>JAVUPR010000048.1:11770000-12370000 GCA_036785695.1 Gentiana straminea
ATCATAATTCCATCATCTTCCCCAATTGTCTATCGAACTAGGTCTCTATAGATTTAGATTCAACAAATGATCAAAGAATTAGACAATTAACTATCTCACGGCAAAATTTCACAGATACAATTATGCGAAAGTAGCAAGTGTATGTGCTCCACACAAAATTAATGGCAGATCTGGAAATCGAAACAAAAAGTGTATGTGCTCAAGCATCGTACCTTCAAGCGACAGGAGAGATCAATCAGAAAAATTGATGAATGCTGAAGCTAATCTAGATGAACACTGAAGCTAATCGAGATGAACACTGATGAAAACCCTTTGGTGCTGTGATGAATTGAGATGAAAACCTCTTTTCCGAATGAATGTTTTTTGGTCGAATGAGTGTTTGGTTCGAATGCTGGGGTTCCGATATTTTACTTTTTGGATGCGATGAGTGCTTTTTTGGAAGGTATGCAATAATGCTTATGTGGCACCCTAAAAGAATCGAGGCAATATTAAAAAAATTATTATCAGAAATAATAATAATATTTTATTTAAATACCATTCCATGCTCTTAACCCTTCAGGACCTACGGGATTTAGAATATAAAAAATTATTAATGTTCTTGTGACGGAGCATTTCAAAGTGCCACAAAAATTGCGCTTGTAGAAGCAATTTTGTAAGGCGCGGCAAAAAACGTGACACAATAATGTCTTTTTCTTGTAGTGATATCACATTCTTTTCCTTTCAAGAATCTGACGTTCTTGTTTGGACTCTATCTGATGATTCTAAAATCAGCTCTCCACCGTCTTACATAACATGACACTTCTAGTGTCAACCTCATTGTTGTAAATCAACAATAAGAGTACATTAATAGCGGAAGAAATCATCAGAATCGTTTCCTACATCCATTGTTATTCGACTTCTGCTCCGTTGTTGTAGCCGCATTGATGAGAATTCCGATATCTCTCTCTTTGCCTACAACCGTTATGTGTTGGTTTCTTTCGTATGCTTTATGATGGAATAAAGCATTGCTTTTATAGGCAGAGAGAGGGCTGAAATCCGAATGATCTAGGTTTAGCTTTAATCTCGGCCGTCCATCAAAGCCGAGTTTTAATCGGATTAAAACTCCTTTTAAATAACCAATAAATAATAAATAACAAATTTCCTAAGGAAAACGAATTTTCTATAAGACCACTATTACGGGGAAGGAAATTAATCGGGCTCAATAAAAGCCACGACATAATTTTCGTACATTCTCCCACTTGGTCGATAGGAACATTTATCAGTGTTTTCCTTTTAAAGAAACATAAGGCGCATGCTATATGCTAAACAATTTCTTTTAGTCGGTTAGCATAAGTGTCATCATTAATCTAGCTGTCAATGAGAGTCATAGCGGTTACACATCATTCTGCAACATGCTCCCTTCTATGTACCACAACATTGACAACCGTCTTACCTAGACCATAAGCAGAGATTACATAAACGGTCCCAATATGTCTTTGCAAGAGACAATTTCTGTTTTAATAATTTCATTCATAAGGTGTGTAAATAATGGAAAACAGAAAACAATAATGATGTAGAAGATTAACATTAGGAGCTCAACATATGTCAAATGTAAGTACAAAATAAATGGCAGAACACGATAATTAAGAGCTATCCTCAAGACCCATGCTTTCAGTGTCTCTTTGTAATGTCATTATGTTAGGTGTGATGCCCGAAAGACAATTTTTGTAATTGTTTTATTTAATAAATGAATTGACATTATTATTCATATTTATTATTCTCATATTCACCGATGTGACAATAGTATTTACACTACAGAAAACCCTAAAGTATATCGTTTATGTAATCACTTAACTCAGTGTATGGTATATACACGGGAGGATTGAGTTAGTGAAGATGTACTTAAAATACAATTAGCCCGTAGTGAAGTTAATCGAGAGTATCGGGTCTCTCCTTTAACGTGCTATTAATGCGCCCGAACACAATAGGTGTGATTGTCTTATCCGGACTTTCGGTTAAGAGAACCTAATGGGGCATTTATATATGATAGATATATCATATAGGGCTGGACCGATTTGATTAGAGTTCACGATATAATTCCGTAATCGAGAAGTCTTATCGAATCAATGGATGATCATATTTATGGATATATCTTAATCCCGAGGTGATCACAAATCAACCGCTTGAATCGTATGAAGTTTGACTTGACGGTTAATGATTACACCGAGTCCGTGGTCCGAATTACCCCATCTTGGCATTGTACTTGGATTGAGTGAGTAGTCCGTGTTATCACATATACGGAATCCATTCCTTCCATTTATGGAAGTAGATAGACAGTTCCCTTATTTGTTAATCCTAGAAACTGATCGATCCATGGAGTTCATATTACACTGATTAGCTACCAGTGAGTTGTATGAATTAATTGATCACTAGGGGGTTAATGGTAAATAAGGATAAGAGGTTCTAAAAAGGGTTAACGGTAACTTCCCGATTTAGAATGAACAGTTTATGGAGGATTAATCCATATGTAATGATTATATCAATGGACGCTTATTATTGTTCTCGTGAGGAGATAAATATAATCTCATAATCGGAGGAGTGCAGTCACGGGATTATGGTGGCATATTCCTGTGATTGATTTATCAAATATAATTATTCTGTTCGTAAGATAATTATTTATTTGATTTATCGGAGCCGCTGATTATTAGTCCATGGTCCCCGACGTGCCTCCTAATATAGCATAGCTATTCTCGGACGTCGAATCCTAATAATATTAATTTAGTTCTTGTTGGACTTTATTAAAACGATATGTGAATTAATTGTTTAGTGGACTATTAAATTAGTTGGGCTAAATAATTAAATATGTGGAAAATACATTTTCCATAATCTTGGCCCAATTATTGTGTTATGGCAAAATTAATATTGACTAGGTCAATAGTTGTAAATTTCGCCCCTTGCTTATTATTATGGTACAAGAAATTGTTTTCTTGTGTTTTAATAAGACATGTGCACAAAATATTTATTGGATAAATATTTATGGAAAGAAATAAAGATAAATATTATTCTAGATTTGTTCTAGAATATTATGGGATTATCTTTTATTTAATAGGATTATTATAATTGATTTTGTATTAATTATTAAATCCTTGGAGGCTAAGTTTTACTCTCCTATATAAAGAGAGTTCTTCCAAGCCTTAATACACACAATATTTTCGAGTTCTACCTCTGAGAGAGGAGGAAGAAATTTCGGCCAAGAGGGTTGGGGAAAAATCTTGGAGGTTTTTCCGGGTAGCATATCGGAAGGATTCGAGACGAGAATTTCCTTCCACCGGGAGTTGCTTGGATCACACGTACGGAAGATCGTGGTGCTCTTCACACCTTCTTTCTATTGCGGTTCTTCAACTTGGATTTTGAGATCCATGAGGTATGTTCTACAACCCCCTTGTAGAGTAGATCTAGTTATTTTATTACGTGTAATTTATAGATCTAGATCCTTAAATCGCTTCCGTTGCGGATGGTATTACTAACAGTGGTAGCAGAGCCATGGTGATCTATATTTATACGTATAAAATATTAGATCTAGGAGTGGAAAACATGTAGATTTTTTTTGTCCCAAAATTTATAGGGGCCGAAATTTTTGTTTTATATTTTTTTTATGTTATGAATGTCTTGGTTGAAGAGATGGATTGTGGTTGGTATTGTTTACCCGTAGATCTATTTTGTAGCTCTTTTGATTAGTATCAATTGAGCATAGGATGTGTAATTTATTTTATGTCATGCGAAAATTGTAAAAGGTAGTACCTTTTGTATTTTATTTTTGATCCGGGTTCGAGACGACGAAGATGATGTGTTGAAAATCATGGTGTTAAAGATCATCAAAAAGGTAAAAACGAGAGGAGGCCGAATTGTTTAATTAATTTTTTTTCTTCCCGTCGGCAATTTTCTGGCGGCAGCAAATATTTTTTTCCTTGTAACCTAATGTATTAGGTTTGGCCGCAAGGTTTGACCAAATAAAAATATAAAATAAAAAAAAAAAAAAATTTGCATAACAGCAGTGAAGGAAAAAAAAAATCCTAATTTTTTTTTTTTTGATAAGATTGCCGAGGGCAATTAGTACAATTAAAAAAAAGGGGGAATGAGGGAGAAGGACATAAATATTTCATCAATTGAGTAGAAGGACAGTTTTTTGAAACTTTTGCATAAAGGACAAAACTATTTATTCGGCTGTCGAAATTCACTTGTGTTCGAAATTCACTGTTTAAATTCACTGCCGAAATTCACTGTCGAAATTCACTAATTTTCAAAATTCATTGTTGAGATTCACTGATTTTCGGGATTCACTGTCAAAATTCACTGTCGAAATTCACCGATTTTGGGATTCACTAGGAAGATTCACCGATTTTCGGGATTCATTTTGTTTGTCCTTCTCGCTATAAAAATTATGCGGTTGTCCTTCTCCCTATAAAAAATATGTAGTTGTCCCGTTACTTAAAAATATTCCGGATTGTGTCCTTATCCCTAATTTTCCATAAAAAAAATAATAATAATATTATAAAACAAGTTTGTAATATAAATATATTTTAATATATTGGTATATTACGACCTCCTCTCCTCGGTGTTCGTAGTTCGTGATCCGGCGGTTCGAGTTCAAGATTTGAAGATCAAGACTCGAAGACATAGATTATGTAATTTACTTTTTTTCCTAGGATAGATTAGATACGGGGTACCAACAATCCATCTCGGTGTTTAATTTTCCGCAATTTATTTTTTATGTGTTTGATCATAAAATAGATATAAAATTGGAATTGCCATGACATGCATCATATCATAAATCCACTCCATGCATACATGTAGCATTTTAATTTTGGTAATTAAAATAGGCATGTATACAAACTCGCGTAATTAGTTGAAATTTAATTAATACGTGGTAATTAATTAATTTAGTAACTAATTAAAGATCCGAGGACGGGTTGTGAAATCGTTAAGCCTTTCGGTGTGTGTTCTCGGTGAACCGCCTTAAAGCCCAAACGAGATCACGTTTTCGATTCGTAGTGTCTACGAGATTGAATGATGGTAAAAAAACAATAAATCTTGGACAAAAACGATTCGCTTATAGGTTGGGTAGTCAACTGAGCTAGGCTCGACCGACTTAACCCTCCTAGTGTGAAGTATGCACGGGGGTCCGGCAAGACCAGCGAGCGGAGGGGTGATTCCTTCTTATCTCAATGGGGCTCTCTTGACCCGATTTCGTCCGACTGTCACATATGTTCCAACGAATAGGACGGGTAGGCTTGCCTACGTTACCGACACCATTCGGAATCCTTGATTTGATGTACTTTTATGTTAACGTTAAAAAGACGTGGTTAGTTAACCCACCACCACTTCCAAAATATTGAGTGGGAGCGGGGGAGGCGACAGCCAACCCCACGGCCTCTACTATAGATACAAGTAAGTGAGAGAAGGGTGACGCCTCGCGGCGCTTTGATTTCGTCCCCCTACGGATGGTGTTCACCCCTATCAACATTCATGGCTTGGTCTCCGAAAGGATAGGATTTCTGGGTACTCGTCGGGTCACTGACCTATCCTACGACGGCACACTCGGGGCGTACCTAAGAGATCCGATATAGTAGGTCACACTCATAAAGGATATTTTTGGTAATATCTAGGCTAAAAAAGGAAGGTAGTCAATGAATAAAGGGATGTTCGATTCTCGTGGGATGTTTGATTCTCACAAGTTATTCATTGATGAGATTGTCTCGATTTAACCGTCATCTATTTGACCTACCCTACGGCGGCACTGAGATGCGAGGTTAAAACCTTGGAATGGTAGAGTAGACTTATTTTTTAGTTTACAATTCCTAAAACAAAATAATATAGTAGTGTTAAACTTGAATTAATATATGTCATTTTATTTACAGCATTATATCCCTTACTAAATTGCTTAAAAATTAATTGACTAGTATTGACTTCGTTAAAAAGTGGAAAGTAACTAGGACGTTGAACTAGTTAATCGATAATGCAATTATTTTTCGAAAGAGATATGTTCTCTTAAGCCTTTTAAAACCAGAGTGACATATAGGTATGTCACTAGTGTCATTCGTGTCAAACGGAAGACAAACTTAGGTGATTTCGGACTTTGAAATTCTTCTAGTGAATTTTGAGTGTGTAGTGATTACACGAGTAATTTTCTAATTGAAAAATCGGAAAATCATGAAGTGTTACTAGTTGGACGATATTTGGAATCGATGAACTAGTGGGAGCTTTATGATTTGTTGTTTTTCTAGAACATTAGAAAAGTGTAACTGACTACACACGTAACCGTTCTAATTGAAAAACCGGAAAGTCATGAAATGTCGCTAGTTGGACGATATTTGGAATCGATGAACTAGTGGGAGTTCTATGATTTGTTGTTTTTCTAGAAACATTGGAACTATAGATTTTTCTAATCGAAAAAATCGGAAAATCATAAAAATAAAGCATTGCTCGTTAGACGGTATTTGGAACCGATAAACTAGTGGGAGCTTTGATGTTATGATTTGTTGTTTTTTCTGGTATATTAGAAAATCCGAGAAGTCCCGACGAGTAACACTCGAAATAGACATCCCACGGTTCAAGAGTAGTGTCTACTCAAACGAACCGCTGGTTCAAGACTGTTTCCATTCACGGAAAGTCAAGAATGGGAGAATATGTCTAAAAGTGTTAGTCATATAAACTGAGAAAACTTTAAGGCTGAAACGAAAATTAATTAACTGAAAATCATAGGATAAGGACAGTGATTTTGGATCACCAACCTATGAATCCTTGGCGATTTTCTCGAGCTAAGTTCTTTGCGTAACAAGGTAGCAAGGCATTTAACGATTAAAGGAGTAAACAACGGCGTTAATTTTAGCTAGAATAGTGGGAGTGATATAAGGAAATGAATCTCGGATTCAATCCTTGGATATCGCGGAAAAAAATATTTTCTGTTTAAGATTCGTTGGAGCGAAAGGATTTACCTTCTATTCGATAATTTGTTTGTCGTATGAAAGTGAATATACCATTTGTAGTACGAATCCAAGACTCGGACTTTTGTTTGATAAAGTCAAAACCACTTAGAACTCGCTGAAATATGTATATAAAACACATCTTAAGAACTCGTTAAAAGCAATTGGTTTCTATATTTAGATAAACACTTCTTCATATTCCATAGTTAGTGCATAGTCCCTAAAAGACAAGACCTGAAGACTGGCTCAGGGTGATTCCTTTCACCCAGTCTGGTTAGATTGTCTCAAAGGTTCAATGACTAAGTTTCCTTTCAATCGGGAAAGGATAATGGTTATAAAGAAGTAACATAGCTTGTTCATGACGACCTTCGGGGTCTGATGAAAGATACGAGCTAGTAGGAGCTTCCGAGTAGTGACTTCTTGTCTGATAACTATTCAAACACTCTGGTAAGTTTATCCAAAATATTTGAGGTTTCTCTGTTTTCAACGAGATAGAGTATTCTATACTCACAAATGGGCCATCATATAGTCCTAGGGACTGATGCTCGGCCTGCCTCATAGTGAAATGCTTTCACTAAGTGAGAAACCGTTAAATTGCCTTATATAGTTTTTAGATGTGCTACAATATAATGCTTAACTCAATAAAGATATTGGAAGCGAAATAACGGTTTACATTGAAATGTAAGACCGAGAAGTCTACCTAGAATATGCTTTGGAATTTACGGATAATGTGTGGATTCGGTTCACCCCACTTCCATAAATATAAGCATTTAGCACACGGTGCTTGAAGGTAAGACTGGGAATTTCACGCATCCGTTCGGCCAATGACCATTCGTTATATATCTTTTTAAGTTATTGAGTATAAAGGTTAGATATAGGATTCTTGAAATCGGGAAGGGACGTTATACCGTTGCATCCTTTCGATAGAGTCCATGAACAAGTAAAACCTTGAACCTTGAAGTACGTTTACTCAAGGTAGTTACTAACTGATTAAAATCAGACCACATCCAACATCGGTTGTTGGTGATAACACTAAATACTACTAAACTAGATCAGAATTTTGATCCACCCAGAATGTAGTGGGAGTATGGTTTATCCATTACCCATTACGGTTTCTGCGGACTTTGTAGTCTGAGGATCGATTGATGACCTATGGCTCTTTTGTGAGCAAGTTAGGATTCCGATAATAGAGGTTGGTTTAATAGCCATAACCCTGTGAATGGAGTTTGGTACTCCAGAGCTGTTCATACTCTTGTAGAACCACCTGAGTGTCTCAGGCCCAGTGGGAGTAATTGGATCTACACGGAAAAGAGTAGAATGAATAGGAAAGTTATCTTTCAGAGCAAAGCTTGAGTGGTCTAGGGGTAATTCCCTAAGAAGTAGAGAGTTAATCAGACCTTGAACTCTCTTACCACTTAGTATTGCATGATTTCGTTCAAAAGCATAAAATATGGGTGATTCCCTAAGATTTTCTTGCCAAACAAACGGAGTCTGGATTCATTCGAAACAGAAGGGTATTGCCTTATGAACTAATGACAGAATGACTGTCAAGGCTTATGTCCTTTGTGGATAAATAGCAAACCTCTCGGTCATTGGAAGTCATATATTTCTACAATATGTGGATTTGACCAGAATATTGATAAGTCTTTTGTAGACTGGATATTAATTTTAGTACAGTAGTGAATATATACATACATTAGTGTTTGTGAAGGATAACACTGCACCAGTTGGAATCAACAAGGGTGTGTTTTCTGAAGTCAAAATCTGACAATACCACAATTCTCTGCAACAGAGATTTGGACAACATTCTTAAGAGTTTGACTCGGCCGAATTCATTAGAATCAGTCACTGGTTTCCCATCCATCTTATTGGTTAAGATGATGCATCTGTGTATACAACATTCAACGAGGAAATTCTACCTTATGCCTCAGGAATGACTCTCTAAATCTTCGGATCAAGAGAAATGGGATAGATTCTCTTTATAGTAAGAGATGGTCAGGTTATTGAACGTCAACTTTGATCGAATCTTAGATTCGGCTGTTAACAAAGCAAGTTTAGTATGTCCTTTAGTATCTCGAGAGAACGAGGAATAATATGCGGACATATTCATGTGTGAACTTGGATATGTGTGATACACTGATTTTGACTTTGAGTCAGATTGAGGATGATCGTTAAGTCGATCTCGGGCTCAGTGTTTACTCTTGTGTTGAAGCTATTGCCTGGAGGAATCCAGCAACGCCAACTCGACTTTAACTAGTTGGGTGATTAGCGGCTTTTGTAGTAGCTAGAGAGGCGATATAGCTTCAGGATTTCCTTTTCATATCTGGGAGTGATTCTAGATTTGGAAGCCGATACCACATCATTGTGCAAACGATGAAGGGGTAGCTTATAAGGATTTTCGAAATCACTATAGGACAAAAGCATATTGGGAAAGTACCACATGATTAGAGGGACCGGTAACGTTTTGATTCTACGGATCGTCTCGAGCCGACAACCTGACCAATCATTAAGACCCATGACATTTAGATGTAGGTACTCCCCGAGTCACTGACCTATCCTACGACGGCACACTCGGAGTGTATTTTGTCATCTACAATGGTTATGATATGCTTAATGGGTACTAGAATACGGGATGGGTCTCCATTGCTTTAGAGCAAGTGGGAGATGTAGTTTGTTGTATTTTAAATAATAGGGTGTGCTCTAAAACAATTAATCACATGCTTTCGTGCAAGTGGGAGATTGTTAGGTGTGATGCCCGAAAGACAATTTTTGTAATTGTTTTATTCAATAAATGAATTGACATTATTATTCATATTTATTATTCTCATATTCACCGATGTGACAATAGTATTTACTGTAACGGCCTACCCCCGACCCCTAGGTCAACTGGGGTCAGTCTAGGGGCAGGCTGCGGGGCTTCCGCAAAATTTCATTACAAGTAGAATCAAACACCACATATTTAAATAAATCCACTATTACATTTGTAAATAACTTCTAACTGTTTTCATTGGAACTACAATAATTGATCTATTACAATATCCACAAAAAAATCTTATAGTCTAATATCCACCACTCGACCTTTGCAATGACTCTTATTGTCTTCTAGCTTTCCTTGACCCACTACCTGTGTTAGTATCCAAAAAGAACAAACAACAAACAAAGAGACAAAAGAAACGAGTCGTCGCAAAATCTTTGGTATGAGCCATGTGCAATAGTGTTACTATTTTAAGATATAACTCTAGGACACTAACTTTAGAATATCAAACATAAGAAAAGGTTAGACATCACCAATAGATCATTACTCGGATTCTGGTTCGTTATTACATTATCATTTACGTCAAGTTATAACAAGATTACTTGACACCGACTAAATAGTCGATGAGTCATACCAGACCAAGCTCCAACAAGTTTCATTTTTCTCTACCGCACTTCAACAAGCAAGCAAGC
The DNA here is from genome assembly GCA_036785695.1 of Gentiana straminea. Taxonomy (NCBI): domain Eukaryota; kingdom Viridiplantae; phylum Streptophyta; class Magnoliopsida; order Gentianales; family Gentianaceae; genus Gentiana; species Gentiana straminea. The sequence goes on from JAVUPR010000048.1 coordinate 11,780,410, forward strand.
AATTGCCTGACAACTCCGGAAGATTGTCAGGGAAAGGATTCAGACCTTCGCCCAGTGAACCTCCCAAAGGGCTCCAGTCAACCCCACTGCCCTCCGCACCGTGACACAATCGTCAGCCCTTGCTTTCCCGATCATGCACACGGGACTTCGGGGAATTTTTGTACCATTACCCTAGGACTGTCGATAAGCCAAGGTCAAGAGGCCCCGAGACCGGTGACTAGCCGTTCTGCGGTGCAATAACACTGGCTCAACTAGTCGCTTAGAGTTCGTATTGCACAAGCAATACAATCAAGCATGAACAAGACATGATCATTATGATATTACATTGCTTATTATCTTTAATTAAGTTTATGATGTTCAGTGCGTGTCATAGCCAAGTTTAATGATAGCCACTTATTGAAAATATCATGATATTTAAACCGTTAATATTCTTACATGATAAAACGAATATGCACACATTTGTGATATGTACTAATTTTATGCAGGAAGTCTACTTAATGTTTTCTACCTATTTATTTATAAAACGTATCTTCATAGTATCATCTATATAGACCTACTCACGATAAAACTTCTATACGAAAATAAAGGGTGATATACATTTACTGTTCAATTCAAATATTCCTACCATTAAATGACTAGTATTGAATGCTCGGATTGTTTATATTTCTTTTTGCCGTAGAAACAATGATAGTAATATATATATCCAAGAAAAATTAGTTGATAACTATTATTAAATATATTCTTTATGTCTTGAAATATATCAAACAATAATATTGGGATAGTAAAAATTATCTGCAATACATAAAATAGACCCACATGAAATATCAAATAAATATCATATCGAAAGTAACTAGATAAAAATAAATATTGGCTTTTTATAAAAATACAACCCACCTGCTCTCACCGTAGTTGGGTTATATACACAATATTCTGGGGCTTCTTCAGACACCGTAGCCCAAGCCAACACAACCAGGATAAAGCGAATGTGACTTAAGCCGACCCTTTACTTTGATGTATCCCTAAATGGAAGGCACAGTGAATCGGTGGAGAGGAGGATATAAACGGTTGTGATGCTTTGACACAGAATATTAATTGAGTTAAAGGATTACTTCGACGATGACAACATCGTAAAAGGAAGGGGTTTGTCTGTAACGTTGACAGACAGTTCGGTCTGGGATATCCGGTGGCATTTACAACAATGTCAGTTCCTATCGAACAACTGAGGATGAGTAGGTGGTTGTTTTAGCCGGAAACAATGATGGGCTTTCGCAATCTCAATGACTATCTAGCGGCAATTTGGGTGTGGGAGAAGATTGGATTGCAATGTGCATTCTTGATGACGAGATCGGAAAATATACTAAAGTCATTTCTACTAATGAAATTGTTGGTGTTCGCAAAACAGATATTGGTACTTAAATAGCTTTAGAGAGGGGCAAAAGGAGAGGGTAATCATCATTAACTCAATATGAATTCATGCCTAAATATTTGTTGGAGTTTGAATGCTAGCAATCCTTCAGGTTAAGAACATAGGAAATGTGCACGTGAATTATATGGTCAAACCGTTTCCGCTAGACATTTATGGTAGTACAACATCCTGTCTAAATTTATGGGATTATATTAAATTTCATTATATATCATTTATCTCTCAAAATAGCTATAAGGTGTATACAATTCTCTTATGCCTACAAAAATAACTTTACATAGGAGGAAGTATTAGAAACTCAACGTTTTATATATATAAATAAAATATTATTTGAACAACTAGTATATTACTTATATACATATATTATATTCTAGTAATTAATATTAGGGATGATACAAGCACCAATTTAGTAGCAAGTAATTAACCTAAAATATGATCCTTCCTTAAATATATAATTAATTCAAAAGATCCACTGCAAATACTGCAATGTTAAAAATATGTGATAAATACTTTCATTCATATATATATTATAAACAAACGAATGTTCTGAATACGACATATAAAATTGACGTTCCGACTCAATAATATAAATATATGTCGTTCTACGGTAACAACCCAAAATTTGGGGTGTTACAGATCTCCCCCCCTTAAAATGAAGTTCGTCCTCGAACTTCACTCTACTTATACTTCAATGTTAAACTCATATTAACATCACATAATGTGCCAACATAAACATATAACATTTCAAATGTGAATGTGCGTGAATTTCGTGTATAAATGTGCATGTTACGGACATGCTTAACATATAAACAAATAAATAATTAAATAAATAAGTCATCACATAGGCAAATTTGTCATCTTAATTTTATTTTTCCGGCATCACTTATATACAAATATATATATAACTATTGAAACTTCGAAGTGACGGTAAATATTGCATGCCAAATATCTTATCAGCCTTCTCATATTTGAAAACTAACTAAGGATGTAACTGAAATGTGAATATGTAACAAATAATGAAAATAATAGGTGAAAGTGCATAAAAGGAGTTGTTAATACTCAAAATTACAATCTTACAGTTAACCGCTTTGCCACCTCTTTACTGTTCACTTAATTTGAGTCCGACTATACACCTAAGGGACAAACTTAAAGTGAGACTCTTAATATATTTTTATGGTCACATTCATACACCTAACCTAGAATATGACTTACACTTAACCATTCTTAAATCAATTCTATTATTTGACTCCCTACGGGAACTTAACCTTGCTCTGATACCACCTGTAACGGCCTACCCCCGACCCCCTAGGTCAACTGGGGTCCGCCCTAGGGGCGAGGCTGCGGGGCTTCCGCAAAATTTCATTACAAGTAGAATCAAACACCACATATTTAAATAAATCCACTATTACATTTGTAAATAACTTCTAACTGTTTTCATTGGAACTACAATAATTGATCTATTACAATATCCACAAAAAAAATCTTCTAGTCTAATATCCACCACTCGACCTTTGCAATGACTCTTATTGTCTTCTAGCTTTCCTTGACCCACTACCTGTGTTAGTATCCAAAAAGAACAAACAACAAACAAAGAGACAAAAGAAACAGAGTCGTCAAAGCAAAATCGGTATGAAAATGTGCAATAGTGTTACTATTTTAAGATATAACTCTAGGACACTAACTTTAGAATATCAAACATAAGAAAAGGTTAGACATCACCAATAGATCATTACTCGGATTCGGTTCGTTATTACATTATCATATACGTCGAGTTATAACAAGATTACTTGACACCGACTAAATAGTCGATGAGTCATACCAGACCAAGCTCCAACAAGTTATCATTTTTCTCTACCGCACTTCAACAAGCAAGCAAGCAATTGCCTCGACAACTCCGGAAGATTGTCGGGAAATGATTCAGACCTTCGCCCGAGTGAACCTCCCAAAGGGCTCCAAATCCCAACCCCACCGCCTCCGCACCGTGACACAATCGTCGGCCCTTGCTTTCCCGATCATGCACACGGGACTTCGGGGAATTTTGGTACCATTACCCTAGGACCGTCGATAAGCCAAGGTCAAGAGGCCCCGAGACCGGTGACTAGCCGTTTCGTTAAAGTGCAATAACACCGGCTCAACTAGTCGCTTAGAGTTCGTATTGCACAAGCAATACAATCAAGCATGAACAAGACATGATCATTATGATATTGCATTGCTTATTATCTTTAATTAAGTTTATGATGTTCAGTGCGTGTCATAGCCAAGTTTAATGATAGCCACTTATTGAAAATATCATGATATTTAAACCGTTAATATTCTTACATGATAAAACGAATATGCACACATTTGTGATATGTACTAATTTTATGCAGGAAGTCTACTTAATGTTTTCTACCTATTTATTTATAAAACGTATCTTCATAGTATCATCTATATAGACCTACTCACGATAAAACTTCTATACGAAAATAAAGGGTGATATACATTTACTGTTCAATTCAAATATTCCTACCATTAAATGACTAGTATTGAATGCTCGGATTGTTTATATTTCTTTTTGCCGTAGAAACATGATAGTAATATATATATCCAAGAAAAATTAGTTGATAACTATTATTAAATATATTCTTTATGTCTTGAAATATATCAAACAATAATATTGGGATAGTAAAAATTATCTGCAATACATAAAATAGACCCACATGAAATATCAAATAAATATCATATCGAAAGTAACTAGATAAAAATAAACATTGGCTTTTTATAAAAATACAACCCACCTGCTCTCACCGTAGTTGGGTTATATACACAATATTCTGGGGCTTCTTCAGACACCGTAGCCCAAGCCAACACAACCAGGATAAAGCGAATGTGACTTAAGCCGACCCTTTACTTTGATGTATCCCTAAATGGAAGGCACAGTGAATCGGTGGAGCGGAGGATATAAACGGTTGTGATGCTTTGACACAGAATATTAATTGAGTTAAAGGATTACTTCGACGATGACAACACCGTAAAAGGAAGGGGTTTGTCTGTAACGTTGACAGACAGTTCGGTCTGGGATATCCGGTGGCATTTACAACAATGTCGGTTCTATCGAACAAGCGAGGATGAGTAGGTGGTTGTTTTAGCCGGAAACAATGATGGGCTTTCGCAATCTCAATGACTATCTAGCGGCAATTTGGGTGTGGGAGAAGATTGGATTGTTGCAATGTGCATTCTTGATGACGAGATCGGAAAATATACTAAAGTCATTTCTACTAATGAAATTGTTGGTGTTCGCAAAACAGATATTGGTACTTAAATAGCTTTAGAGAGGGGCAAAAGGAGAGGGTAATCATCATTAACTCAATATGAATTCATGCCTAAATATTTGTTGGAGTTTGAATGCTAGCAATCCTTCAGGTTAAGAACATAGGAAATGTGCACGTGAATTATATGGTCAAACCGTTTCCGCTAGACATTTATGGTAGTACAACATCCTGTCTAAATTTATGGGATTATATTAAATTTCATTATATATCATTTATCTCTCAAAATAGCTATAAGGTGTATACAATTCTCTTATGCCTACAAAAATAACTTTACATAGGAGGAAGTATTAGAAACTCAACGTTTTATATATATAAATAAAATATTATTTGAACAACTAGTATATTACTTATATACATATATTATATTCTAGTAATTAATATTAGGGATGATACAAGCACCAATTTAGTAGCAAGTAATTAACCTAAAATATGATCCTTCCTTAAATATATAATTGATTCAAAAGATCCACTGCAAATACTGCAATGTTAAAAATATGTGATAAATACTTTCATTCATATATATATTATAAACAAACGAATGTTCTGAATACGACATATAAAATGGACGTTCCGACTCAATAATATAAATATATGTCGTTCTACGGTAACAACCCAAAATTTGGGGTGTTACATTTACACTACAGAAAACCCTAAAGTATATCGTTTATGTAATCACTTAACTCAGTGTATGGTATATACACGGGAGGATTGAGTTAGTGAAGATGTACTTAAAATACAATTAGCCCGTAGTGAAGTTAATTGAGAGTATCGGGTCTCTCCTTTAACGTGCTATTAATGCGCCCGAACACAATATGTGTGATTGTCTTATCCGGACTTTCGGTTAAGAGAACCTAATGGGGCATTTATATATGATAGATATATCATATAGGGGTCCGGACCGATTTGATTAGAGTTCACGATATAATTCCGTAATCGAGAAGTCTTATCGAATCAATGGATGATCATATTTATGGATATATCTTAATCCCGAGGTGATCACGGTCAACCGCTTGAATCGGTATGAAGTTTGACTTGACGGTTAAGGATTACACCGAGTCCGTGGTCCGAATTACCCCATCTTGGCATTGTCTTGGATTGAGTAAGTAGTCGTGTTATCACATATACGGAATCCATTCCTTCCATTTCGGAAGTAGATAGACGTTCCCTTATTTGTTAATCCTAAACCGATCGATCCATGGAGTTCATATTACACTGATTAGCTACCAGTGAGTTGTATGAATTAATTGATCACTAGGGGGTTAATGGTAAATAAGGATAAGAGGTTCTAAAAAGGGTTAACGGTAACTTCCCGATTTAGAATGAACAGTTTACGGAGGATTAATCCATATGTAATGATTATATCAATGGACGCTTATTATTGTTCTCGTGAGGAGATAAATATAATCTCATAATCGGAGGAGTGCAGTCACGGGATTATGGTGGCATATTCCTGTGATTAGGGCTGAGCAGGAAAACCGAGAAACCGAAAACCAAACCGATCCAAACCGATCCAAACCAATTTGACCCAAACCGATACAAACCGAATTTTTCGGTTTGGTTTCAAACCGAACCGAAATGTATTGGTTTGGTTTCGGTTTTTTTTATTTTAAACCAATCCAAACCGAACCCGAACCGATATATATATATATATATATATATATATATATATATATATATATATATATATATATATATATATATATATATATATTATATATATATATATATATATATATTATATTATATTTTAAACCAATCCAAACCGATCTTATTTTTTGGGTTTTATGATATATGCAAACCGAACCGAACCCCAAACCGAACAACCATTTAATAGATAAACTGGTTCAAACCGAACCCAAACCGAACCCAAACCGAAATTGGTTCAAACCGAACCATTGGTTTTCCAAGTGATTCGGTTCGGTTTGGGGGATGAAATTCCTGACCCAAACCGACCAGCTATAGGCAAAAACCGAACCGAACCGACCCAAACCAGACCAAGCTCAGCCCTACCTGTGATTGATTTATCAAATATAATTATTCTGTTCGTAAGATAATTATTTATTTGATTTATCGGAGCCGCTGATTATTAGTCCATGGTCCCCGACGTGCCTCCTAATATAGCATAGCTATTCTCGGACGTCGAATCCTAATAATATTAATTTAGTTCTTGTTGGACTTTATTAAAACGATATGTGAATTAATTGTTTAGTGGACTATTAAATTAGTTGGGCTAAATAATTAAATATGTGGAAAATACATTTTCCATAATCTTGGCCCAATTATTGTGTTAGTCAAAATTAATATTGACTAGGTCAATAGTTGTAAATTTCGCCCCTTGCTTATTATTATGGTACAAGAAATAATTTTTTTTTGTGTTTTAATAAGACATGTGCACAAAATATTTATTGGATAAATATTTATGGAAAGAAATAAAGATAAATATTATTCTAGATTTGTTCTAGAATATTATGGGATTATCTTTTATTTAATAGGATTATTATAATTGATTTTGTATTAATTATTAAATCCTTGGAGGCTAAGTTTTACTCTCTTATATAAAGAGAGTTCTTCCAAACCTTAATACACACAATATTTTCGAGTTCTACCTCGAGAGAGAGAGGAAGAAATTTCGGCCAAGAGGGTTGGGGAAAAATCTTGGAGGTTTTTCCGGGTAGCATATCGGAAGGATTCGAGACGAGAATTTCCTTCCACCGGGAGTTGCTTGGATCACACGTACGGAAGATCGTGGTGCTCTTCACACCTTCTTTCTATTGCGGTTCTTCAACTTGGATTTTGAGATCCAAGAGGTATGTTCTACAACCCCCTTGTAGAGTAGATCTAGTTATTTTATTACGTGTAATTTATAGATCTAGATCCTTAAATCGCTTCCGTTGCGGATGATATTACTAACAGTGGTAGCAGAGCCATGGTGATCTATATTTATACGTATAAAATATTAGATCTAGGAGTGGAAAACATGTAGATTTTTTTGTCCCAAAATTTATAGGGGCCGAAATTTTTGTTTTATATTTTTTTTATGTTATGAATGTCTTGGTTGAAGAGATGGATTGGGGTTGGTATTGTTTACCCGTAGATCTATTTTGTAGCTCTTTTGATTAGTATCAATTGAGCATAGGATGTGTAATTTATTTTATGTCATGCGAAAATTGTAAAAGGTAGTACCTTTTGTATTTTATTTTTGATCCGGGTTCGAAACGACGAAGATGATGTGTTGAAAATCATGGTGTTGAAGATCATCAAAAAGGTAAAAACGGGAGGAGGCCGAATTGTTTAATTAATTTTTTTTCTTCCCGTCGGCAGCAAATATTTTTTTCCTTGTAACCTAATGTATTAGGTTTGGCCGCAAGGTTTGACCAAATAAAATAATTATAAAAAAAATAAAATTTTTTGCATAACAGCAGTGAAGAAAAAAAAAATCCTAATTTTTTTTTTTGATAAGATTGCCGAGGGCAATTAGTACAATTAAAAAAAAAAAAATAATATTATAAAACAAGTTTGTAATATAAATATATTTTAATATATTGGTATATTACGGCCTCCTCTCCTCGGTGTTCGTAGTTCGTGATCCGGCGGTTCGAGTTCAAGATTTGAAGATCAAGACTCGAAGACATAGATTATGTAATTTACTTTTTTTTCCTAGGATAGATTAGATACGGGGTACCAACAATCCATCTCGGTGTTTAAATTTTCCGCAATTTATTTTTTATGTGTTTGATCATAAAATAGATATAAAATCGGAATTGCCATGACATGCATCATATCATAAATCCACTCCATGCATACATGTAGCATTTTAATTTTGGTAATTAAAATAGGCATGTATACAAACTCGCGTAATTAGTTGAAATTTAATTAATACGTGGTAATTAATTAATTTAGTAACTAATTAAAGATCCGAGGACGGGTTGTGAAATCGTTAAGCCTTTCGGTGTGTGTTCTCGGTGAACCGCCTTAAAGCCCAAACGAGATCACGTTTTCGATTCGTAGTGTCTACGAGATTGAATGATGGTAAAAGAACAATAAATCTTGGACAAAAACGATTCGCTTATAGGTTGGGTAGTCAAGCGAGCTAGGCTCGACCGACTTAACCCTCCTAGTGTGAAGTATGCACGGGGGTCCGGCAAGACCAGCGAGCGGAGGGGTGATTCCTTCTTATCTCAATGGGGCTCTCTTGACCCGATTTCGTCCGACTGTCACATATGTTCCAACGAATAGGACGGGTAGGCTTGCCTACGTTACCGACACCATTCGGAATCCTTGATTTGATGTACTTTTATGTTAACATCAAAAAGACGTGGTTAGTTAACCCACCACCACTTCCAAAATATTGAGTGGGAGCGGGGGAGGCGACAGCCAACCCCACGGCCTCTACTATAGATACAAGTAAGTGAGAGAAGGGTGACGCCTCGCGGCGCTTTGATTTCGTCCCCTACGGATGGTGTTCACCCCTATCAACATTCATGGCTTGGTCTCCGAAAGGATAGGATTTACGGGTACTCGTCGGGTCACCGACCTATCCTACGACGGCACACTCGGGGCGTACCTAAGAGATCCGATATAGTAGGTCACACTCATAAAGGATATTTTTGGTAATATCTAGGCTAAAAAAGGAAGGTAGTCAATGAATAAAGGGATGTTCGATTCTCGTGGGATGTTTGATTCTCACAAGTTATTCATTGATGAGATTGTCTCGATTTAACCGTCATCTATTTGACCTACCCTACGGCGGCACTGAGATGCGAGGTTAAAACCTTGGAATGGTAGAGTAGACTTATTTTTTAGTTTACAATTCCTAAAACAAAATAATATAGTAGTGTTAAACTTGAATTAATATATGTCATTTTATTTACAGCATTATATCCCTTACTAAATTGCTTAAAAAATTAATTGACTAGTATTGACTTCGTTAAAAAGTGGAAAGTAACTAGGACGTTGAACTAGTTAATCGATAATGCAATTATTTTTCGAAAGAGATATGTTCTCTTAAGCCTTTTAAAACCAGAGTGACATATAGGTATGTCACTAGTGTCATTCGTGTCAAACGGAAGACAAACTTAGGTGATTTCGGACTTTGAAATTCTTCTAGTGAATTTTGAGTGTGTAGTGATTACACGAGTAATTTTCTAATTGAAAAATCGGAAAATCATGAAGTGTTACTAGTTGGACGATATTTGGAATCGATGAACTAGTGGGAGCTTTATGATTTGTTGTTTTTCTAGAACATTAGAAAAGTGTAACTGACTACACACGTAACCGTTCTAATTGAAAAACCGGAAAGTCATGAAATGTCGCTAGTTGGACGATATTTGGAATCGATGAACTAGTGGGAGTTCTATGATTTGTTGTTTTTCTAGAAACATTGGAACTATAGATTTTTCTAATCGAAAAAATCGAAAATCATAAAAATAAAGCATTGCTCGTTAGACGGTATTTGGAACCGATAAACTAGTGGGAGCTTTAATGTTATGATTTGTTGTTTTTTCTGGTATATTAGAAAATCCGAGAAGTCCCGACGAGTAACACTCGAAATAGACATCCCACGGTTCAAGAGTAGTGTCTACTCAAACTAACCGCTGGTTCAAGACTGTTTCCATTCACGGAAAGTCAAGAATGGGAGAATATGTCTAAAAGTGTTAGTCATCTAAACTGAGAAAACTTTAAGGCTGAAACGAAAATTAATTAACTGAAAATCATAGGATAAGGACAGTGATTTTGGATCACCAACCTATGAATCCTTGGCGATTTTCTCGAGCTAAGTTCTTTGCGAACAAGGTAGCAAGTGCATTTAACGATTAAAGGAGTAAACAACGGGCAGTTAATTTTACCTAGAATAGTGGGAGTGATATAAGGAAATGAATCTCGGATTCAATCCTTGGATATCGCGGAAAAAAATATTTTCTGTTTAAGATTCGTTGGAACGAAAGGATTTACCTTCTATTCGATAATTTGTTTGTCGTATAGAAAGTGAATATACCATTTGTAGTACGAATCCAAGACTCGGACTTTTGTTTGATAAAGTCAAAACCACTTAGAGCTATTTGAAATATGTATATAAAACACATCTTAAGAACTCGTTAAAAGCAATTGGTTTCTATATTTAGATAAACACTTCTTCATATTCCATAGTTAGTGCATAGTCCCTAAAAGACAAGACCCGAAGGCGGCTCGGGGTGATTCCTTTCACCCAGTCTGGTTAGATTGTCTCAAAGGTTCAATGACTAAGTTTCCTTTCAATCGGGAAAGGATAATGGTTATAAAGAAGTAACATAGCTTGTTCATGACGACCTTCGGGGTCTGATGAAAGATACGAGCTAGTAGGAGCTTCCGAGTAGTGACTTCTTGTCTGATAACTATTCAAACACTCCGGTAAGTTTATCCAAAATATTTTGAGGTTTCTCTGTTTTCAACGAGATAGAGTATTCTATACTCACAAATGGGCCATCATATAGTCCTAGGGTATTACTTATGGCTTTTCCGTGATACGGCACCTCCGTTTAGAAGATATACGTAGCCAAGAGTACAAAGTCTGATGTCAGATTATCCATCAAAATCCGAGTCTGAATAACCAGTCACCTGTGGGTATCCTGATTCTCAGTGTGTGAGCATGTAATTCCAGTTCCTTTAAGTATCTCAGTACTTTCATAGCAACTTTCCAGTGAGACATTCTTGGATTGATTTGAAATGTACCAGCATGCCAACAACATGACTAATGTCAGGTCTTGTACAAACCTGTACATACTGTAAACTCTCTACAAGAGAAGCATAAGGGTGTTTTTCCATTTCTTTACGTTCCAACTCATTCTGAGGAATAATATTAGAACAATAATGGAAAAACATGTCATCGTTCCAAATCTTTTCAAAACTTTATCAATATAGGCTTTTGAGACAATCCTAAATATTAAGTGCCTTGTCACGGAATATTTCTATCCCTAACACATAGGAAGCCCTGCTTAAGTCTTTCCTTTCAAAGTTCTTGAAGAGATCGGCCTTGGTTTCATGTAATACACCAAGATCACTGTTGGCCAATGATAGATCATCAATATACAGAATAAAAAATATGAACATACTCCCACTGATCTTGAGGTATATGAAAGGGTCAATTGTGTTCTCATTGAAACCGAAAACAGTAATGGTTTCATGAAACTTTAAGTACCATTACCTCGAAGCTTGTTTCAGTCCATATATTGATTTTTTAAGCTTGCAGACCATGTCTTCTTGACCTTCAATATTGAATTCTTTAGGTTGACGCATGTAGATTTCTTCTTTCAAGTCTTCATTCAGAAAGGCTATTTTCACATTCATGTGGTGTAACTCGAGATCATAATGAGCTACTAGTGCCATGATATTTCTAAAGGAGTCTTTCTTGGACATAGGGAAAAAAGTCTCATTATAATCAATGTCTTCTTTCTGATTGAAACTTCTGGCAACAAGTCGGGCTTTATATCGTTCAATATTACCAATACAGTCGCGCTTAGTCTTGAAGACCCATTTACAACCAACTGTTTTGTGTCCTGAAGGTAATTAAACAACTTCCCATACTTCATTTTCATCCATAGATTTCAATTCAACTTTCATGGCATCAATCCGCTTACTAGAATTAACTTCCTTAATGGCCTGTGAAAACGAAACCGGATCTTTATTTGTCCCTTGTTCATATTCTACTTGATAAAGCATGTAATCATCAGGAATAGCAGATCTCCTTTGTATTTGAGATCTTCTTAATACTGGTTCCTTATTTTCATTGGCCATTATATCATCATGGAGTTGTTGATCATTTATTGGATTTTCTTCATTGTTCAACGGTTCAACAATAGAGAGATTCCCAATACTTTTCGGAATAGGGTTAAAAGGGACAGGTACCCTTATTTGCTTTATGATCACATCACGAATTTTACCACTCCCACTGATTTCGCCATTCTTGTAGAATATAGCATTACCGGTTTCAACAATTCTCGTAATATGGTTAAGACATTAAAACCTATATCCTTTGGATTTTTCTGGGTAACATTGAAGTAACCACTAACTGTTCTAAATCCAATTTCTTTACTTGTGGATTGTAAATTCTAGCGTTAGGTTTCCACCTATATCCTTAGGTTTCCACCCTTTCCACACTTCAAAAGGTGTCTTACTGGGAATCCTATTTGAAATGTAAATAGCTGTGCTTAAAGCATCCATCCACAATGATATAGGCATCATCATGACTCATCATAGATCTAACTATTTCCATATACGTATGATTCCGTCTTTCTGCTACACCTTTCCGCCATGGAGATCCAGGCGTTGTGTATTGAGCAATAATTCAAAGCTTTTAGAGAATATTTGCTAAAGGTCCAGGATGTTGTCCTGTTTCGTCATACCTTCCATAAAATTCACCACCTCTATCCAACCTTATGATTTTCACATTTCTATCTTGTTGCCACTCGACTTCAGTTATGAACATTTGTAAAGTGTCTACAAATTGAGATTTGTCATGCAACAAGTATAGATAACAATAACGTGAATAATCATCGATAATGGTGATACAATACTTTTCTCCTCCAAAGGTGGGAGCATCAAAGGTCCACAAATGTATGTATGCATTATTTCATGAAGCTGGGTATTTCTTGTGGCTAAATTGAGATACAAAATATTTAATGAGGCTAAGTTAAACAACACTTGCATAAGAGTAGAGTATACACAAGAAGATAAGGTGCTCATGTGGGTAGTCATCATAAATTCTACACATAATGTCATGATACTCACACGTAAGTGAGTGATATTTTTGTAAAGAAGACGAACAAGATATCTGTGGATATCATTGACCTTCACATTATACACTCCATAAATCTTTTTGTTGTGATGGTAATATAAGTTTCAACAATAGGAGTATCAGGGTAAATTTTATAAAAAGCATCAAGCTACACTTCAAATCTAACAACATAATACAACATAAAAGTTGCTTATACCAACTAACTAGGGTCAAAACCAATTTATTCCTTATTTTGACGTATCCTTTAATTTGAACCATTTGTCAATTCAACTGCATGTCAATAAAATTTTCAATCACTTCACATAATGGGATCAAAACATTTATGCATCATCATGTCAAGCTGTTGTGGCTATACCTAACATGTGACACCATTAACATTCAAGTATTGACAATCATACATAGGTCAACTAAATCTTATGTTGACATAAATATGTGCAATGTAATACTTAAATATGATTCAAGTATGCATATAAATTGCCTTACTAGACTTGCAAAATAAATATGTCATGATCTAATCCTAAACATAATGTGAATAGTATGTCAAGAATTTGAGCTGCTGTGGCAATACTCTAAACTTGACACGACTATAATGACATATTTCTAATCTTTGCAAAAGTCAATAATTTAAAGGCCAAACTTTATGATATGTCACAACTTTTATATGAACCAAATATCAACAAAATATGTAATTTGCACTTTAATGATATTTAGTCACTTTATCAATATTCGACTTTGTAGATTTGGATGTCATAACTTAATCATCAACAATAAATGATTTAACACATAATATGTGACAACTAATATTCAAAAGAATTAATAGACCTTCAAAGTCATCACAAAAGTATGTACACACTAAGTACACAAATAGAAAGTAAAAGTAGGAATGAACTGCTATTATAAATCTGACGTTCTTGTTTGGACTCTTGTTTGGACTCTATCTGATGATTCTAAAGTCAGCTCTCCACCGTCTCACATAACATGACACTTCTAGTGTCAACCTCATCGTTGTAAATCAACAATAAAAGTACCTTAATAGCGGAAGAAATCATTAGGATCGTTTCCTACATCCATTGTTATTCGACCTCTGCTCCGTTGTTGTAGCCGTATTGATGAGGATTCCGATATCTCTCTCCTTGCCTACAACCGTTATGTGTTGGTTTCTTTCGTATGCTTTATGATGGAATAAAGCATTGCTTTTATAGGCGGAGAGAGAGCCGAAATCCGAATGATCTAGGGTTTAGCTTTAATCTCGTCCCTCCATCAAAGTCGAGTTTTAATCGGATTAAAACTCCTTTTAAATAACCATTAAATAATAAATAGCATATTTCCTAAGGAAAACGAATTTTCTATAAGACCACTATTACGGGGAAGGAAATTAACCGGGCTCAATAAAAGCACGACATAATTTTCTTACAATCGTATCTTAGAATTGACGTCTGGCCCCTATAGATTTGAATTTGTTATATGAGACATAATGAATTAGATAACTACTTAAGCTCATCGTACTCACATTGCATGTTATGGCTAGGGTGAGCGCAGTCCAATCGATTTTATTTTCAATGCATTAAAAATTCCTACATAATCCAATTCAATACAGTTAGATGTCATAATCTAACCCACCGACCTTATAAATATAATCCACTAGCACAACTAAACAATAATTCTTTGTTCCGCCCATGGGTTAGGGTTATTATCCTCGCTTAGAGGTTAAACCAAATTATCAATTTCGTTATGTCTCGGGCTTATATTTAAATTATTTTTCTCTTACTTTTCAAGCTCTGAGACCACTCCTAAAGTGACATTTCCCAACACTGTTTGAGTAATAATGAATCCGGAAATTAACTATTACGCCTTGAAACGAATGAGCAATTTCTTTCACATTGTAAAAAAGAAAGACCTTGAAAAATCCACTCTTTGAATATACAACTTTAATAATTAATTAAACGTCACGAAAGCAAAAATAATCATATATAGACTCACGTGAGATAAAAGAACAAGATACGGCTTTTTGGTGCGAAATTTCCTTAACCTTATCTCTTACCAAACCTATATATAAATCATACCCTAACAAAATATCTATAATATATTTTCACATTAAGCCTACAAAAAAAAAAAATAAAAAAATGACACCATCATGTTCAACGTCTGTCCCAATAAGTTCTAACAGTGCAAAAGAATGGGTAGAACGAATCAGCAATGTATTCACACAAGAAATCTCAATTCAAATCGATCATCTTCCTCCTGTATCGGTTTTCGTTGTCCCGAAAGCATTAACTTCTCAGAAACCCGAATCGTACGCCCCACAACTTATAGCTCTTGGTCCGTATCACCATTTACGTTCTGATCTTTATCAAATGGAAAGATACAAGCTTTCTGCAATCAAATCGATTTCTACACCCGAACAACTACTAAATTTCGATCAGATTGTGATCGCTAAGTTGAAACGAATCGATCCGAGTACTCGGGCTTGTTTCAATAAGTTTATGGACTATGATCAAGATTCGTTGGCTTGGATCATGGCGATTGATGGTTGTTTTTTACTCAATCTTTTGCATTCGTATAATGAGAATGATTCGAATAAGGTTTTGGATACGAGTTTGTTAGATAATACGATTATTACAAGGGATATAATGATGCTCGAAAATCAAATACCCTTTATTCATTTGAAGGAGATTCGAAAGGCTCTCCATTCGGGCTCTACTCATGATGAAAACGATCATGATTCGAAGTTGCTATGGATGATGTTGGAGTTTTGTGAAGCTCATTCTCCGGTGAAGTTTTCAATAGAGAAAAGTGGATGTATTAATGTAAGACCTATGCATTTGTTGGATCTTATGTATAATATGGTAACTATCGGTCCTACACGTGTTCCGGTTAGCCCGATTCAAGGCGTGCCGTTACACGAGTTTCCTTTGAATTTGGATTCATCTTCGTCTTCATCTGCATCTTCAAATTACTCGATATCGAGTGGTGAAGCAGAAGGAGAAGAGATTCAAGAAAAAGTTGAAACATTATTGGAACTAGCCCAGAACATAGGTATGATGACAAAACTTTAATTTCTAATTTTCCTTCCAACTTTTTATATAATATGCTAGCAGGGCCAGACGCAGGATCCTGAGTCACGGGGAACGATACATAGTAGAATTTTTTCTCAAGTAGAAAAATGTATACTAGTATTTTTTGGGGTTTATTATTTGCATCGATGCATACACTTACCGGTACACCACATGAAAAACACAGAATCAACATTGGGAAAGTCGATTTTTGAGTCAAAAATCAATTTTTCCAAAGTCGATTCTCAAGACCAAACTTCTTAAAAGTCGATTTTTTACTCCAATGATCAATTCTCACGAAAGTCGTTTTTAGCTCAAGAATCGACTTTTCCTGGGGGGGTTGCGATTTTTCATCCATCGATGCAGAAAATGGTAAAATTTTCCATTCTCATATGAGGCCGGAGGTGAGTAACGGGACCATCTACGGTGTAATTGGCTATTCCGCTATTCCCACTTCTGAATCGGCCTTAGGAGGAAGGAGGGGAAGCTTACGAAGTGTATCGTAAAAGCGGGATACCGGGGGAGCGGCAAAGCCCGAAGGTTGCTATCCCAATAGGCCAGCGGACCGGAATAGGGTTCTATACATTCTGGGGGGAACAAATTTGATGCATGATTTGGCCTGACCAAATGTCTGATTGTATATATTACAGGTAACAAGAAAACCCAAGCATTTCTAAAACCGGTTCAAGTAGTGTCCAGCATTCCGTGGTCCACAATTTCCGGTTTATTCAGAAAAGGAACTTTAAAACACGGTGAAGAAAATTCAACAGACGACGACAGTGAAATAAGAATCCCAAGAGTTTCAAATCTTTTTCGATTCGGAGGCATAAAATGCCTTCCATTTGAAGCAGGAATCATCGACATCAAATTCGTCGAGCAGGAAGCTATACTGTACCTTCCTGTTCTTAATCTGAACACAAGTTCAGAGGTCATTTTAAGAAACCTGGTTGCATATGAAGCCGCAACGTTGAAAAGAAACCTTGTATTCGCGCGTTACATTAATTTGATGAATGGGATTATAGACATTGAAAAAGATGTTAAAATGTTGAGGCAAAACGGAGTTGTTAAAGGGACTTTGAGCAATGAAGAAGTTACGGATCTTTTTAATGGGATGAAGAAATACTATGTGCGTTGTTCATCGAATAATAGTACTTATTCGAATATTGATTTTGCGATTGAAGAGGTTAATAAATATTTTGATAAGAAGATAGTGGTACGATTTCTGAGGCAGATGAAGGGGAACTTCTACGCTTCTTGGAAATGTCTTGCGCTTTTCAGCACGGTCTTGTTGTTTGTGATTGTGAGCTTACAGTCTTTTTGCGAAGTCTACGAATGCTCTCGGTTTTGGAAAGGAGGAAATTCATGAGGAATGATACATGCACAACTAATTATTTTGAAATTAAGGAAAAAGGTTTTTTTTGAACACGCATAAAGTGCGTCGTTTAAGCAAGTATACAACAAAATCATTCTTTCATTACCCTAATTGGATGTTAGTACTTTATTTTTTTTTATTTTTTTGGGAAAGTTCAAAATGTTACCGTATATATGTAATTTGTATATCGAAATACAATTTATTACAACAAGTTTATTGTGAATGCTTTGTAAAATTTTAGAATGTTATTTATCAGTTTTCTTTGACCATGTTGGTCTATTGTAGTATCGTAAACGAATCGAGACAGATAGCGAACATTTGTTTTTGGATTTATTTAGCTAACGAGCATATTCGAGTATGAACTTGGCTTGTTAAATTTGGGCCCAATTAATTAATGAATTTGTGATGTGATGTTTTAATACAACATAGGATCTCCCCTAGTAATCAAAGGTTATATCTTAGTGTTATTGTTTTTAAGATGATGCTCCAAGTTGGTGATTATTAAAGCGCGCGCACACACATACATACATACATACATATATATATATATATATATATATATATATATATATATATATATATATATATATATTTTGCTTAAAGAGGTCACCCCCATTCTTTTAACACTTCATACAAGTCGTGCCACTGATTTTCAACATATTAATCATGTTGATGAATAAGTTAAATAAAAAACTAAAGATATGCACCCAAGAATGCTATTTCAACCTAGTTCATCCATGTAAAGAAGTGAAAATACAAATGCCACTTCTTGTAGCTTAAGTTGAACTGGAATATATCACACAAAAATCAAGGTCTCCCTTTACAACATGCCAAAATGCATCCCTCAGAATAAGCTAAAAACGAAAATCATGAAAAGGTAGTAGGATCAATGGTAACTGGTAGTGATAAAAAGGACTCCTAAGTTCAATGTGCAGCAGCAAGTATTGCGCGAACGGTTTTCTGAATCGAAATGACGCCTTCCCCCAATTGTACGCGAACTTCACCAATTTTGATCACGTACATTTAAAGATGGGAACAGTTATAGAGAAAAGTCCAATACCAAAAACTGACCTCCATAAAAAAATCAAATGCTAAATGATTCCGTTGACATAATAATATATAGTAATGAGAAAGATGGTATTCCTCAAAACAAAACAAAACAAAACAAAACAAAAAAAAATACCAACATGGTAGTGGCTGTGACTGTGTCCCAGGCATTCCCATCAATGCGAAGTGCTGTGTTGTCATCACTGTAAAACTGGTAGACAAATTCTGGTTGATGTTGTAGTGCATGATAGTACCACCCCACAAAGTAAGTCCCGACCTAGAAACACCACGCCCAAAATTATATTATGAACAATATACCCGTGAGCATTACGAGTAAACAACCGAGCACACCAACCAATTGAAAGTATTTTCTAGATTGTTAACAAAATAGATGAGACTGCACTCTCAGAGAAAATATCCGCTATAAGGGTTGTAGAATGTGAGAAACATAACCAAATTAAAAATACATAACAAAAAGGAACGATGGGAAACCTACAGAAATAATAACAAAAGTTATAGAAAGTGGCAGAAAATGCTTAACATCACCAATTACAAAACTCATCAAAAGGGAAGGTCCAAGTACTCCAATGAACACACACAAAACCGATATTTCTAATCCTTTTTTTCAAAAAGGGTTGTCTTCTTATATATATATATATATATATTGCTTAAAGAGGTCACCCCATTCTTTTAACACTTCATACAAGTCGTGCCACTGATTTTCAACATATTAATCATGTTGATGAATAAGTTAAATAAAAAACTAAAGACAATTATTCCGACCACTATAAAATTGACACAACCTATATTTAAGGCATTAATTATTGTTGGATCTAAATTGATTAATATATAATATGCATATTAATCAATCGTATAAAGATATATTGTTTGTGTCAATTTCACCGTGCTCCTACCTTGTAGAAAAGCTATAAGCCTAAACTAATATAAGATAAATGACCTCAATCTCAAAACCTACGCTATAAAATAAAAAAAAGTTATTCTTTAATATGAATATATGATAGGTGAAATGATTACGAGTGTACAACGTCGTCATGAGGTGAGAATATGTTCTCCCGGGGATGTGAATACTGGTGGGGTCTATTCATATTGGTGGGGTCACATGACCCTACTGAGATTCAAGAATATTTTTAATATTAAAACGATTTAGTATTGTGTTAAAAAATATCGTTATGTTGTTAAACAATATAGTTTTAGGCTTTAGTAACCCTAACGAAACACATTTTTAGATAAAAAATATAGTTTTACAGTTTGATAACTCCGTTGAAATTTTTTTTTCTCAATCCATCTCGAATGAAAGAATGTTGCTTGTTGTGGAAGTAAACAGCTCCTAATGGCGCGTATGTGCAGTATACACGTCAACTTTCATCTAAAATTTTACGTATAGCTGCCGTCCCACACGTGTATAATTGGTGGTCAACTTATACGGCAGACATTGAGTTTATTATTCTGATTTGTTTAATGTTTTATGTTATTAGCTACTTAATTATATTGAAAGTTAACCATTTAAATCGAATAAAAGAAGAAAAATAGAGCAAACTGCAAGTGAAGTTACAGTTATTTGGTTTCAAAATGAATTATACAAGTTTACTAACTTTTCCAAGGATATATCTCAGTCATAAAAAAGCAATTTGAGATCATTTTTTTTTAATTTATTTTTATATTTTGGTCTTTATTTGGATATATATTCTACATGCTCTGTATTAATTTCTGTGGTGTATCATAAAATTTTGCGTTATTTTTTACTATGCAAAAATTTGTAAAGATTTTTTTTTACGAATTTATTTTTAAATATATTTGGTCTTTATTTGAATAAATTGCTAAAAAGTTTAATTTCTCTACATGCTCTAGACTCAATTTCTGTGGTGTAATATATAGTAATTTTGCGTTATTTTTGTTAGACTATACAAAAATATTGTAAATATTTTATAGTTAATAGTAAATATTCTGTATTAATTAGGTAAATATTCTAGGCATCATTGTTGATTGACTAGCCTATTTTAGCCAAATACGTAGCTGATTTGAAGTCTTGTAATTGTATATAATAGACCAGTAAATATTGTTGATTTTTATCCATTTTGAGTAGATCAATGCAAGCTATATCATATATTGTAGGATGATTCAACAAACTTGCATCAAACACCATATTTTTGGATTATTCTTTTTATGCTTAAGACACCACAAAATTACTCTTAGCCGAACACATGTTAAGAAACTATCGGGTAGAAACATCACGGCGCGCTACAGACTCTCGTTGAACATGAGAAAAGTCACCGAGACATTCTAATGTTTTCCATCATCACCAACTTGACAAATAATGTTGTACGGTAAAAAAGTTAATGTCAGCACCGGTGAGCACTAACCACATGTTGAAAATTATATTGTCGGATAGAATGGTTACGGTCACTGACTCTCGTTATACTCGAAAAGCATTGCCGTCATTGATATTCCCAACATCATCGCCTTAGCTGATGAGCATCAATATTAGTGACTTTTCTCCCCGAGAAAGAAACATCCACAAAAATACCTGGTGCTATTTTCCAATAAATTTGTGGTTATATCTAACAATTGGGGTGCCTAAAAACATTTTTATGGTACCAACTACCAATAGAATCTCCTTTACATACTGTTGTATTACTCCATCCGTCTCATTTTATTTGTCCTATTTAAATTTTTACACTGATTAAAAAAAGTGCACTTAATGCTTTGAATCTCATTAAATAATCCAATATTTTAATATTTATACGCTTTAAATAGTTGTTTGAAACATTTAATGCTACACACTTTTGATTATAAATATTGTAAAGATGGAAGGGCATTTGAAGAAATTTGACAATAAATGCACAAAATGGACACTTATTTTGAGACAAATAAAAAAAAAGGCGTCGACAAATAAAATGGGACGGAGGGAGTATATTCATCGTTGGAGCATCTCAATGTCCAGCAATTCAGGACCACAATGGTCAATGCATGCCAGAAGTTGCTATACATCAAGGGGTTTTTTTTACGACATGAGGTGATATATCATTTACAAAAATGATCCATGAATTCTATGAGTGAGAATCGAAGCTCACCGTCTGTTGGCAACTCCTCCTATGCAACAGCTCTCCACCACCCTCCTCCGGTGGCGTTGTTAAATCTCAAACCAGAAATTGCTACATATAAAGGTGATATTGCAATTAAATTCTCACATGAACTGATTGATCAGCTTGCGGTTCCGTTCAAGTACGCTCTAGTCGGAAAATTCTCGCAAGGTAAACCCAACTTAGATGCTATCAAACGATTTCTTGAGGTTCAAAATTTCTCTGAGAAATATACAGTTGGGGTATTAGATTCGAGACATGTCTTGATCAACTTTACTGGAGAACGAGATTTCATTCGGTTATACTCCCTTAGTCGATGGTTTGTTACTAGCAAACCGATGCGCATTCTCAAATGGACACCGGATTTTCATGTTTTTGTCGAATCTTTTTTAGTACCAGCTTGGATTCTCTTGCCAAAATTGTCAGTATATTTAAGGAAACCTGACATACTCAAGGAGATCATAACATGTTTTGGTAACCTCCTAAAGGAGGATGCTTCTACAGATCCATTGAAGAGGCCATCCCCTGCTAGGATTGAAGCAGAAGTAGATTTGTTAAAGCCACTGCCAAAACGATTTTGGATCCAGTAGGCTGAATCATCAGGTTTTTGGCAACTCCTAGAACTTGAAAATGAACTACCCTCATATTTCACTTATTGCTGCCATATTGGGCATGGAGCATGGTTCAAAGTCACGGTCTCGGTAACTGATTCGGAGACCACTGAGTCACATTGTCAGTAAAATGACTTAAAATCTACATCTGGTGGAACCAATCTGAGGACTCAGTTGTGTGATGGACAGCTGAGAAGTGGCGTTGTTAAATCTCAAACCAGATGCAATCAAAGATTTCTTGATGTTCAAAATTTCTCTGAGAAATATACAGTTGGGGTGTTAGATTCGAGACATGTCTTGATCAACTTTATTGGAGAACGAGATTTCATTCGGTTATACTCCCTTAGTCGATGGTTTGTTACTAGCAAACCGATGCGCATTATCAAATGGACACCGGATTTTCATGTTTTTGTCGAATCTTTTTTAGTACCAGCTTGGATTCTCCTGCCAAAATTGCCAGTACATTTAATGAAACCCGACATACTCAAGGAGATCATAACAAGTTTTGGTAACCTCCTAGGGAGGATGCTTCTACGGATCCATTGAAGAGGCCATCCCCTGCTAGGATTCGAGTAGAAGTAGATTTGTTAAAGCCAATGCCAAAATGTTTTTGGATCCAGTAGGCTGAATCATCAAGTTTTTGGCAACTCCTAGAACTTGAAAATGAACTACCCTCATATTTCACTTATTGCTGCCATATTGGGCATGGAGCATGGTTCAAAGTCACGGTCTCGGTAACCGATTCGGAGACCACTGAGTCACATTGTTAGTAAAGTGACTTAAACTCTACATCTGGTGGAACCAATCTGAGGACTCAGCTGTGTGATGGACAGCTGAGAAGTGTATTCATTTCTATGCATCAGTAGGGTGGAGTCTACTGAAGCTTCCGTCAGCAGAGTGAAGTCTGATGAGTACTGGAATACAACGTAGGGTCCCATGTCTGTTAATTATGTTATGTGACAGCTATACAGTGTCATTAAAAGGAGGACACGTGTAGGGGTATTTATGGCATATCAGACAAAGATTCCTTGACGGCTAGGGTTTAGGGATTTGTGCCTATAAATACAGTTGTTGTTGCGTTGTCTGTGTTTGTGAAATCTGTAACTCAGTGCATAATAATAAAGATCTCTTTTATGCCCGTGGTTTTTTATCTCTCTCACTTTGAGAGGGGTTTTCCACGTTAAATTTGTGTTCTTCTTGTTTTCTGTTATCTCCTTTGATTATTTGCGTTTGATTGCATCTGTTTCTATTTCTTGCATCTGAAGTTATCTCTATCTGTCATAACATGTGGTATCGGAGCGAGGTTCTAGAGAAAAACAATCTGTATGATCAACTTCATCTTCACCAAGACTTTCAACAAGGTGCTAGGATTTGTGATAAAGTTGTGACCTTTAGCAAGAAAAGATGTCAGCAGTAAACGTGAAAATCGATAAATTTACAGGAAGGAACATTTTTTGTCTGTGGAAAATCAAGATGCGTGCACTATTGAAACATCAGGGTTTGTGGAGTCATTTATCTAACGAACCAAATACAGGTGCAACAGATTTTTCCAGTCTGGAAGAGAAAGCACATTCAACCATCATGTTGTGCTATCTGATGATGTTATCACTGAGGTTGCCGAGGAAGACACCGCAGCCAAGTTGTGGAAGAAGCTTGAAAGCCTGTATATGACCAAGTCACCGACCAACAAGTTGTTGTTGAAATAGAGGTTGTTCGGTTTGAAGATGCATGAAGGGAGTCCACCGAGGGACCATCTTGACCGGTACCGAACATAATATTACTTGATTTAAGGAATATTGATGTTAAAATTGAAAATAAAGATGCAGCCCTAATCCTGTTGGTGTCATTACCGACATCATATGAAAACTTTGTGCAGTCTTTCATATTTGGGAAGGATACAGTAGCTTTAGAGGATGTAAGGTCTGCCTTACATGCCAGGGAGCTGAGACACAAGGCTGCTGGGACAGACAGTCAAGCTGTTGGGCTAGTAGCCCGCAGCAATAATAGAAAATGATATGGACAGAAGAAGAAAAACAAGTCAGGTTCCAAAGGTCCTAAGTCTACTGATGTCTGTAATTATTGTAAGGAGCAGGGACATTGGAAGTCCAATTGTCCAAGGAAGAAGAAACGGCAGGATGGCAATTCTGGCACAGTAGCCTTGGCTACTGAGCAATCTGATGAGGATCTGGTTCTAGTTGCAGGGGATTCTACACACTATAATGATGTGTGGATACTTGATTCTGGAGCATCCTACCATATTTGTCCAAACAGGGAGTGGTTTTCTACTTATGAGCAGATGAATGGTGGTCAAATCTATATGGCCAACAGCAAGGTTTGCAAAGTTGTGGAAATTGGCTCAGTAAAGTTAAGGATAGAGGATGGTAAATTCTGAGACTGAAAGATGTAAGACATGTTCCACAGAAGATGAAGAATTTGGTATCTCTGAGTCTACTGGACAACAAGGGGTTCAATTTCAAGGGTGAAGGTGGACAGCTGAATGTCTTCAAAGATTCAGTTGTAGTCCTTAAAGGCATCAAGAGAGGAACCTTGTATATATTACAAGGATCTACGTATCGATCTCTGCTATTTCTCGTTGCATCCTCGCGAGTTCACCGGTCTCAGCAGACTCAGCTGTGGCACATGAGACTAGGTCACGTGGGTGAAAGGGGTATCCAGATTCTTTCTTCAACAGGTTTTCTTGGGGGATATAAGGTCAAGAATCTGGACTTTTGTGAATATTGTGTGTTTGGGAAATTGCATTGATGTGAGTTCTCAACAGGGTTGCACAACACAAAGGCATCACTTGATTATATCCATTCAGACTGCTGGGGTCCATCAAAAGTTGAGTCATTGGGTGGTCACAGATATTTTGTGTCATTCATAGATGATTATTCAAGGATGACTTGGGTGGTGATGATGAAGAACAAAAGTGATGCATTCAGTAACTTCAAGCAGTGGAAGGCCCTAGTGGAGAATCAGTTTGGCAAGAAAATCAAGAAGCTTCATACAGATAATGGTTTGGAATTCTGCTGGAATGACTTTGATACATTTTGTACAGCTGAGGGTATTGCTAGACATCATACTATAAGGAATAAACCTCAGCAGAATGATGTAGCTGAAAGGAAGAATCAAACTCTATTGGAGAGGGCAAGATGTATGCTTTCTCAAGCTGGTTTATCAAGGGGATTTTGGGCAGAGGCTGTAAAACCAGCTTGCTACTTAATCAACAGGAGTCCTCACACAGGGATCAATCTTAAGACACCATTTGAGATGTGGTCAGGCAAGCCTGTTGACTACTCAGTTCTAAGGGTTTTTGGAAGTACAACTTACTATCATGTTAGTGAAGGGAAGTTGGAGCCTAGAGCCAAGAAGGGAGTGTTTGTGGGGTATGGTGATGGAGTGAATGGATATAGAATTTGGTCATCAGAAGAGTCCAGAGTAATCCTCATCAGGGATGTTGCGTTTGATGAAAATTCTATGTTAAACTCATCAGTAGGGAGGTCTACTGAATCTGAAACTAGTGCTGAATCTGATAGTGTTGTGAAACAGGTGGAGCTTCAGGTAGAGTCTACTGATATGCAACAATCGGTGGATCCAAATCAACATTATACTGATCTGGATAATGAAGCAGAATCTGATCCAAGCAAGCCTACTGAGACCTCATTAGGGCGTCATACAAATATTAATCAGTAGAGTCTAGCTGCCAGCAGACCTAGAAGATCTAATGTTAGGATACCTCCAAGGAGATATAGGTATGATGATTTGGCTGGATAAGCACTCCAAGTTGCAGAAGAGGTAGAGGTTGCTGAACCCACTACTTATAGGGAAGCAGTGACATGTACAGAAGCATCCCAGTGGCATGCTGCCATGAGAGATGAAATGGAGTCATTGTTGAAGAATCAGACTTGGGAATTGGTCAAACATCCTACTGACAAGGGAGTTGTGACTTTTAAATGGATTTTCAAGAAAAATGAATGAATAACTAAGGCAGAAAGGGTCAAGTATAAGGCACG
Source organism: Gentiana straminea (assembly GCA_036785695.1). Classification (NCBI taxonomy): domain Eukaryota; kingdom Viridiplantae; phylum Streptophyta; class Magnoliopsida; order Gentianales; family Gentianaceae; genus Gentiana; species Gentiana straminea. The sequence goes on from JAVUPR010000048.1 coordinate 11,807,111, forward strand.
TTTGGTTGCAAGAGGATCCAGTCAAAAGGAAGGGGTTGACTTTGATGAAATATTTTCACCAGTGGTCAGACACACTTCAGTCAGGGTGCTACTAGCAATGGTGGCACAGCAGGATCTGGAACTTGAGCAATTTGATGTGAAGACTACTTTCCTACATGGTGAGGTGGATAAGGAGATATACATGACACAGCCTGAGGGCTTTCAAGTTCCTGGCAAAGAAAATTATGTTTGCAAGTTAAAGAAATCATTGTATGGTTTGAAGCAAGCTCCAAGGCAGTGGTATAAAAGGTTTGACAGTTTTATGCTTCAGCAGGGTTACAGAAGAAGTCCTTATGACTGTTGTGTATACTACAGTCTGATGAAAGATGGATCACATATCTATCTTGTCATGTATGTGGATGACATGCTGATAGCTGCAGCAAGGAAGTCTGATGTTCAAAATCTGAAGAACCTTCTCAGTGTTGAATTTGAAATGAAGGATTTGGGTGCAGCCAAGAAAATCTTGGGGATGGAGATGCGGAGAGATATAAGTCGAAGAAAGCTGTTTTTGTCTCGGCGGGGTTATGTGCGAGAAGATATTGGCCAAGTTTGGGATGTCTCTTTGCAAAACCAATAGATACTCTATGGCATCAAATGTTCATTTGTCCGTTTATGCTTCACGATCATTCACCAAGAGAAGGAGTATATGTCAAAAGTTCCCTATGATAGTGCGGTTAGCGATCCGATGTATGCCATGGTATGCACTAGGCCCGATCCGGCTAAGGCGGTCATTGTTGTCGACGGGTTCATGGCTCAACCGGAAAAGAACACCGGAAAAGTCGTTAAAAGGATATTCGGGTACCGAGAGGTACGGTGATGTTGGTCTCATTTATGGAGGTGATGCGGTCCGGTCACAAAGCTATTGTGATGCTGATTATGCAGGTGATGTTGACAGTAGAAAATCAATGACTGGTTATGTGTTTACATTGGGAAATGCAGTGGACAGCTGGAAAGCTACTCTTCAGGATATAGTAGAGTTATCAACTACTGAAGCAGAATACATGGCTCTTACTGAAACAGCTAAGGAGGGCATCTAGTTGAAGGGGCTAGTCAGTGATTTGGGGTAACATCAGGATCAGGCTGAGATATATTGTGACAGTCTAAGTGCAATATGTTTAGCCAAGGATCAGGTTCATCATGAGAGAACCAAGCATATTGATGTCAGGTATCATTTCTTGAGGAATGAAAAGAGGGTTGTGGTGAATAAGATTGGCACGAAGGAGAATCCTGCTGATATGTTCACTAAACCAGTTCAGTAGAGTAAGTTTCAGCTTTGCCTGGACTTACTGATTATTTAAAGCTTGTAATCTGTTTCTGGAAACTCTACTGAGGGCAGATTAGTGGAGTGGATGCTGTTGAGATAGTCTGGTACAAGTACATCTGGCATTGACGAATGCATCCGGTACAAGTACATCTGGTTATGCAAACGTTCGACTCGGTGAGAGTTGAAGTCAAGGTGGAGATTTGTCAGTAAGTGACTTAAACTCTACATCTCGGTGAAACCAATCTGAGGACTCAGCTGTGTGATGGACAGCTGAGAAGTGTATTCATTTCTATGCATCAGTAGGGTGGAGTCTACTGAAGCTTCTGTCAGCAGAGTGAAGTCTGCTGAGTATTGGAATACAGCAGGGTCCCACGTCTGTTAATTCTGTTATGTGACAGCTATACAATTTCATTAAAAGGAGGACACGTGTAGGGGTATTTATGGCATATCAGACAAAGATTCCTTGACGGCTAGGGTTTAGGGATTTGTGCCTATAAATACAGTTGTTGTTGCATTGTCTGTGTGTGTGAAATTTGTAACTCAGTGCATAATAATAAAGATCTATTTTTTGCCCGTGGTTTTTTTATCTCTCTCACTTTGAGAGGGGTTTTCCACGTTAAATCTGTGTTCTTCTTGTTTTCTGTTATCTCCTTTGATTATTTGTGTTTGATTGTATCTGTTTCTATTTCTTGCATCTGAAGTTATCTCCATATGTCATAACACACATAACTCGTCGCGTATCGGTATCGTTTCGGGCGAGACGGGTTTTCTCCCATATAAAATGCTTTAAAAATTTTGAAAAAAATCTAAAAAATTCAAAAAAAATATGAATAACTAAACACAACATCAAAATGTCCCCAAACAATCATCAAGATCATTTCTTTAGATTAAATACAACAAAATATGCGCTGTCGCGTTACGTTTTAACATGAGTATTTGTGGTTGTTTGTTGTTTTAACATGAGTATTTGTGGTTTTGATGTTTTGTTTTGTTTCTTTGTCTGGGTAATTAGCATTAGGATTTAATTTGGATTTGTATGCTTCAAAAACTGAAGAAATTTAACGAAAAAATAGAGGAGTTGTGGTGAATAAAAGCTGTGTTGTGGGTTGTGAAGTTTTGCTATGATAATTATGTATTATTTTTTTTCTTATAAAGAGGTTGGAAAACTGGATAATTATTGAAGGTATGTGAGTTGTTTTGATTCTTGACAATTGACAAAGTCATAGGTGTAATATTTCTTCTGTAAAAAAGTAAATAGTAAAGATTTTGTCTACTACTATGCTTTTGGAGTGAAGTTTATTGTCAAGATTGGCTGAGTATTGTGTATGATTGCTTTTGCTTTATCCTTTTCCATGTTTCCAATCGAATCACTAAAGTTCCCACTTAAATCGGATTGACTCGGCCGAGATTGGCCGAGTTTGGCCGTGTTTGGCCAAGTTTGGCTGATACGTACCCGATTCAAGTCTAAACCGAGATGAATCCGTAACTTTGTACCGGTATGCTCCGAGTCGGAGACGAGTCGGCCGAGTCAGGGCCTAGTCGGCCGAGACTTTGAACCATGGCATGGAGAGGATATCTGTACGATTAAAAACCCCCATTTGGACAGCACAATGAAAGGCAACACTAGGCACAAGAAATGGCCCCTAGAGCTCGAAATCCAGGCCCTCGAATGCAAATTTGGAGACAAAAACAACCAGTGCAGTAGCCAGCAGCCCAAGATCATACAGGGAAACCCCAACAACTGCAACTGCCAGTACTGATAAGTCAGTGGATATAACTCCAACAGTTTCAACAGTTGCTGAGGTTTCACACTCAACAGCCCCACAACAAAATGGCCAATCTGAGACTCATTTCCAGGGCCGGCCCTATCACAAGCCAGGCGAGCCAGTCGGCTTGGCCCAATGAATCCCGATAGGCCCAATCGGTACATGTTTTGCTTATCCGAAATTTTTTTTATAGAGTTAATCCGATCGATTTATAAAAAAAATCGTATATTAAAAAGCCCGATTTTGATAAAAAATAGGTCCGATTCTTTAAAAAAAAAATACCCAACCCAATAAAAAAATTTATATATAGGCCCGATTCTTTAAAAAAAATATCCAACCCAATAAAACAATTTATATGTTCTTAAATGTTACTTCATGAAGAAAGTAGCAGATAAAAAGAATTCGAAAAAGATTGAGCAATGCTTTATATATTGAAGACAAATAGGCTAGTCATAAAGGGAAAAAAATAAGGGAAATCAGCATAAATCAAAGGAGTTTTTCGAAGTTGAAGCTAATAAAGAACCATCTTCGAAGCACGATGAGTCAAGAACGCTTGAATGGGTTAGCGATAATATCGATTGAGCGAGAAATTGGTTGATGAAATTGATGATTATACATTGATTAGTGATTTCGCCTCCAAATGTGCTTCAAGAGCATTGTAGAATTAGTATTTAGTATTAATATATATGTATGTTTTGTGTTTGCATTATGAATTTGATGTTTGTATATGAATGTATTAGAAAAAAAATTGTATTTTCGGTCGATTTTTTTTTTTTTTTTTGTGTACGTGCCTCAATTTTTTTTTAAGCGCTTTCGCCCTAAAAAACGTAGGACCGGCCCTGTCATTTCACCCAATATTTGAATCCTTTGAGTAATGAAGAGGTGACTGATGATAGCATAATTCCTTTTTTGGATAAACAACTACCTGATCAAGGGTATATTTCTGATGGGGCCCGACCAAGGCATAATATTCAGGCAATCCAGGCACAGGTGCAAGTATAAAAGAAACACAAGCTGAATTAATTGATAGAGTTCAAAAGACAACAATGCTGGAAATGGGGAAAGCTACTCAGACTGATGAGTATGTTTTCACATGGTTACTAGAAGAAAAGACAGGAAGGACTATGCCAGAATGCTGAACACAAGAAGCACTAGATCATCTGTAATATTTATTATTTCCTTTTCTTTTATTGGAGTTAAGTATTATGTTAATTATATATATGTAATTTTCAAAATTATGTGTATTTAATTAAAGGGAATTTCTGATTTTGGTAATTAGGGATAAATAAGGAAAAATGGATTTATGGGAATTTGGTATTTAAGGAAAATTTTCACTAATTAATCCCATAACCTAAACACTAATCAGAAAATTAGTCTATACGCTCTCCTTCTCTGCGCAATCAAGAGGAATAATTAGGGATTGGTTAGTTTTTCAGAATTTTGAAGCAAAGCTTAATCGTTTTTAGATCAGACGGAAGAATTGGAATCGTTGTGAGAAGGGAAACGTTTGGATATCAGATTTTGGGAGTTGCCGCAGGCTTTGCAAGGCCGTTCGAATCTGTTTTTTTGGCTGCAATTAGGTAAAAAAACTCTTCCTATGATCTCGGTTATGATTCGTAAAGTTTAGATCATGTTTTTGAGATATGTAGATGCTAGAAAGATGTGTTTTTCGTTGATCAAGGATCATAGGTAATCTTGGACTGTTTAGATAGGTTTTCAATGTTTTACTGTGTTGAAAACGAGGTTAATTAGGTTAGAAACGATTCAGAAATCGAGTTGTGAAGATTTTAGAGTTTTGGGAAAAACCCAGGCGGACGGGCTTCTGAGACCCTAGTAGCTCAAACGGGTGTTTGCACAAGGCAGACGGGCGTTTGAGGTTAGATTTTTTATTCAGGATGTAGCTGTTTTTGGCAGACGGGCATTTGGGTACGGACGGGCGTCCAAAGGAGGTCGGACGGGCGTTTGGCCTTTTTACCTTGTTTTTACTATTTTAGCATTTCAGATTGGTTTTTGGCCTCATAATCGTGTTTTCTCTATTTTAAATCCCTTATTCATGATATGTTAACATTGTTTAAACTTAAACAAGCCTGAATTGAACTTCTGATTCGTTCAGTTAAAACACCGAATGTACTCTTAAAGGGAGTTGAAGTTCGGATCCGTCGGAAGAGCATGATAGGCTTGTGCTTTGATGAATTAGCATTCATCAATGTACGTGTAATTGCTAGGCCTTGTCCATGTCTAGTGGTCTAGGAAGAGAGTAGTCAAGGTGAGGGAGATTAATTGAAAACACTTAGGTGGTTAGTTAACATTCTAATAAAACACGTACTTGACTAGTAAAAGATTAAACAACATGTCTCTCTTGGATAGGCACCAGTCTATATCGCGATGTGTGTGCTACCTCTGAAGGTGAAAGAGCCCGTAGGTCAAAAGAACCACAAGTTCGGGGGACTTCACTGAGGTGTCTCGGAGCCTACCTATTCTAGCCTCCGTGGATATTGGTGTGATCCACTAATATGTTGCAAACGATATCTCCTGGTGGATATACATCAGGCGTAGTGCCCTTGAGTGCGGTTGTAACATAGATAAGTTAAGTAGAAACGTTTAGTCAATTCATGTTGATGGACATGAGATGAACCCTAGATTGAGTCGGTCTTACATAAACTACTAAACTTTTAATTATCTTTCATTTATAAATTGTAATTGTTGTCGTAGCTTCTCTTTCTTATTAAGTACGTTGTACTTACCTCAAATGCATGTTTTCTATGTGTTTGGGGGTGAGAAGACGAACAGGTGGATCAGGTTTACGAGGAGGAGTTCGATGATGACGTTTGACGACGCCTAATTGAAGACTTAGCATTTATTTATTTTGTCATTCATTTACTAAACTGTGCTAGTGCTTTTGGCTTAGACTTTTTGTCTTTCGAGACTTGTAGTACATTTACTTTCCATTCGAGAATATCGTACGTTCTTTTGGATTTCGTATTTTCCTTGGATGTAATAAGTTACATTTCCACCTTTAGATGTTATTTCTATTCTTGGATGTTTGGAGATTTTATACCCGAGTCTTTTGCTTCTGTTTGCTTATTTTAAATACGACGTAGTAGAGGCTTACGTATGAAATGAATTTATTTTTATTTTATACGTGCCGAACGTTCCTTTTCCGGATAAGGACTCGGTGTCCGGGAACGGGGCGTTACAGTTGGTATCAGAGAGAAGCGTCTTTTAGGCTTCCTTTCTTTTATGATAAGTTTCTTTAGACCTTTTAGTAACGTTCTGGTTTTTCTTGATCATCAAGATGGTGTTCACGAGAACTGGAGTGGGTGCAGAGACTTCCAGAGTTCGACGGGAAAGTCCAACACCGGTGGTAGGAGGCGGTGTTGTGAGGCAGATTCCACCACCGCAGCGGAGTTTATCACCACCACCTCACACCGCGACACCCACGCCAAGGTCTCAACAGATTTTGTCACCGCGACCTCATCAGGAGCAACCTCCACGATGGCACGTGGGGAGTTCGATCCAGTTTTCTTTGGTGAGCGATGTTCCAGCAGGTAGTGTACCGCCGCCGGTAAGTTACCCCCAACACCAACAATCCTTTTACCCTCCACCGGTCAGCGTTTACCCTCCACCAATGAGCCACCCCTCACCACTAGTGTTTCACCAACATTAGCAGACCTTCTACCCACCTCTTGCAGGTCATACCCCTCGACCTACCGTACCACTTTCACCACGGTTCGACCATTAGCATGGTTTTGGTTACCCACCTTTTGGTCTCCAACAACCTCAGCCAACCCCACAACATCACCAGAATTACCATCAAGGATACTACCCTTTTCAGCCTGAACCTCAAGTGAATCCAGTTTACCCTCAGCAGCAGCAAGTACCTTCTGGTTACCCTCCAGTTTACCCACCAGTTCCACCGGTTAGACCAGTTTTCGAGCAAGCACCACCAATTGACTGGTACACGAGGTTGAGAAAGAACAGGGTTCAAGACTTCCATGGGAATGTGGAACATTCCAAGGCCGAAGAATGGTTAAGAGGCTTCGAAAAGGCTTGCAGGAATATACATGTGCCTGAGACGGAGATGGCTCAACTGGCAGTTAGTTTTCTTTTGGGTGCAGCCGAGGCATGGATAGATGCTATACAGAGTAGCAACGGCAAGGTAACAGATTGGGAAGCTTTCAAAGCTATGTTCTATAATGAGTACTTTCCAAAGAACGGTGCGGAGCAGATAAGGCAAGTCGGTTTTTGAAGCTAAAGCGAGTATCTACATGACGGTATCTCGGTATACCAATAAGTTTAATGAGTGGGAAGGTTTTACCCCGAATTAATGAAAGTGGAAGAGAGGAAGATGGCCGTCTATAAGGAAGGTTTAGCACATGAGATACAGTCAGGTATGTTGGGATTTACAGTGAGGAACATGGCGGAGTTACTGAATAAAGACTTGGAGGTTGAGACCTTCAGGAAGAAGGCTACAGTGGTTATTGGGAACAAGAGAACTTTGGGACTAGCCAGGGTAATCACCGAGGAGCCCCTCAATAGAATACTAAGAAGACAACAACTCCTCCGGCAGCTAAGGCCCCAAACAGTGCACCTCTGTGTTCCAAGTGCAATAGGAATCATTCAGGAAAGTGCAGAGCTAGTTCAGGCGGTTGATACTTTTGCAGAGAACCGGGGAACTTTTCTAGGGAATGTCCTAATAAGGGGAATAAAGGGAGTACGAGCCGAGGAAACGGTAGGAGCGGCCCAAGCCGACCAGTTTGAGTTTTCGCTGCTGATGTTAGAGATGCAGAACCAGAGGATGATGTTATCTCAGGTACCTTGTTGTAAATTTATTTTATCAAGATATTTTTATAGCGTGTTTACTCATGTTGTAAATGTATTTAAATGAATGAATATGCATCCTAGGTACGATAATGTTAGATAACCTAGTGGTTAAAGCCTTGTTTGATACGGGAGCGTCTAATACTTTTGTGTCGACCAAGGTAGCTAAGAAGTTGAGTTTACCTTCGGAACCTTTGAGAAACACCCTGGAGATAACTACGCCGTTAGGGAAGGTAACTAAGGTAACTAGGATGATGCCTCAACTGGAGATAACTTTGATGTGATTCTTGGAATAGATTGGCTATCTGAGAATTATGTTCACTTAGATAGCCGAGAAAAGAGAGTGACCTTTAAAGTACCCGGGAAATCGGATAAGACGTATCAAGGGAATGTGTACAAGCCGAGTAAGAAGCGACATCCGATAATTTCATCGGTCAAGGAAATTAGAGCTTGTAAGAAGGGTTGTGAAGGCTACTTGTTGTACACAGTGGATGTGGAACAAGTGAAGCCAAAGCTAGGAGAAACTCTGGTAGTGAGAGAGTACCCTGAGGTATTTCCGGAAGAGTTATTGGGAAACATGCCGGATAGGGGGATCGAGTTTGAGATCAAGTTGATACCGGGAGCGACACCAATTGCTAAGGCACCCTATAGGATGGCACCAGCTGAATTGAAAAAGTTGAAAGCTCAACTTAAGGATATGCTTGAGAGGAATATAATTCAGCCTAGTACTTCGCCTTGGGGAGCCCAGTGTTGTTTGTTAAGAAGAAAGATGGTAGCATGAGGATGTGTATCGACTACAGGGCGTTGAATAACCTTACCATCAAGAATAAGTACCCCTTGCCAAGGATAGATGATATGTTTAACCAGTTGCAAGGCAAGAAAGTGTTCTCTAAGATTGATCTTAGGTCCGGTTATCACCAGTTGAAGATCAAGGTGGCAGATATACCGAAGACGGCTTTTAGTATGAGGTATGGACACTATGAGTTCTTGGTCATGCCGTGGACTCACTAATGCTCCATCTGCATTCATGGATTTGATGCAGCGAGTTTTCATGCCATACTTGGATAAGTTTGTGATAGTGTTCATAGACGACATCCTAATATACTCTAAGGATGAGAAAGAACACGAGGAACACTTAAGGATAGTGTTAGAAACTTTGAAGAAGAATCAGTTATTTGCTAAGTTCTCTAAGTGTGACTTTTGGTTGAAGCAAGTCAGTTTCTTAGGACATGTCATTTCTGGAGATGGCATACAAGTTGATCCAGCAAAGATTGAGGCAGTTGAGAATTGGCCTAAACCTACTACAGTTTCAGAAGTAAGGAGCTTTCTTGGTTTGGATGGCTACTATAGGAAGTTCGTTCAAGACTTTTCGAAGATAGCTACTCCACTCACAAAGCTTACACAGAAGAATGTGAAGTTCGAATGGACTAGCGAGTGTGACACATCTTTTCATACCTTGAAGGATAGGTTGACTACGGCCCCAGTGTTGGCAGTTCCGGAGATTTTTGATAACTACGATGTATACACGGATGCTTCGGGACAGGGTTTAGGTTGTGTGTTGATGCAAGGAGGGAAAGTGATTTCTTATGCATCTAGGCAGTTGAAGGTGCATGAGAAGAACTACCCGACACATGACTTAGAATTGGCAGCAGTAGTGTTTGCATTAAAGACTTGGAGGCACTACTTGTACGGAGTTAGGGCAAGGATCTTCACCGACCACAAAAGTTTAAAGTATTTCTTCACCCAAGAGAATCTGAACATGAGACATCGGAGATGGTTAGAGTTCGTGAAGGACTATGATTTGGATATTCAGTACCATCCAGGCAAAGCCAACGTAGTGGCAGATGCTTTAAGCAGGAAACAAGTATTTGCAGTTTCAAGCGTCGAAGATGTGGCAGAAAGGTTAGATGGGCTGAAAATCAGCAGGTTTGATCAGATTGAGGATCGACAATTTGTGGCGCCGTTGTTAGAAAGATCTGAGTTGATGGATGATATTCGGGAGAAGCAAGATGAAGACCCAGCTTTGGTTGATTTGAAGCAAGTTGCTGGAGAGATGCCTACAGTGGTTTATGTCTTGGACAAGAATGGAAACCTTTGGTACCAGGATCGTCTGTGTGTGCCTAATGTTGGCGACCTAAGACAAAGGGTCATGGAAGAGGCACATAGGATCGCCTTTGCAGTTCATCCAGGTGCTACTAAGATGTATCGAGACTTGAAAGAAAGGTTTTGGTGGCCCTCGATGAAGTTGGAAATAGCTAAGTTCGTGTCAGAATGTGACATTTGCCAGAAAGTGAAGGCAGAACATAGAAGACCAGGAGGAATGCTTAAGCCCTTGGATATCCCTGAGTGGAAATGGGATAAGATCACGGTGGATTTCATCACCGGTTTACCAAGGACAAGAGGTGGACACGATGTGATTTGGGTAATCGTGGACAGGTTGACCAAATCTACCCATTTCTTACCGTATAAGGTTGATATGCCTTTGAAGAAGATGACGACACTATACTTGGATAATATAGTGAAGTTACACGGAGTTCCCATCTCGATAGTTTCGGATCGTGACTCGAGATTCGTCAGTCGGTTTTGGAAGAGTTTACAAGAAGCCTTTGGAACCAAGTTAGATTTGAGTACGGCCTTTCACCCACAGACAGATGGACAATCTGAGAGGACCATCCAAACACTCGAGGACATGCTAAGAGCTTGTGTTTTGGAGGTAGGTGGATCATGGGATGATTACCTACCGGTAGAAGAGTTTGCCTACAACAATAGTTATCATGCAAGTATAGGCATGCCGCCGTTTGAAGCGTTGTATGGACGAAGATGTAGAACGCCGTTGTTTTGGGATGAAGTCGGGGAAAGACAGATTACAGGGCCGGAAATGGTTGAACAAGCTAAGGAAAGGGTTCAGTTGGTCAAGAAGAATCTGAAGGCAGCTCAAAACTGGCAGAAAAGTTGGGCAGACGTTAGAAGAAGACCGCTTGAGTTTGAAGTCGGTGATAGGGTGTATCTACGAGCTTCACCAATGAAGGGAGTGAAACGTTTTGGACAAAAGGGAAAGATAAGTCCAAGGTATGTTGGACCTTTTGAAATTCTGGAAAGGATTGGACCGTTGGTGTAATACCCTACTCCCGACTCTAGGTCCACTGGAGTCATTCTAGGAGGGGTTGCGAAGCTCTCGCCGCGACTTCAATACCAAGACTTAAAATCCCAAAATAATAATCCATTAAATCCACAATTTAACATAATAAAACCAAAATGACTTGACAATACTCCAATAATTAATTTCCATTACAATATTACAAAAAACTCACTAACTATTTCCACATGCAATTACAGTAGCTCTTCAACAAAAACGAGGTACCATCCAAGACATTATTTATTTTTCCTCAAATCTCGATCAGTATCAACACTTATATTCTCCATTTCCACCTCGATCAACAACCTGCATATATTTATTTATAAAAGGAAAGAAAAAACAAAAGAAACAAAGGAAACGAGGCGTCAGCAAAGGGCTGGTATGAGCCGCGTGTGCAAGTGTTATATATATAATAATAATATTAATATATAAAATAAAAAAAAAACATCTTGAGTTTATTAAAAAAAAACAATGGAAATCTTTATTACTAGAACAAATGGAAAGAACAATTGTTAATATTGAAGTGCACGAGCATTAAGAAATCTTGTCGGGTTCATTTACGAGCACCAGCTTTGGCCGAGCCGATGAGTCAAGTACCGACCAAACACCATATTTACCCAGGGATTTCAACCGCACTCCACGAGAACTAGCCATGCCTGACAACTCCGGCCGATTGTCAGGGAAAAGAATCAACATTCACCGTGCAAACCTCCTACACAGTTCCAGCCAACCCTATCCATGCCCTAGGACCCACGCACCAACTGTTAGCCCTTGCTTTCCCGGCTGTAGCATGAATCTTCGGGGAAAATGTACCGTCCCTACTCTTACGAGTGAGCACTCTAGCTACTGTCGGAAAGACTTCGAGTCAAGAGGCCTCGAGACCGGTGACTAGCCGTTCTCCTAGAGCAGTAACTCTAATCCCCCTAGCCACCAGAGCTTTGACACTTTCGTGCCACGAGCGAGCGAGCGAGCAGGTATTATCCGTCAATTCCAAGTATCCGTTTTTATTTATTTATAAAAATGTGCACTAGCTCAAATCAAGTCGTTTAATTTTAAAGAAATCATTTGAAAATGACTTCCGAGTTTAAAAGTTCATTCGATATGTATACACAAAATATTTGAAAATAATATAAAACATACTTTTGGCTTTATATCAAAATAAAAGACTCACTCTTGTCCGAGCAATCTGAGTAGCAAACTTTGACCATCTCTTTATTTATGCTCCACGCACGTCCATTTTATCATCGCAATTCTCATGCATGCCTAGTTCTATCCCAAGTAAACTCCTCTTTTCCCACTTAATTGATAGATTCTCTCGTTCCACAACATTTTCTTCATGAATTCACCCCAGTTGTGTAGATTTATATACCCAATATACAATATACTATGCATCATATTTTTCTTGCAATAACTTGGCTAAACTACAAGAAAGAGTAATATAGAAACCATTCCCACTTTATCTCCTTCCCAACATTATTTCGCCGTCCAACTTGCAACAAATCAAACCATCCTATTTTGCCGAACAAATGATTAAACCCAAAGAAAAAAAATCGCAATGGTCCTGTTATCGAATTTCTTCTTTTACATTCTATTATTAAATCAACACAATCTAAAAGAGAATGGTAAAAACAAGAAGGAAGTTTCAATGGTTATTTCTTGTAACAAGGACAACAACGATTTGTTTGGGTGCAATAAGAGAAGGATATACACATAATTGACTCATTCATGGTTTTGGTAGTGCCGTTCGAAGGGGCCGAAGAAGATGACTGTTTTGCTGATGACGAAAACAATGAAAAACGTTTTTGAAGAACAACATTTCTTTTAGGCGGATTATGGTGGACAACTATGGTGGAAGCGGTGGTGATCATATATATATATATATATATATATATATATATATATATATATATATATATATATATATATATATATATATATTTTGTGGTTGAAAATGCATGAAAATGGTGTTAAAGTTGTATTCCAGGGATAGAGATATAGCACAAGCAAAATCAGTTTTGTAGATATGTGTTTTACTCCGGCTACATGGACGTATGTATATATACTAAGACTCTAGAAAAAATTACGTAAAATAAAGATGCATAATAAAGGAATGTACGGTTACAAAAACATATATTTACCAAGCTGTTTATCTTGGTTAATTAAATGTTTTTATTGTCAATTTTTTTAACGTATAAATGTTTAAGAAAAGATGAAGCCAATAACTTATTAATTATACCCATATTAACTATTGCACATTTATTGCCTGATAAATTTTGTCATGGAAAATAATTTGCAAATCCTATTATTGTGAAATTCCAAAGAGTCAAATATACAGAAAAATAAATATTATTATTATTATTTTAGAAAAAAAAAATATTTACTATACAAATAATTAACATATAGTTACATTAAGATAAAATTTACATGGGTAGAAAAATATACTTTAACTTGATAATAGTGAAAAAAATGACAAGAAATTTGGAATTATTATAAAATTCCGAATATACTCGGTTCGAAAAATTGGGGCGTTACAGTTGGCCTACAAGCTTAAGTTACCGGAATCGATGTCAAGGGTCCATAGTGTGTTTTACGTCTCGATGTTGAAGAAGTGTCTGACGAGGAATGAGTTGAAACTACAATTGATCCGGAAATTCTACAAGACAATCTTGCTTATGATTAGAGACCGATCAAGATTTTGGACAGGAGGGAAAAGATGATTAAGAGACGAATGATTCCTTTGGTTCTGGTTCAGTGGAGCAATCATCCACCCGAGGAGGCAACTTGGGAAGTTGAGGATGATATGATCAGTGAATTCCAAGAGTTCGTGGGTTTACCAGGTATGTTCTAGTTTCGAGGACGAAACTCCTTTTAAGGGGGGAGGAATGTAATATTCTGATTTTCGGGAAAGGGCAGACGTGTCATTTTGCGAAAACGAAATATTATTATTTCTTTTCTTTTATTGGAGTTAAGTATTGTGTTAATTATATATATGTAATTTTCGAAATTATGTGTATTTAATTAAAGGGAATTTCTGATTTTTGTAATTAGGGATAAATAAGGAAAAAGGGATTTATGGGAATTTGGTATTTAAGGAAAAATTTTACTAATTAATCCCATAACCTAAACACTAATCAGAAAATTAGTCTGTACGCTCTCCTTCTCTGCGCAATCAAGAGGAAGAATTAGGGCTTGGTTAGTTTTTCAGAATTTTGAAGCAAAGCTTAATCGTTTTCAGATCAGACGGAAGAATTGGAATCGTTGTGAGAAGGACAACGTTTGGATATCAGATTTTGGGAGTTGCTGCAGGCTTTCCAAGGCCGTTCGAATCTGTTTTTTTGGCTGCAATTAGGTAAGAAACTCTTCCTATGATCTCGGTTATGATTCGTAAAGTTTAGATCATGTTTTTGAGATGTGTAGATGCTAGAAAGATGTGTTTTTCGTTGATCAAGGATCATAGGTAATCTTGGACTGTTTAGATATGTTTTCAATGTTTTACTATGTTGAAAACGAGGTTAATTAGGTTAGAAACGATTCAGAAATCGAGTTGTGAAGATTTTAGCGTTTTGGGAAAAACCCAGGCGGACGGGCGTCTGCATTAGGCAGACGGGCGTCTGAGACCCTAGTAGCTCAAACGGGAGTTTGCACAAGGCAGACGGGCGTTTGAGGTTAGATTTTTTATTCAGGATGTAGCTGTTTTTGGCAGACGGGCGTTTGGGTACGGACGGGCGTCCATAGGAGGTCGGACGGGCGTTTGGCCTGTTTACCTTGTTTTTACTATTTTAGCATTTCAGATTTGTTTTTGGCCTCATAATCGTGTTTTCTCTATTTTAAATCCCTTATTCATGATATGTTAACATTGTTTAAACTTAAACAAGCCTGAATTGAACTTCTGATTCGTTCAGTTAAAACACCGAATGTACTCTTAAAGGGAGTTGAATTTCGGATCCGTCGGAAGAGCATGATAGGCTTGTGCTTTGATGAATTAGCATTCATCAATGTCTCTGTAATTGCTAGGCCTTATCCATGTCTAATGGTCTAGGAACAGAGTAGTCAATGTGAGGGAGGTTAATTGAAAACACTTAGGTGGTTAGTTAATCATTCTAATAAAACACGTATTTGACTAGTAAAAGATTAAACAACATGTCTCTCTTGGATAGGCATCAGTCTATATTGCGATGTGTGTGCACTACTACAAAATAGGATATAGGTCACACTTAAAATAAGATATCAATCACAGTTTCAATAAAACTGAGACAACGAAAATATATATATCACACTTACAATTTTCTATCCCACTTATTGAAAAACTGAGATAAGTTATATTAATCAATCTCATTTTTAAAGTGTAACTTAATTGATATGATTTTTCTGACACAGTTATTGGAAAACCGAGATAAATTATATCAATCTATCCAATTTTTAAACTGTGACTGAATTGATATGATATTTCTGTCATAATTTCTAAAAAGCGAGATAAATTATATCAATCAATCTCACAAACAGTGACTGAATTGATATAATTTTTTTGTCACAGTTATTCAAAACACAAGATAAAGTATACCGATCAATCACACTTTTAATCTGTGACTAAATTGGTATGATATTTTTGTCACGGTTATTGAAAAAGCGAGATAAATTATATCAATTAATCTCATTTTTAAACTGTGACTGAATCCATGATACTTTTGTCACAATTATAGAAAAAGTGAGACAAATTATATCCACTAATAAGAAAAGAGACATAGATCACACTTATCTAAAGATAAGGATCACACTTTTAAAAGAACCGAGACAAGTAAAATGTATATATATCACACTTAATTTTTTATCACAGTTATTAGGTGTGAAAAAAAAAGAATGATCACATTTTTTTAGGTGTGATTAAAATAATAATATATCTCGGCTTTTAAGTGTGATAACAACTACTAAAATAGATCACAGTTTTTAAATGTTTTGAAATTATAATCGATCTCGGTTTTTAAGTATGATAACAACTATAATAGATCACGATTTTTAAGTGAGATAACAACTAAAATAAATCACAGTTTTTAAATGTATTGAATTATAATAGATCTCGGCTTTTAAGTGTGATAACAACTAAAATAGATTACAGTTTTTATCATCACGGTTTTTAAGAAAACTGAGACAACAACATCAATCATTCACGGTTTTTAACTGTGATTAAAATAATATGATATTTTATAATGATATTTTAGATTAGTGTGGTCGAAAATGATAATAAAGTACGCATCGCCCCAGCGGTAATTAGTGTGGTTCCTTAATCCAGAGTATCCGGGTTTGAGTCCCGGTGGCAACAAAAAATATGTGTGTGTTTATTTCATTTTTTCGAAAAAAAAGAATGATCACACTTTTTTAGGTGTGATTGAAATTATAATATGTCTCGGTTTTTAAGTGTGATAACTACTAAAATAGATCACAGTTTTTAAATGTGTTGAAATTATAATAGATCTCGGTTTTTAAGAGTGATAACAACTATAATAGACCACGGTTTTTAAGTGTGATAACAACTAAAATAGATCTCGGTTTTTAAGTGTGATAAAAACTAAAATATATCATAATTTTTATTATCACGATTTCTAGAAAAAATGAGACAAAAACATCAATCAATCGTAGTTTTTGACTGTGATTAAAATAATATGGTATTTTATAATGAGATCTTAGTTAAGTGTGGTCGAAAATTAGAAGAAAGAAAGCATCGGCCTAGTGGTAAATAGTGTAGCTCGTTAATCTAGAGTATCTGGTTTCGAGTCCCGACAAAGACAAAAATATATGTGTGCTTATATATTGTTTTTGAAAAAAACACTTTTATTGGTGTGATTTAAATTATAATAGATCACGGTTGTTAAGTGTGATAACAACTAAAATAGATCACAGTTTTTAAATGTGTTTTAATTGTAATAAATCTCGGTTTTTATGTGATAAAAATTATAATAGATCAAGGTTTTTAAGTATGATAACAACTATAATAGATCACAGTTTTTAAATGTGATGAAATTATAATAGATTACGGTTTTAAGTGTGATACCAACTATAATAGATCACGGTTTTTAAGTGTGATAACTATTATAATAGATCACAGTTTGTAACTGTGATTGGATTAAATTATCACACCTCAATATGCCACACTATGGAAGCCGTGACTAATGTGAATATATCACACTTAAAAACCGTGATCTTTATGCTTTTTTGTGGTATTGGTGCTACCTCTGAAGGTGGAAGAGCCCGTAGGTCAAAAGAACCACAAGTTCGGGGGACTCCACTGAGGTGTGCGTACTATCGGAGCCTACCTATTCTAGCCTCTGTGGATATTGGTGTGATCCACTAATATGTTGCAAACGATATCTCCTGGTGGATATACATCAGGCGTAGTGCCCTTGAGTGCAGTTGTAACATAGATAAGTTAAGTAGAAACGTTTAGTCAATTCATGTTGATGGACATGAGATAAACCCTAGATTGAGTCGGTCTTACATAAACAACTAAACTTTTAATTATCTTTCCTTTATAAATTGTAATTGTTGTCGTAGCTTCTCTTTCTTATTAATTACGTTGTACTTACCTCAAATGCATGTTTTCTATGTGTTTGGGGGTGAGAAGACGAACAGGTGGATCATGTTTACGAGGAGGAGTTCGATGATGACATTTGACGACGCCTCATTGAAGACTCAGCATTTATTTATTTTGTCATTCATTTACTAAACTGTGCTAGTGCTTTTGGCTTAGACTTTTTGTCTTTCGAGACTTGTAGTACCTTTACTTTCCGTTCGAGAATATCGTACGTTCTTTTGGATTTCGTATTTTCCTTGGATGTAATAAGTTACATTTCCACCTTTAGATGTTATTTCTTTTCTTGGATGTTTGGAGATTTTATACCCGAGTCTTTTGCTTCCGTTTGCTTATTTTTGATACGACGTAGTAGAGGCTTACGTATGAAATGAATTTATTTTTATTTTATACGTGCCGAGCGTTCCTTTTTCGGATAAGGACTCGGTGTCCGGAAACGGAGTGTTACATCATCAGTTTTCAGGGATATCCAACCACCATGATTAACTGTCTCTTTTGGAACATCAGGGGCCTGATGGGTAAGGACTCCTTCAGACGTCTAAAACAACTTATAGTCCTCCACAAAATTTCCTTACTAGCTATCTGTGAACCTATGCTTACTGCTACTGTGATTGATAGTTATAGAATAAAGATGAAGTTCACCAACTGCTTTGTAGCCCAGAATGATAAGTTTTGGGTGTTTTGGTCATATAATGGGCAAGTGGATGTTATAAATAGTATAGAGTAAGTTATTACTCTCAAGTTTTTTGGGACCAACCCCTTTTGTCATTTCTTGTATTTATGGAAAATGCACTAGGTTATTACGAGCTGATATGTGGGCAAGCCTAACTGATATCAAAGTTTAGATCTCCCATGGCTAATTGGTGGAGACTTTAACGCTATCAGGCATGTTGATGAATATCAAGGATCTTCTAGGCCGAATGAAGGTTCTATGAGAGAGTTCAACAGTTTTATTGATACCCGTGGATTGCAAGAACTGCGTTGTTGGAATATTGTTGTGGCCACAATAATCCATATGTGGTTTGATTAATTTTACAGTACCTTAATTTTGTGCCATATATTACTTAACTGTTACTAACCCTATCGAGAAGTCGTATGACTTACTAAAGCATTTATTTGTTTTGCGGTGTACTTCGAAATATACCATAAATGATTAAAACAAATGTGTGTATGATCATATATATATATATATATATATATATATATATATATATATATATATATATATATATATATATTATCATCACCTTTTATATGATATGGTGTTGTACTATGTGATCGAAAACGATAAACCATTATTGGACTCAGCATCAATAAAATTCACGGCCCAACATTTTTGATTGGCTCAGCATGTACATAATATAATGTTATATGGGCCTACTCAAATTTTTCTATATAGCCCATTAAATTATTCCTACCTGACATTTGCCCTTTCATATAAACCTTTTCAACCCTAAAAATCCTTTCAGACAAACACAGCCGCCCCACTTCAATTTCTTCTCCCTCAGACATAATTCTCTCTCTCGCCTCCTTTGAAGCTGTGGTTCTAACCCATGATTTAATGCCTTCTCCTCTTTTCTCAAACATTGAAAGGTTCAATCTCATAACCCATTTACTATTGATTTGCTAATGAGAACCTGAAACCACTCAAAGTTTTAACCCATGACCTTCAGCTACCACGATTGAAGATGATTCAGGGCTGCTCAGTTCAAAATCGGTGAATCAATCCCTAATCTAAGAAAAGAATCAACTTTTCCCTTCTCCGATAGACCACTAGTCATTCTACTACTCGAAAATTGCCATTTACGGCTAAGACCTTTTCTTTTGCTCCGGTAACCTTCCGGCCGACATATGCATACAGGTAAAGTCCAAATTATTTGATAACCTGGGTTATGTATTATATAGCTAAGACTCTATTCTTGCCTCTTTTTTTCGAGTCCATGTTTTTGGTGAAATTGATTCTCGATTTATGACCCAAGTCTTTTGGATTGATGAGTCTGGGTCAGCTTTACTTCGATTCATGTGTCAGGCTATCTTTTTGATAAAATCGTGTAATACCTCTATTGATGGTTCAAATCTGAGTATTATGCTAATGTGTGTATATGGTAATTAAACTTTGTAAACAGTCAGATTCAAAATTGACAAAGTAAATAAGATAATGTTTTTTGATCGATTACTCAGGTGATTAGATTGATGAAATCATGAAATGTGCTTTATATGTTTTATGAATGATGACTCAATACAACTGTTTTGCCGATTTAATTATTCTAAATCAAAAGTAAGGCATCATACAGACAAGCTATTGAGGAAATCGACTTATTTTGTTGTCGAAATCCTGATTGATGATTCATTAGCACTTGCATCACTTGCATGTCCCATCCGGTTAAAGATTTGATGAAATCTTATGATTTATGAATCAAATCTTGAGTATTGATCTTATGAAATGATATACTCTATGCTAATCTGCTATGAATTCAGAATATAGCTGAGATGAAGCATATTTCGGGTTGTCTGTGCCTTCGGATGTGGTGTGATATGAACTTACATCTATATTCATAACACACCCATGCTCTTTCTACTGCCACACCGAGAATTCTCTCGCAACAATTTATATACTTTGATAAACTCATCTTATGTGTATATATATATATATATATATATATATATATATATATATATATATATATATATATATATATAATACATAAATAAATATGTTGCTGTATCTCTAAAAATCGAAATAAATAATCTGAGCCAATGAAACTGTTGGTCTTTTCTATACACTGCATTAATGATAGCTTATTGTGTCAATGTTGACTGCTTTTATCTGAAAAGTTTTTCTATCTCAAACAACTCAACAGTCTTTTTGAATACAACAACTATACTTTATTTTCAACTTAATGGCAGCCTTTTTCCATAACCATTCATTGCATTTCATATTTCGAATTTAACCAAGTAAATGCTTCTACCATTTACTGGTCTATATATTCTCAGTGACACCAAACTGATCAAGCAACAAGCTAATCAAACATTTTCTTATTTATCAAAAAATATCCTTGTATTTACGAAATTGTTTATTGTTCCTGCATCTCAGGTTACTTCGATCTATTCTGAGGTGTGAGTTCGGGTTTTGATTCAGATATGTTGATAAGTCCACCATATGTGGTTATTCTTGGATCGATTTTGGCCTGCTTTAATGCCTATTTTATGATTTTCGTATGATAAATTGCTTCTTTTGGACTAGTATACTGCTGTGGCTTTGATATCTTGCAGATATGGTGAATCCGAGCATAAAAGGCAATGAAAATGAGCTAAAAAGGATCAAAGTCATGAAGGCATGAAGAATCACACCCAGGTGTGAAAGAATGGAACAGGGTGTGAAAAAATGCGGAAACTATTCAGATTTTCTGCTGGCCAACGAAATGTTCTGATTGGTGGACAAAATTTCAACGTAATTTTCACTTTGATGGCGCAAATTTGGATGGATTTACACGCATATTTCTAGGGGATTTTATTTTAGGAGATAAATTACACAATTTTAATTAAGGAAAATTCATATTTATCCTAAATAATTTCCTTAAATTGAAAAATCACTATCAGCGCCTCATTCATCAATATAGTCGACTATTTCCTCTCTTTATTCATCATCATCTCCCATCCCCAAGAACAAGGATTTTTAGGTTTTAAGAATTCAAGAACGAAGCTTTTTCGAGGTTTGATTATTTTATGCAATACTTTGACGGTTTATTTCTCTCTCTTTTCTCCTTTCTTCTATTTATTTATTTTTCTTGTCAAAGTATGAATTTTATGATTGAATCTTGGAATATTGATATGGAACGTGAGTAGATATCAGTTTCTAGGATTAGGAGGAACCCGGATATGAATATATGATGTAAAAACTCAATCTTTCCCTTGTTTTATGAAATTGATGCTTATAAATTGGTTCTTGTATGCTATTCTTGTATGATTGTCGAAATTAATAGCTCGAAAGGGTGAATAATCGCGATTTTACTTAGAGAAATTATTTGATTAATTAGTGACTGAAAAAGTACCAATTAATTGATACTTTAGGAAACAAGAATTGAATATAAGGTTTTATTGGAATGAAAATTTGGTAAAAACCTAGATGGCATGAAATTATGGTTCTTTAAGGGATCTAAATTCATTCTTTATCGTGGGAAACCGGGTGTGGTTTGAGTTTAGGTACAATCACGAAAATAATTCGAAAGAATATTTTTGTGATAAAATTTGATAATTGCCTTTATGAGTGTAAATTTCATATCTTGGGGGAAATATTGTTGGTAAGTCATGTAGAAATTCCGTGGTGACTCCGAAATCCTAGAAATGCTTTTAAATTGAATCTTCACCTAAATCTTGAAGTTCTTGGCTCGTAGTTATATTTTCTCTGTTTTCTTTAATTTTAGGATTTTTAGATAAAAACCTCCAAAATTTGATTTGTCTAGCTAATAAAAATCGGGAATTGTTTGGTGATTTACTACAAGTCCCTGTGGGATCGACATCATAAGTACTACTCGATAAGCTGTGCGCTTGCGGTAGGATTTAGTGATTATATTGAAATCACACATCAAGTTTTTTGGCGCCGTTGCCGGGGACTTCGGTGTCAACATCGAACGTGTTTTTGATTTTGTAAGACTAGACTTTTTTTTCCTCACCAGAGAAAGCTGCACCTTGCTACGGTGAGACCTTTTTGCTTTTGATTTTTCCTTTTTCTTGTGCAGAAAGTTGAAGTGACAAGCTTGATGGATTCATTTTTCTCTGGATTTGATGCTTATGTGCCATCGACCGATGAGAGGACGTATGGATATGCGTTTAATCAGATTCAAGTGAGATGTTCGAATTGTGGCGGAAAACATTGTGAGGCTCAGTGCAATCCAGGATATTTATCCCACCAATTGAATACCTACGACAACTATGGTGCGAGTTATGAGAATCAATTCCAATATAGCCACAACTTCAATGCACCAACAGACAATGGTGGGAGGAGTAACTGTCCTTATTCTCCGCGGGGTCAAGGTCAAAGCAATTGGAAAGAAGAACCATTCCCTCAATCAGAACTTGAGTCTAGACTTGAGGTTATAACGGAGAGTCCCATTCAAGAATGGGAACAAGTTCAAAGATAGATCGAATGATTCACATCCCATAGCTTCTACTAATAAGAGAGAGCTAACAATTGGAGAATTGATTGCACGGAATCGCCATGTTACTGAAGAGATTGAAAAAAAAAGCATATGATGGAGATTCAAGATCAGGACGCCGTGCTTGAAAGTTGTGGGGATGAAATAGACTATGATCCTTATGAAATCCCACAATGTCTTGATATGAATGTTTTCGGTGATTCTTTCTCAAAGATTGGTGAGTGTTTGGGCCTTCGTATTAACAAGAGTGCAGCCACATGGAAATTCGAACCATCTTCACAAGATAATGGTGCAATAATCCCGGATTCAACATTGATGAAACAAGAAGAAGATGAAAATGGAGGTAACAATATTGCGTTTGATTTGAATGCATTTGATAATGATAACCCCCTTCATTTGTATAATGATGTTGAATTTATGGATGTTGAGCATGTAGAGTATATAGATGTTGCACCTCTAGTAGTCCATAATTCTCTTAGATTTGTCATGAGCATTGATAAAGAGATTTATAAATTGTTAAGTGGCACTTCATATTTTAGAGCTAAATTGATTAATCGCTTTTTAAGAAGACATGATTATAGGCTCCCAATGCTATATCTTAAAATCCTTGTTAATGTCCTTGATATGTGGAGAAAGATGCAGAGGGATGCCCTTCTTTGGTTTAGTCCTCCTTGAAAATGGTGTTTACAGATAGTCCAACTGAAGACTATAAATTCAGAATGTGTTTTTCTTTTTTTTTTTTCCTGTTTAATGAATAAATAACGGAAGATAGTTTTCTTCTCGGTGCATTGGTCTTGGTTTGTTTTGTCTTGTATCGTCTTGGTTTTTGGTGTCGGTTTTTGTAGCCAGGTAACTTGCATAAGAGGAACTTGCGGATTTTGAGGCCATGGAGTGGAATATTTATCATGGAGAAAGGCACGATCGAGGTGAAAGGAAATTTCAAGGTATGATTTGAGACCGTCTTTAAAAGCGAAACGGAGAGGCAAAAAAATAAATTGCAGGAGCTTTGATTTCTCCAAAAAAAAATAAAAAAACAAAAAAAAAAAAAAAAAAGGGAATCACACCAGGGTGTGATTATTTTCACACCCTGTGATTCTCCTGTCCAAAAAAAAAAAAAAAAAAAAAACGAGGGAATCACACCAGGGTGTGATTATTTTCACACCTTGTGATTCTCCTGTCCAAAAAAAAAAAAGGGGCATAAATGACGTGGGTTTCACACTTAGGGTGTGATTTTTATCACATCCTGTGAGCCACATGTCTACAAAAAAAAAAAAAAAAAAAAAAAAAAAAAAAAAAAAAAAAAACTTTTTATTTTTAATTCTTTCCCTCTTCCTCACCTTTCACTACAACTTTCATACCCATGGACCACCATCTCTTACCACCACCTCCCACAACTCCGGTCAACACCACTCCGGTCACCGGAAAACGACAACCCTGCCTTTCCGACCACCACCTCTTGCCGGAGTCCGGCGAATGACCATCATTAACATAGATTCTTCGAGAGCTGAACGACGTGCTTGCCCCCCTGATTGCTCGTGCTCCCTCTTCGATCCGTCTGACGTTCTGGCATCACGATTCGGTGAGTTTCATTTCTACCCTCATTTGCTTTTCATTTATTTACATTGGGGACAATGTAATATTTACGTGTGGGGGCGGGTCACTTGTGTAGTTTCCTTGGTTGTTATTCGAGTCTTTTGTCTTAGGGTCAATAAAAGTCACTTAGGTAGAGTTTATGAGTCGAGTCATTTTGAGTCCGTGTCTTGCTTGGATTACACGTAGTCATCTCGAGTATGATTCGAAATGCATGAAAATTGTTAGAGACTACTTTGATAGGGAAGATGCATGATATAATATGTTTGATTCCACTTGATAAACCACACGTAAATATGCATTGATTTTTGTTGAGAATGATTGAGATTAAGTGAGTAGACAACCTGTCCCGGTGAGATGTTCCGGCCATAATGACTGACTACTTCAGTCTCACCCAAAAATGAGCGTTTATTTTTCTCTTCCATGATTTTGTTCCTTTAGAACTTGTGTTGCATCTTATTGATATTACCATGGTACTTGCATCTACACTAAAATGATTAAGGCACTCGTTTCTTCCTTTACCCACACTTAACACCCTTACTAGCCATATATTATGCCCTCACCCCACAAAAAAAAAAAAAAAAAATTGAATAGCCCAAATCTCTATTTTGCCCGGCCTTAAGATTAATGGGATGTTGACTATTAAATTCTAAAAACTCGATTGCAAAGAAATTAAGCTTGGGGGAGTCCGTTTTGTGTCTTGTATATTATTTCAAATCTCAAAAAAAAAAAAAAAAAATCAAAGAAAAAAAAAAGTCAATAAAGGAGTGCAATCCGAAAATAGCCTCCTATGTTGTTTTAGTTTTTGTTGTGTAATAAAAAGGGAAGTGACGCCTATGTCCTCCCAAAGTATAAAGTCATGTTAGTAGCTCGTTGTTTGAGATTTGTGTAGTTGTTGGATAGACCCCCCTTGAGATCACATGAGTTGAAGAATTAGTAGTCACATGTTTCACTAGTTTTAATGGCCTCGAACCACCCTCACCATGATATATATACTACACTTATCCTTTTTACCACCGTTTCAGTCATTTTCTTACAATTCCGGGCTATTCTCTTCTACCATACCTTCTTCTAAGTCCTTATGATTTGTGTGGTGCATGTTGCTTTGGCAATTGACATGAGATAATATACAAGCATATAGTAGGGCAATTTCATTGGAATGAGCTTGAGAGATTAACCGCCTCACAAATATGAGTGTTGAGCGATTTTATCCCGTGAGGGTTTACTTGTTGGTTGATCTCATTCTTAATGGAAGTCTTTGTTCATGTTTAAGTGTGGTATTTTGAAAGAGGTTGACCATGTTTATATTATGCATTTGAACTATTGAATTAGAATCTATCGAGGACCGTGTACTTTGCATCCTACTTGAGATTGTTCCATGTGTGTTCTAAGTGCTTCGTCTTGAGTTGGTATTTTGACTTGCTTGGGGACAAGCAAGGGTTAAGCTTGGGGGAGTTTGATAAGTCCACCATATGTGGTTATTCTTTGATCGTTTTGGCCTGTTTTAATGCCTATTTTATGATTTTCGTATGATAAATTGCTTCTTTTGGACTAGATTACTGTTGTGGCTTTGATATCTTGCAGATATGGTGAATCCAAGCATAAAAGGCAATGAAAATGAGCTAAAAAGGATCAAAGTCATGAAGGCATGAAGAATCACACCCAGGTGTGAAAGAATGGAACAGGGTGTGAAAAAATGCGGAAACTATTTAGATTTTCTGCTGGCCAACGAAATGTTCTGATTGGTGGACATAATTTCAACGTAATTTTCACTTTGATGGCGCAAATTTGGATGGATTTACACGCATATTCCTATTTTCTAGGGGATTTTATTTTAGGAGATAAATTACACAATTTTAATTAAGGAAAATTCCTATTTATCCTAAAATAATTTCCTTAAATTGAAAAAAATCATCTATCGGACGCCTCATTCATCAATATAGTCGACTATTTCCTCTCTTTATCATCATCATCTCCCATCCCCAAGAACAAGGATTTTTAGGTTTTAAGAATTCAAGAACGAAGCTTTTTCGAGGTTTGATTATTTTATGCAATACTTTGACGGTTTATTTCTCTCTCTTTTCTCCTTTCTTCTATTTATTTATTTTTCTTGTCAAAGTATGAATTTTATGATTGAATCTTGGAATATTGATATGGAACGTGAGTAGATATCAGTTTCTAGGATTAGGAGGAACCCGGATATGAATATATGATGTAAAAACTCAATCTTTCCCTTGTTTTATGAAATTGATGCTTATAAATTGGTTCTTGTATGCTATTCTTGTATGATTGTCGAAATTAATAGCTCGAAAGGGTGAATAATCGCGATTTTACTTAGAGAAATTATTTGATTAATTAGTGACTGAAAAAGTACCAATTAATTGATACTTTAGGAAACAAGAATTGAATATAGGGTTTTATTGGAATGAAAATTTGGTAAAAACCTAGATGGCATGAAATTATGGTTCTTTAAGGGATCTAAATTCATTCTTTATCGTGGGAAACCGGGTGTGGTTTGAGTTTAGGTACAATCACGAAAATAATTCGAAAGAATATTTTTGTGATAAAATTTGATAATTGCCTTTATGAGTGTAAAATTCGTATCTTGGGGGAAATATTGTTGGTAAGTCATGTAGAAATTCCGTGGTGACTCCGAAATCCTAGAAATGCTTTTAAATTGAATCTTCACCTAAATCTTGAAGTTCTTGGCTCGTAGTTATATTTTCTCTGTTTTCTTTAATTTTAGGATTTTTAGATAAAAACCTCCAAAATTCTGATTTGTCTAGCTAATAAAAATCGGGAATTGTTTGGTGATTGACTACAAGTCCCTGTGGGATCGACATCCTAAGTACTACTCGATAAGCCGTGCGCTTGCGGTAGGATTTAGTGATTATATTGAAATCACACAAATCACACACTTGGTTAGAAGAAGGAAACGAAGGTTGTAAGGTTAATTAATTTAAACTCCAAAAGGCTTAATAAATTTTAGAAAGCTTAAATATCCTATTCACCCCTATAGGATATATATATTGCGCATACTCGATCCAACAAGTGGTAGTAGAGCATGGTTTCTTATGAATCACATTCTGATATTTAGCCTTGTTTTTGTTATTTGCTGAATTTGATTGCTAAAATACGTTCTGTGCTATGTGCTATTTGCTATAATATGCTTTTGTGTGAAAACCTGCTAAAAGAGCTGCATATATGTTATGTTTTTGTTGTGATATAGCTGCTTCCTGTATTCAATTTTTGTCTACTGAACTGTGCCATCTGCAAGTGTTGTATATGTGCTAGTTTTCAAAATAAATCTATTAAGTCTCATTTTGTACTGAATTTTAGATTCAGTCTCTCGTTTCTGACCACGTTTTATTTCTGCAAAGGATTAAGCTTTAAGTTTACTCACACACCACCTTGCAACAAAATATCGAATCTGAGAGTTTTGTCATATCTTATTTGAATCCATCCAGACACATTGTAATCTGCATTGTATCACTACATTAGTGTTAAGTGCATTGATCTGCATTGTATTACATTTCATTATCATCTAAACGCCTAGAAACATTAATTAAATGGCTTCCATGAACAATAATCAGCCACCACCACGTGAGGGCTTATCTTTGGTAAAACCTCCCTATTTCGATGGTATTCGTTATATTCAGTGGAAGAGGGCTATGGAACTCCATGTAGAGGCAATGGACATCCGGCTATGGTACATTATAGTGGATGGACCCTTTGTCCTTGTTAAGGAAGGTAGAGATGAGGGTGTGATAGTACAAGTTAAAAAAGAAAGGGCTGAATTAGATGATGAGGATTATCGAAAGACGACTATCAACTCTAAGGCTACCGCTATCCTTATTAACGCTCTAAGTCCAGCTGAGGGAAAATACGTCTTAAACTGTAAGTGTTGGTCCCTTGGAAAGGCTAACACAAGTTTTAGAGGGGGGAGGAGTGAATAAACTTGTCACCAAAAAATTTCCCAAAACTGAAAGTACCCCAGGAACTGAGTTATTGCCAAACTCAAACTGATGTTCAACTCAGTTTTGTTCCTGTCCTTTAAACTTGTAAGGAGTTAGCTAATTCAGTTTTGCTAGAGCTAGAACTGAATTAACTTGTAGCGGATAAGATTAAGCCTTTGTGCAATAAATGTGTCAATAAGAATCTGAACCTCCTATGTATCAGTTTAGTCGACTCAGTATCTAGTGTTTGCTGAGTGAAGTGATGAGATGATTATGCAATAAGTAAAACAATAATATCTCTAACATAAATGCATAAAGTAAATCAACACAGAGTTTGTTTATGGAAGTTCTGGGTGGTGTAATCCCGTACGTCTCCCCTTCTCCTGTGGAGTAGGAGGTATCACTAAAATCTTGAGATAACTGTTACAAAATCCTAGCGCAATGACAATCCTTCACGACACCCTAGTTTCACTGTCTACACATAATGAAGAAAGGTGTGATTGCTCCCTTCACTCTGCACACTGATCTTTCGGAGGTGGAATGACTCCTTCACCAGCTCACCACTAACACAAACACAGTCCACAGACTGCACCAATAGTTGTGGCAACCAAGTTGCAACCGTATGAGGAAAGGTGGAGTTGCTCTCCTTAAACTATGCACAGCCAACCCTTTTTCACAAAGGTTAGGTTTATAATTAATCAAGATATTAATTCAATGAGCTGTCTGATTCTTCTGGATCTGGCTTTGTAGCTCCAAGATGCCTTCTTTCCCCCTTAATGGGTTACTGGATCTTTCTTTATAATCTTCAAGGCTATTATGTTGGCTTCTCTTTTTCTAGATATGAAATCTGATTTTCTGGATCTGGATCTTTAGATATATGCTATTAAAACCTTTTGCAGATCCTTTTTTTGCTTCAAGTGATTCTCTTGTGTATTTATAGGGGTGATGTAACGGTCACTAGCTCTTGTAGCCATTACATTTGTTGTTTAGCTAACGTTCATATGTACGACCTTTTGTCGTATTGTCAATTCAAATTCAACAAGGCCTTAACTCAGTTTTCTACTCTTCTTCAAAATTGAGTACCTCGTATATTTGACATCCGACTTTAGTTAACTAAGTCAGAGTACACCATTCAGTTTCTTCTTTTCCTGGTGACTGATAATCTTTGTCCTTAAGATTATTCAGTTTTACATGATCTATAGTTCAGTTTCAGGTCACCACAGACTTGCCTGAATCCTGACTTATAGTCACGACTTAATCAGCTTCTAACTGAGTTTGCCACCTCAGTTCTTCAATCTTCGATGACCGAGTCTGTGTCCCTCAGTTCTTCAATTTTCTAGATAAGCCAACTGAGTCTGTGTCCTCCGGCGAGCTTATCTTCTTCAATTTTCTCATAACTGAGTCTGATCCCTCATTTTTCCATGTGTATACTCAGTTTCCTTGCTGTGACTCAGTTGTTCGCCTAGTTCCTATCTATTACAATGCTTGTCTGAAACAACCTATACAAGGTTTAGACTCTAGATAGAACTTATACATTTTCTCTAGACCATTTCTTGCTTCTTCTTTCATTTTGCACTATAACAGTTAGTTATGACTTCATCATCATGGGTTGTAAGTGATCTTACTAATTACGTGACGAATCATCATCAAAACACATATATTATTTCCAACAATTTCCCCCTTTTTGATGATGTATCATAACCCTCCCTAAAAGCAATAATAAAAGAATAATGCAAGAAATCATAACAAATTAAAATAACAAAACTAAAGACAACTAAATTCATTACACAACAAACTGAATAACTGGACATATTACAATTTTTCTTTTTCAAGAGATAACATCTTTTCACCAAGGAAAATGCTTATTTTAGTTTCCAGAAGCCTTCTTTCTTTTCCTTCTTCACTTGATTCACCATCTCTAGGCTTGATATCCAGATACTCATTGATCAGCCGATTTGCTTCTTCATTCTCTTGGTTTTTGAGCTTTACCAAAATCTCTTTAATTTCCTCATTCATCAACTTTTCTTCATCTTCTGAAATCAAGTTATGTTTTTATTTATCAGCTTTTCTCTCTGGTTTCATTTCATCTTCCCCCTCAGTTTTTGTCTCTTTGCTTTCATCTGCCTCAAACTTTTCAAGAAATCTGGCACATATTACAAGCTTCTTCCTGATGTTCAACACAGCTTTAACTGAGGCTTCTTAATCTTCCTCAGTTCTTGTTTCTTCAAAGGTTTCTTCTGCAATTAGCTCTTTCATCAGATTATCAACTGCTTCTCAATTTTGTTGAATTGCAAGTAGAACAACATCTACTTGTCTGTCTTGTTCTTCAACCAACAGTCTGGCATATGCCTCTTCAGCTTTGTCAGCATCAGCATCACCTTCAGCTTCATCACCTTCAGTTTTATCTTCCCTCTTGTTTGAAGATATGCAGAGGCTTTCTTCAAATAACTTTCGCAAGGTGATGATTTTTGAGTATTTGTTCAAACCTGAATAATGTACTTTTCCAATTAATTCATATAAATTGTAAAGTTTCTACTATAGAGTCTTCATCAGGCTTTCGATGATCTCTTTTAATACTTCCAATCTTTCTTCATTCAACAATTCTTTGAAAGCTCTACAACTACGGCTTAGTTGATTGGCGCTGAGATCCTTCAGTTGCAGATATGCTTGTAGATGCTTCATGAACTTGAGATGAGGAGCTGGCTTCATGATAATGAAAATGAGAATCATGACTTGATAATTCTCTCTCACTCAGCCTCGCAAAATTCAGCATCTTCCAAAGCTTCTCTTTGCTCTTCAGTAAATTCTTCATGTATTTGAGTTGAGGATTTACTTTCCTCAGTTTAAGCATCAATCTGAATTACATCTTCAGTTTCAGTTTTCCTTGCCTGAAATTTGTTCCACATCCTTCTCTGTCTTCTTAAGGTTCTTTCATCCAAACTTACAGTTTCTCTTGAGCTAGAGTCTGAAGTTTCTCTCCTTTCTTCTTCAATGATTTTCCTCTTCTTCACTCCAGTGGACACTGATTTGTGTTTCACTTCTGTTTCTGTGGATTTTGAGATGGAGAAATAGTCTAGTATCCTTTGAACTAGATAAGTGGATCCCTTTTCAATAAAAACTTTTCTCCAGTAGCCTTCCTTTCTTTGGCTTTCTCTTTTTCGTCTGAGATTTGTTTGATCAACTGCTTGAGAACAAACTTATTCCAATCCAGTCCTTCTTCAAACCAAATGGCATAGATAAGCTTCATTTTTTTTCTCGAAAGTGTGTAGAGATTCCAAGTGTGACCAATGACGTTTCTGGTCAGAAGAATTGTCAAGAATGCGAACTCTTGTTTCTGTTGATAGATGGATCTAATGAAATTTTTCTCGTCCTTGTTAAGTGCTGTGACATTCCAAAGTTTGCCATTTTCTTCATTTCCAAGGGTGAGAGATGAAGATCCTCCAAATATGTCTAAACCAAAGACTAGGGAAAGCAGGTGTTCATTAACAGTAATGCTCTTATCTTGAACCGTTGTCATGAAACTCTTTTCATCATCGGTGATTACAGAATTTTTGTAGAAATCTTTGATACTATCTGGGCACAGAGTAGTGATCTTTGTATCAATCAAATTCTCCAGTCCTCGAATCTTATTGATTTTGTTTGCAATTTGAGTTGAGAGGATGGAGTTTGAGAATTTTTGCCTGAAATCGTCCAGACTTGTGGTGATTCCTTCATCAATGTTGTATCGCTCCATGAATTTTTGAATTAGGAATTCTTGGTAGAATCTTGAATGCTTTGAAATTGATTGAACAGGATTTCGTCAAGATTGCGTTTTTCAATCATTTTCAAAATGAGAGTTGTGTCGCAATCAATGAGATTTGTAGGGATGTACATCTACTTTTTCTCCTGGATTGACACGTGGCTTCGAGTGATTTGTCATTTCAGCCCAAGCGACATATGGTAGCTGGAAAGTTTTCTGATTTTGACCCATTTGCCCTTCATCAGCTTTTGTTTAGAAGTCAGTTTTCTAAGGATTCAGCAATATGATAACTGACTCAGCTTGCAAAATAGTTTTAAGTTTTCTTTGGTACCCATATCTTTTTGGGTCCAGCTGGATTAGTTACTAAAGTATTACTTTCAGTTTCTTCGATGAGAGAATTAAGTTTTCTCATCTCTTTTCTAGATAAACCATTACGCTCAACCTTAGTTGATTTCACAAGGATTCTTTAGATTTATCATCCTTAATTTCTTTGTGTAATCCACTAGGTCTTCCAGTATCTCGATGTCTAGAGTTTACACTCCTTGAAATCTTAAGACTGGGTAGGGGCGGGGAATCATCATTGCTTTTGTCAAATTTACTAGACATTAATCTTTCAGCAAGATTTGACATCTCAGTTTCAAGAAACTCATTCCAACCTTTTGCTTTGCCAAGTTCTATGTCTTTTAATTTCAATTCCAATGTAAGTTTTCTAGTTAACTTGACAAGTTCAGAGTTTCTCTGACTGAGTTCAGCTAATGATAACTGAATTGAAGAATGTACCTTTTCTTGATGGTTTGTTACAGCTTTAAGATTTGACTGTACATTCTTTTGTTGCTCTAATGAATCTTCAATATCAACCGTTATTTGTAACAACTTCTTTTCTCCTTCTTCTGAGAGATCTCTTAGTGATGGAACTCCTCTGGATTTGTCAACATATACATTGAGATCGCTATCCACATCATCACTAAGTTGAGGTTCTGGACTTGTCTGAGAATCATTAAACCTCTCAAATATTTGATCCTGAAAATCAGATACATTTTGCAAACAATTAGTCAGGGGGTGAATAAGCCAACTTCTAATTCTGGATGTAATCATTTCAACTAAGTGTTTTTACAACTGATACAGTGAGGGCTTCCAACAACTGGTGTGTAAGCTATCTCTTGATACCAATTGTTGATATCGGAAATAACTGATGGACAGTTGCTTTGAATAAACAACTGATACTTGAATTCAGTTCTGGATCTCTTCGTAACAGAAGCACTGCTCCGATACCAATTGTTGGTCCATTGGAAAGGCTAACACAAGTTTAAAGGGGGGTGAATAAACTTATCACCAAAAACTTTCCCAAAACTGAAAGTACCCCAGGAACTGAGTTTTTGCCAAACTCAAACTGATGCTCAGCTCAGTTTTGTTCATGTCCTTTAAACTTGTAAGGAGTTAGCTAATTCTGTTTTGCTAGAGCTTGAATTGAATTAACTTGCAGCGGATAAGATTAAGCCTTTGTGCAATAAATGTGTCAATAAGAATCTGAACCTCCTATGTATCAGTTTAGTGCTGACTCAGTATCCAGTGTTTGCTGAGTGAAGTGATGAGATGATTATGCAATAAGTAAAACAATCATATCTCTAACATAAATGCATAAAGTAAATCAACATAGAGTTTGTTTATGGAAGTTCCGGGTGGTGTAATCCCGTACGTCTCCCCTTCTCCTGTGGTGTAGGAGGTATCACTAGAATCTTGAGATAACTGTTACAAAATCCTAGCACAATGACAGTCCTTCACGACACCCTAGTTTCACTGTCTACACATAATGAAGAAAGGTGTGATTGCTCCCTTCACTCTGCACACTGATCTTTCGGAGGTGGAATGACTCCTTCCCCAGCTCACCACTAACACAAACACAGTCCGCAGACTGCACCAATAGCTGTGGCAACCAAGTTGCAACCGTATAAGGAAAGGTGGATTTGCTCTCCTCAAACTATGCACAGCCAACCCTTTTTCACAAAGGTTAGGTTCATAATTAATCAAGAGATTAATTCAGTGAGCTGTCTGATTCTTCTGGATCTGGCTTTGTAGCTCCAAGATGCCTTATTTCCCCCTTAATGGGTTACTGGAT
Organism: Gentiana straminea; assembly: GCA_036785695.1. Taxonomy (NCBI): domain Eukaryota; kingdom Viridiplantae; phylum Streptophyta; class Magnoliopsida; order Gentianales; family Gentianaceae; genus Gentiana; species Gentiana straminea. The sequence continues at coordinate 11,841,277 of JAVUPR010000048.1, forward strand.
CTTTCTTTATAATCTTCAAGCCTATTATGTTGGCTTCCCTTCTTCTAGATATGAAATCTGATTTTCTGGATTTGGATCTTTAGATATATGCTATTAAAACCTTTTTCAGATCCTTCTTTTTTTTTTGCTTCAAGTGATTGTGTTGTGTATTTATAGGGGCGATGTAACGGTCACTAGCTCTTGTAGCCGTTACATTTGTTGTTTAGCCAACGTTCATATGTACGACCTTTTGTCGTATTGTCAATTCAAATTCAACAAGGCCTTAACTCAGTTTTCTACTCTTCTTCAAAACTGAGTACCTCGTATATTTGACATCCGACTTTAATGGACTAAGTCAGAGTACACCATTCAGTTTCTTCTTTTCCTGGTGACTTATAATCTTTGTCCTTAAGATTATTCAGTTTTACATGATCTATAGTTCAATTTCAGGTCACCACACACTTGCCTGAATCCTGACTTATAGTCACGACTTAATCAGCTTCTAACTGAGTTTGCCACCTCAGTTCTTCAATCTTCGATGACTGAGTCTGTGTCCCTCGGTTCTTCAATCTTCTAGATAAGCCAACTGAGTCTGTGTCCCTCAGCGAGCTTATCTTCTTCAATTTTCTCATAACTGAGTCTGATCCCTCAGTTTTCCATGTGTATACTCAGTTTCCTTGCTGTGACTCAGTTGTTCGCCTAGTTCCTATCTATTACAATGCTTGTCTGAAACAACCTATATAAGGTTCAAACTCTAGATAGAACTTATACATTTTCTCTAGACCATTTCTTGCTTCTTCTTCCATTTTGCACTATAACAGTTAGTTATGACTTCATCATCATGGGTTGTAAGTGATCTTACTAATTACGTGACGAATCATCATCAAAACACAGATATTATTTCCAACAGTAAGACTGCTAAGGAAATATGGGACCATCTCCAATTGCGTCATGATGGTAATAATCAAGTTAAGGATAATAAAATTAACCAACTAATGTTTGCATATGAATCATTTAGGATGGGTTCAAACGAGACAATCAGTGACATGGATACCAGATTCACTTATATTATCACAACACTATCTACACTAGGTAAAACCTTCAAATCCAAAAAGATTGTGCAAAAGATCCTTAGGAGCCTGCCCAAGAATGGGACGTCATGGTTACGACTATACAACAGGATATGGATCTGAACACTCTAAAAAAGGATGAACTTATTGGCTCTTTGCTTGTGCACGAGAGCATGCTGGCCTCTCGCAAGCATATTAAGCCCGAGACTAAGGGAGTGGCATTCAAGGCCAAATCCCTGCCAACCGAACCTGAGACTACCGAAAGTGAGAGGATAATGAAGATCATGCACTTATGGTTCGTAACTTCAAGAAAAATTTGAAGTTTAATAAAGGTTCGAAATATGAACCTAAATCCCAAAAAGGCAAAACCAAAAGGGGTTCCGATGTCCGTTGCTACGAATGTCAACAATACGCGGCTAGACGTGCGTCCAATCCCGGCTCGGCCCGACTCAAATAAGTTTTGCAACTACGGATCGGCGTCCATGACCTTGGACGGGCGTCCATGGCCGACTTAACCTTAGCCGACCTAAAATCCTATAAATAGCAGCGTGTATTAAACCCTAGGGGACATCTCATACGCATTATTCATACACCCCAGAAAAACCCTAGCAGCCGCATAGTCCAAGGAGAAAACGCGGAGATGAATTCTTCCAATCCAACAATCATGATCACCAACATGATTGTTGGCTAAGCAATTCGCGGTGGGACAACGGATGAAACCGATCAACATCAACACCAACTAGAGAGATTTCTGCTGTATTTTTAGTGAGTAAAAGTTACAGTTTTTCATCAATTGGATATTGTTCTTTATTGCTTACGTTTTGTTTGAATCAAAGGATCAATGAAACTACTTTTATGCTTTGAATTTGTATGAGAATATTGTTCAAGCTTTGATTTATTTCAATTGGTATAGACCTTAGTTTTAGGTAATAAATTGTGACATATAGCCTTTAATCCGAATGTCTATACTACGAAATCGCAAGTCTAGGGCATATAGCCAATGAAAAGCAAGTCCGAAAAGAAGACCAACTTTTGATAATAAAAAGAAATTTAAACCTACACTAGCCATATGGTTTGATAGTTCATATAACGACGCTGCCGAATCTGACTCTGAAAAGAGTGACAAAGCAAATGTTGCTCTTATGGCATATTCTTAGACCACAAACGACACGGATGAGACTTTGTCTAATCCATCTTTCGCAAATGATGAATTAAATGAAAATTTGGCTATCGAAAACTCAAACATTAAAGGCAAAATTGGACACTTACAAGAAATTATTCGATGAAATGAGGATCAAATCCTCAAATTAATTAATTCTTTAAGTGCACTTGAGCTAAAGTATCAAGATCTTGAGTTGGAAAATGCTTCTCTAAAAACTGAGTCTATTACACTTAAGAAAACCATTCAAGGGTTAGAGAATGGGCCAATAGTCAGTGGGTATGAGACCTCTTATAAGGAGACTCTTCTCAATGACTTGAAGCTCAGAGAAAAGATCTTGGAACCAAGGCCAATTGCCTTAAAGAACATCAAACCCCTTTCCCCCAAATGTTTTTATAAACAACACACAAAAGCACCCAAACACGCATACAAGTATGACCAAAGGTACTCAATGAGTCCGACTCGATAGACTACCTCTCGTCAAACAAACTATGCTCTACGTATGCACTATGATTATGGGATACATCAAGCACCTAACTACACCTTTGTTAAACCTCGAGTGTCTTATAACTCACATAACAATTTTCAGCCACAATATCACTATGACCAGCCCTACTATCCATATGGATCTTACTTTGGCTTTTATGAACAGCCATCTAGTTCTTATAGATCAAGACATGCACATAAACCCAAGGTTAAGAAGATATGGGTGCCCAAAATTAAAAAAAGTATGGATGAGGAAGGATTCTGCCAATACTAACACTTAAGGACCCAAAAGACTAAAGGGGACCTCAACTACTCTTTGGTTGCAGGATTGCCCTAAACCAAGACCATGAATAATCTAGACAAATGGGTGCTAGACAAGCGGTTGCTATAGGCACATGACTGGAAATTTCACTCTTTCAACATACGAACCCAAATCCAAAAGAGGCTCTGTCACTTTCGGTGATAGCTCCAAAGGAAAGATCCTTGGTGTAGGATCCGTCGGTAACCGTGAATCGCTCATAATAAACAATGTGTTTTATGTAGACAACTTAACTCATAACCTTTTGTGCATATCTCAACCTAGTGATTCCGATCTAGAGATTACATTCGACAAAAAGAAATGGAAGATAAAAGATATGTCTGGAAAGCTTCTTTATCGGGTCAACGTGGGACAATATATATATGATCGAAATAGATAAGCTTTCTGACTGTCCAATAACTTGTCTTGTCTCTGAGAATGACAATGCTAATCTTTGGCATCGACTCCTAGGACACATTGGTATCTCCACCATGCATAAATTGGTTAGCCAAAATCTAATTCATGGACTATCAAAGTTTGACTTGAAAGACTTCAAGATTTGTGAGCCTTGCATCAAAGGCAAACAAACAAAGATTTCTTTCAAATCCAAACATGACATCACCACTATACGCACACTTGAACTCTTGCATATCGATTTGTTTGGCACAAGTCGTGTTCGAAGCCTTGGAGGGAAATCGTATGTCCTCGTAGTTGTAGATGATTACTCCCGATACACATGGGTTCTGTTCCTGACTCATAGTGATAGTGCTAGTTGCATCATTTGAAACTCTGGTGAAGCAATTACAGAATACTTTTGATATATTGGTTGTGACCGTCCGGAGCGATAGAGGCGGAGAATTCATTGATGCAGAACTCATTGAGTTTTGTGAATACTCCGGTATTTGACATGAGTTTTCTGCTCCTAGAACTCCACAACAAAACGGGGTTGTTGAGCGTAAAAATTGCTCTCTAGGAGTTGGCACGAATGATGCTAAACGAGTTCAAAGTGCCTCGTTTCTTATGGGCCGAAGCGGTCTCTTGTGCCTATTATAATATTAACAGATTTTCTATTCAAAAGACTTTGTACAAGACTCCCTACGAGATTCTTAGAACCGACCACCCAAAATAAACTATTCCATGTCTTCGGGTCAAAATGTTTTGTCTTAAACGATAAGGGAAACTTGGACAAATTTGCATCTAAGTCCACCGAATGCATATTTGTGGGTTATTCCGAAACCTCACGGGCATATAGATGCTATGATCCGGTTTCACGACGCGTTTGTGAGTCTATACATGTTTCTTTTAATGAATCAAATTCCATGACTAACGCGTGTATTAATGTGGAAGGACTTAAGGAATTATTAGAAAAAGCTAAGCTTACAGACTGTTTTGAGTTTGAATTTCTTCCTCCGGCCACAAATGAAGTGAGCCCGGAGATTCCTGGAACTCCTACTCCTGAGGCTCCTATTGCCGAAAATAGACCCATAGGTGATGAAACCTTAGCAAATGGTGAACCCCATGGTGAACAACATACTGAACAAAATGAGCAACCTGCTTCCTCACGGCAACGCACATGGTATCGTGATCGTCCTCCGGATCTTATCATCGGAGATCTCACTTCTGGTGTATCCACTCGTCTGTCCACTCTCCCCCCCTTTACTGCTTTAGTGTCTTTACTTGAACCTAAAAATATAAAAGAAGCACTAGTAGACACGGATTTGGTGATAGCTATGCAAGAAGAGTTACATCAATTCGAAAGAAATGATGTATGGGAACTAGTCCCTTTACCTCCCAAGACACACACTATAGGAACTAGATGGGTCTTTAGGAATAAAATGGATGAAAATGGGGTAGTTGTTCGGAATAAGGCCTGACTGGTGGCACAAGGGTATTGCTAAGAGGAAGGCATCGACTACGTTGAAACCTTTGCTCCAGTCGCTCGACTTGAAACCATTCGCCTACTTATAGCGTTTGCATCCGATTTTGACCGAAAGCACATTAAGATTGCGTTTTTGAACGGTCTTATCAAGGAGGAGGTGTATGTTCGCCAACCTCCGGGTTTTGAGGATACACTTCACCGAGATCATGTTTACCATCTCAAGAAGGCACTTTATGGCTTAAAACAAGCCCCCGAGCCTGGTATGACCGGCTATCATCTATGTTATTGGAACATGGTTTATCTAGGGGTAGAGTAGATAATACTCTATTCATTAAGAAATCTGGATCAGATATCCTAATTGCTCAGGTGTACGTAGATGATATCATTTTTGGCTCCACCAATCCAGACCTATGCACCGAGTTTGAGACTTTGATGAAGTCTAACTTTAAGATGTCGGCTATGGGAGAGCTCACATTCTTCCACTACAAGAAAATCAATTTTTAATGAGGGGAAAGCCGGTCATTAAAAGTCACTTTCCCATCATTAAAGACTTTTAAGGAGAGGAAATTTACTCTCATCGCCCGTCCTTGCTGCTTCTCTATATAAAGGTAAATTGTGAGAGTAAAAGGTCCCGTGGTTATAGATGTTTTAGTGACATGTGTTCCCTCTCATTAAATTTTTTTCTGGTGACGACAATTTTTGTCACAATAGTTCATTTTGCCCCTCATTAAATATTGTTTTTATTACGGTATATACCCTCACTAAAACGCCATTTACCTCTCACTAAATCATGATTTAATGACCAAACATCCCCTTGGTATAGCTTAACTTTCCCCTCACTAAATAATGATACAATGACAACATAGCCTCTCATTACAAGTCATCCGCTCCTCAGTAATATTTTTATTTATGACAATTACCACCATTATTAATCATGAATCCCTCTCTACATTAGGCTGGCACTATTGCTAAAATAAAATTAGTGACGAGATAATATAAAACACAATCATATGAATTTCTCATTAATAAGAAAGTTCCAATCTTGGTACAATTGAACAAATAATTAATATACATTTCTACCCAGGTGCATACATATAGGTTATTGGGGCTTAGTCAAAGAAAAAAAACAAGGAAGAAATGTACCCTGCAAAATGAAGGATATTCGGTTTGAAAGTAGTAGTATTACATCAAAAAGGTTGGTCAATGCTTTGCAAAATTAATGGAAAGGTCGACTCTCGGGAACAAAATCCACCTGCTAACTATCAGCTACAGACTGAGAGGCAGTAAGCTTCGCCTTCTTAAACCGGCTTGAATTCTTCGAATCATGTCCATCGACATATTCCTCGGATCTGCTAACCTGTGTCATTTCAATCATTTTTTGCATCAGATAATAATCACCAATGGTTTACTCGTGTGTGATGCCAAACGGACCTTTTTTTTTTCTTTGAGACCCTCAACTACACTTGACAAGTTGGACTAAAAATACATGTGGGACCAATAGTGTGTTTTTAAGAATAAAAGACAAGATATCTCAAGTCCAAACAGACCCAAAGTTTCTTGTGCTTAAATCCGAGTAACTGAACATAACATTAACAAAGCCATACATACTTGGAAGCTAAAGCTGTTTTCCCGCCTTTGTGATCTTTGTTAGTATATCCTGTTGCAAAAAGATGACAAAAAATAGCAAAAAAGAATGCATTAACAGACTATATAACTGAAAACCCCCATCATAAGGATCTATTGCATGCATAGATTACTAAATCATTGCAGAGATTGAATTTAGCAACACAGTTCTTGTCGTAATCAAGATTACAGGCCATAAATACGATTTTATGGGCTAGGAGAAAGTAGAAAAATGACAGTCAAAAGCATGCAGGGAAATGCCAAGAACTAGGAATCTAAACACTGAACTTGTAACTCAGCAGATGTGTTTCTACCATTTCTCGAGACCCAGAACTTGTGTTCATACACTTAATACATGGACACAAAATATTATCCTCCTCACAAGTGTTCCTAAAAGCATAATTCAAAAATTCTTGGATTCCAGCCTTGTATTTTTCATTCAACCGATCATTCCATAAACTCATCCATTCCTTATTAGGAGCCATTTTCCTATTCAAACAACTTAGAAATATGGAGGTAAATCTGCAAAACTGAAAATAAAACATTTACAACATTATTAGTGATGCAATATGAAAAATATTCAAAAGAATTTATTTTAGAATTACAACTATAAAGACAACTACAAACACATAAAAAAAATATAAACCAATTTGGAGTATATAGGACAAGCATATAACATATATTGTTTATCCATAAACCAGCTCCAAGAGCTCATGTCAATTGTTACACAAAGGGAAGTTTCTTAGCAGAAAAACATAGATGATCATAGCAGCAAATCAGACTTGGAAGCAAGTGAACTAAAACATGAAGATATCATGTTGCATTTAAAACAGTGTAGAAATATTTTCTAGAGCAGCAGCAAATTCATTTAAGCATTTAAAAGTAAGTAGCATTCTTGATGGGCCATCTTAGCATTCTCACTCATTTTACTTTTTATATCAATTACAGGTCCTCTTGGATTAACAAGCACAAAAAGGTAGTGTTTATACAAGGGCATCCTCAAACTTATACAAGGGCATCCTCAAACAAAAAGGTAGTACCACTTTCCACTTCCTGGCTGCTGCCACAATCACAACATCCTCAAACTTACCAACCAATCAAAATCCAATAACATCAAATAACAAAATTGTTACTTATCATCGACGATAACAACTCTGCCTTTTTCAGGGCCATCTCATGTCAAGGCTTTCACATTATCTTCTACGAGATTTAGAGCAATTAATGGATACCCGGTTCTTCAATGAGATAATCACAGAACAAAAGAACCCTATTGATATATAAACCAATGGGATCGATCACCCCTTTAAATTAATTGGTGAAGAAAGGGATGTGAGGCAGGCCATGTTTCTAACTATACATACCCAGTTCTAACTATACATACTTGCTTCACATGTACCACAACCCATGTTTCTATATATGACTCACACACATGACAGCTATATATCTAAGATCACCCACTTAATTAATTATCTGGGAATTAATGAACATGGCTTCACATTAAGCTCATCATGCAACTACTACCACCCACTAACAAAACTAGCTTCTACGATTGAAGATGCGGTGGCTTTTCTTTAAAATTAATAAGGACAATTGTCAAACTCGGTATTTGGTATTTTACAACACACCATAAGGGATTAGTCTATAAGGGGCACCATAGGGTAATAAGTTGATCGACAGCAGCATAAAACGTACACATCAATGGAGTAGCCTTTGAACATATCAGTACGTACCCGGTATCTGGGTAACAAATTCATGAAAACTCAAATGATTACGGACACCGATCTTTAATTGCCTTCCCTTTTTAGGAAACGCCCACCCACGTCTCTTATGAGTTGGCTATAGCAACCACCCTTGGTAGGATCAGTCATCAGTGATTTCTTGCCCTTTTCACATTGGGCAAAATATTGGACAAAAATACACAGATATGGGCATCTACTAATCTATATATACTACAAGTAATATGCTTTAATCCTAGAAAGGTTCTGGGAATGAATAAAAGTAAGAAACTAAGCACAATCAACAAAAATACAAAGTATCAAATGTAAAATGACCATCAGTGTAGTAATGTTCTCTCTTCATCCTAAAAGCACAAAAAATTCAGTCAAGTTTTTTTGTCTTCACAAATTGACAAGGAACGTTTATCCCCCAAAATCCAATCACAACCAAAAGCCAACGATGAGGGAAACAAAAACCAAAAGGAATTACTGCTTTTTAAAGCCACCCCCCCCCCCCCCCCTAAAAAAAGAAGAAGAAAAACAGTACAGATGATTCAACTTTAATCCAAATAACAAGATTGAAAAATACGACTAGTAAAATCGATTTGCGGAAGAGAAATATACACCTTTGGGGATATACATACCTCTCCGACCTTCGAAGCTATTATCCAAAATATATGTCGATAAGAGAAGTCCTCGTGAAATCGCGATTGAAGCCGGATGTACCCTAATTTCACTCACCGAATCTCACAATTATCCCTACTTGTTTTGACGATGACCTTCGAAAACTCTTGAACTCACCGGCGTTCTTTGTCTTGCTATGTTCTTCTTCACGCTGTTTGTGATTTTGGCAATTTAGGTCATCGGGCAAAAAGAATTGATAGGAACTGGATGGATAGATTTGTTTTAGGGACGGGAAATAGTTTTTGGGTAGGTGATTTTTATTTATATAAACAAAGATGGGTGATTTAATAATATTTTATTAAAAATAATGTCATTAAAAGCCAACATTTAGCTATATAAAAATTTCCTCCCACTAAAACACTCTTTTAATTAGGGGATTTACATTCTCTCATTAAATTACTCTAATTATTAGTCCTTTTTCTTGTAGTGTTCCTTGGTCTACAAATCAAACAAACTTACCTAGGGACACATGTTAGTCAAACAAAGTACATTAAAGAAATGCTTACTAAATTCAAGTTTGACATGCTTAAGCCTACAAGCATGCCGATGACTTCATCCGTTAGCTAACTGCGGATGAAGATGGCTAATATTTTGACCAACACCTTTATATATCCATGATAGGCTCCCTACTTTATTTGATTGCTTCTCGCCCTGATACTATGTTTGCCGTTTGTCTCTGTGCACGATTCCAAGCAAACCCTAAGATGTCACACTTTAATACAGTCAGACAAATATTTCGCTATCTTAGGCACACCCCCACTTTGAGTCTAGCCACATCTCCACCATTCACACTACTCGCGTTTAGTGATGCCGAATATGGAGGTTTCCGTGTGGAGCGCAAAAGCACCAGTGGCACGTGCCAGTTCTTGGGCAATAGACTCATCTTGTGGTTCTCCAAGAAGCAGCCTAGAGTTGCTTTGAGCACCACTGAGGCCGAGTATGTTGCTCTAAGTAATTGTTGTGCCCAACTTTTGTGGATCAAATAGCAACTTGCTAATTTCGGTTTTTCTATACCTTGCGTGACAGCCTATTGTGACAGCACCAGTGCCATAGATTTGTCCCGCAATCTGGTATTGCACCCTCATGCCAAGCATATAGATATCTGTTATCACTTTATACGAGACCATGTGACCAATGGTATGATATCTATAGAGTTTGTGCCTACTGCGCAGCAAGTTGCTGATATTTTCACGAAGCCTCTACCTCAGGCTTTGTTCAAAAAGTTGCGTAGTGACCTATGTATGGTTCCTCTTTAGACCCTTTTTTTGATTCCTTTTTCAAAATAAGGGGGAGAGATATATATGTAGGGGAGCTACAATTTAGGGGGAGCGTAGGTATTTTGTAAAATTAATCAAAAGTTGGAGAATTGTTGGGATATTGTTGTGCCCACAATAATCCATATGTGGTTTGATTAATTTTACAGTACCTTAATTATGTGCCATATATTACTTAACTGTTACTAACCTTGCCGAGAAGTTGTATGACTTACTAAGGCATTTATTTGTTTTGCGTATATATATATATATATATATATATATATATATATATATATATATATATATATATATATATATATATTATCTTCACCTTTTATATGATATGGTGTTGTACTATGTGATCGAAAACGATAAACCATTATTGGACTCAGCATCAATAAAATTCACGGCCCAGCATTTTTCATTGGCTCATGTACATAATATAATGTTATATGCGCCTACTCAAATTTTTCTATATAGCCTATTAAATTATTCCTACCCGACATTTGCCCCTTCATATAAACCTTTCAACCCTAAAAATCCTTTCAGACAAACATAGCCGCCCCACTTCAATTTCTTCTCCCTCAGACATAATTCTCTCTCTCTCGGCTCCTTCGAAGCTCTGGTTCTAACCCAGGCTTTAATGCCTTCTCCTCTCTTGTCAAACATTGAAAGGTTCAATCTCATTACCCATTTACTATTGATTTGCTAATGAGAACCTGAAACCACTCAAAGTTTTAACCTATGACCTTCAGCTACCACGATTGAAGATGATTCAGGGTTGCTCATGTTCTAAATCGGTGAATCAATCCTTAATCTAAGAAAAGAATCAACTTGTCCCTTCTCCGATAGACCACTGGTCATTCTACTACTCGAAAATTGCCATCTACAGGTATAATGGCTAAGACATTTTCTTCTGCTCCGATAACCTTCCGGCCGACATATGCATACATGTAAAGTCTAGATTATTTGATAATCTGGGTTATGTATTATATATCTAATTAAGACTCTATTCTCGCCTCTCTTTTTTGAGTCCATGCTTTTGGTCAGATCGATTCTCGATTTATGACCCAAGTCTTTTGGATTGATGAGTCTGGGTTAGCTTTACTTCGATTCATGTGTCAGGCTATCTTTTTGATAAAATCGTGTTATACCTCTATTGATGGTTCAAATCTGAGTATTATGCTAATGTGTGTATATGGTAATTAAACTCTGTAAACAACCAGATTCAACATGACAAGGTAAATAAGATAATGTTTTTTGATCTATTACTCTAGGTCATTAGATTGATGAAATCAAGTTATGTGCTATATATGTTCTATGATTGATGACTAAATACATCTGTTTTTCCGATTTAATTCTTCTAAATCAGAAGTCTTAAGGCATCATACAGACAAGCTATTGAGGAAATCGACTTATTTTGTTGACAAAATCCTGATTGATGATTCATTAGCACTTGCATCACTTGTATGTCCCATTCGGTTAAATATTTGATGAAATCTTATGATTTATGAATCAAATCTTGAGTATTGATTTTATGAAATGATATACTTCTATGCTAATCTGCTATGAATTCAGAATATAGCTGAGATGAAGCATATTTCGGGTTGCCTTTGCTTTCGAATTTGGTGTGGTATTGACTTACATCTATATTCATAACACACCCATAATCTTCCTACTGCCACACAGAGAATTCTCTGCATCAATTTATGTACTTTGATAAAATCATCTTCTCGTGTGTATATATATATATATATATATATATATATATATATATATATATATATATATATATATATATATATATATATCAGTATATAGATATCAAGCACTTTACAACAAAACCTTGATCAATGGCTTTCTTTTAAAGGTGGAGCACTTAAAAAATCCTTCCTCTTATCCCAATTCTTATTTGCTGGGAAATCTGGAAAGCAAGAAACAAGAAGTTCTTTGAGGGCAGTAATACCCCTTATACTCAAAACATACAGGCTGTTATGGACACTCTCAGAATGATGGAAAAAACTCTCCATCTGGAACATTGCAATGCTGATGATGATATGTTGTTGATCAATGGTGTGATTACCAACTTCAGGCCGAGATTGATTACATTGCAGTACATTAGGATTATCCTACACAAGAATGCTACAAGTTGAACTCTGATGGATCCTCTTTAGGCAATCTTGGTATTGCTGGTGGTGGTTTCATAATCAGAGGGTCTAGGGACAGGTTCTTGCTGCTGGTTATGAAGCTTATGGTGTTAATACAAATCTATATGCTGAAACTCATGCTCTACTTGATGGAATCCTTCACTGTATCCATCTTGGTCTTTACAGAGTGATTCTTGAATCAAATTCTTAGTTTTTGGTGGATATGCAACCTTTGGCTCTTTAGCAACAGCTTCTTCTGGACATGCAAAAGGTAATCTGGATGATTGCATAGACTCCTTGCATACATTTTCTGGATGATAAGCAGCTCTTACATTGTTACCTTATAGTTTTTTTTTTTCCTTTTCAATGTAATAGGGTTGTCTAGACATGAGTTACTATAGGTTCTCCTTTAGGCTTGTTTTGCTTTGGTTGTTTTTTTACCTAGAGGAGTTTATTCCGACAAATGGGAGTCCATATTCTTTCTTTAGCACCCGGATTTTCCCACATTAGGTTTGCCGGACTAAGGTTTTGAGGAGGTGGTGAACATGTGTCGATGACATATATTTTGTAGACGGGTCAGGGGATGACCATGTAAAACTTCAGCTTTTTCATGAATCAAATGCTGAGTTTTCCCAGAAATTAAAAAAAAAAAAAAAAAATCAAGGGCTTTTTAAGATGGCTAATAATTCTGGGCCAACCTTCGGCCCTATATATAGATTATTTGAGCCCAATTCTTTTTTTCTTTCCTTTTTTTTTAAAATTCATTTATTGAATTGTCAAAATAATTCAAAGGTAGACTATCTCTTATTATATTGCAACCTTGAATTCTGCAAGTGTCAATTTGAGTACAATAGCCTTTTTATTTTGTTATGATTTTATAATATGTCGTTTCTTATCAAACGCCACCAAAAAACCATACATTTTAATGGATAACTTAAAACAAGTTACACATGTAAATCTGTAATAAGATAAATATTTAAGTTATTCAAATTAACCAAAACAACATAAATCAGAGTTTATATATATATATATATATATATATATATATATATATATATATATATATATATATATATATATATATATATATATATATATATTATTTTTCTTGAGAAAGATCAGAGTTTATATTTTAATTAGCAAAATACCGAATTCTTGGACTTGAATTATGCATTTTTTTATAGCCTGGGCCTCACCAAAAGCCCTTTGCCCTTTTTTTTTCCCCTACCGTAGCAAGGGATCTAAGGTTGTGTCTTCAGAGATATCTTGCTTTGGGTATCATCAAACCGATTTGCTAACCCCTTTCTGATATTATCTCTCTGGTTGAGGCAGAATGAAGTTTATAACTTTGTAGCCATTTTAGACTAAACCAAGACAACACACTTAACTAATTACTTAATCCATTATGGTTTCAAATAGTACAGCTAGCTAGTCCTGTGTTATGAGGTATTACATGTGGTATCAGAATAGACTTATGAGGTATTACATGTGATATTAGAAAATACTAACAGTATAACTAAATGTCACACCATTTGAGATGGTGAGGCCACTTCTAGACCCATCTGGTATGGTCTTGATGAGAACACAGATTCCGTAGGATGTTGAGAATGTACTATCATTGATACATAATGAACTTCATAAATTGGATTTATCATTTTATGTCAAACGATGACAATGAGTAATTCTACAAATTGATCCATTATAACTAAATCTGCTAAGCATGAGTTTTGGGACATTACATGAACACAGATTCTTTATAACGACCCCTAAAAAGATTCTTTATAAGGGAGAAAAGATGTGTATTATTAGGTAAATATTGAATCTATTTAAAATATTAATGTCAGTGATTCATAAAAATAAAGGAGAAATAATAAAGCAAAATTGCCAATGTTTGTTGTTGTTGTCATAAAACAAAGTTATCATCTTGTACTATAGAGTATAGTTGAATGCTATGGTAAATTTAGCACGTACTCATTTTCTTTCGGATATTAGCTAGTGTCACTTAATTGTGCAATTAGTACAAATTGCAACAATTTAAGTAAACAATTAAAACAATAAACTACTATGTAGGTCAGCAATGACTAAGCAAGAACCAATGAGAACAAGTAATAACTATGTTGGACGAATGAAACAACAGGAAAGGGCTCCATTTTCATGACCACTAGCTTTGATTTTGAATTAAGAATTAATTAATGCATATAATAATCATGTATATAACATGATAATATCATCGAAATTACACAAAAATTACTTGGAATTTGCAATCACGTGATGCCATTAACTCAAAACACCCCGACCAAGTACTTAGATATACCCATAAAATAAATAGTAAAAGTAAAAATAATATGGGCAAGCTACCGACCTCTTTTCTGCTAGATCCTTAAACGTTTTACTCAAGGGAGTAAGTGTTGTGTGTTGTACCATCATGTTAGCGTTAAAGTAAGATATCATCACTTATCTAAATTTTATAATTACTTGTTAATCGAGGTTAACATTTTAGGCTTAACAAATACAACGAGTCTAGATAGTTACTGAATCAATCATTTTTCAAGTAACTTTGATCTGATTGCTCTCTTTATTTTCCTACCAATTGGATGACTCTTGCACTGTTTGTTCAGAGTGGGTGTGACGATCCAAAAATCGTCTTTTTCAACTTTAGGATTCTTTCTCTTGGTGATAGCCTAAGGAAACACCCAGAACGTGAAGAACGATAAAAACGAGGCGGGGTGATTTGCGATGTTTTAGACTGCACTTGAGATGTTGTTTCTCAAGCTGCCCTACGTATCCAATGCTGGGATAAGGATCAAGTCTTCGTAGTTCCTTAGGAATCATTTATATAGAGAGGCTTGTGCCCTAGAGCTAGCGTGTAGCGTGTCCAAGGTGGATACTGATTGGCGTGTTCCCTAAGGTTAAAGATTACGATTGATTGATCTCCTAACCTTTAGGAGATTATTGCGTTATTCAAATATTCGTATTAAGTGCTAAAGATTGAAGCCTTCAAAGCTCAAGATTCTTTCCATAATTATCTGATTTATTACTCACGTGGGAAATATGATTAAAGATTAACTCTGGACGATTTATAAGGCCCGAGCTGAACTGGCCGACCCTCCAAGGTCGGGGGGAATGGCCGAGCTGGTCCTAGCTCGATGGGCCTGAAAGAGACTCAATCCGACCAGCAAGGTTAGAGTACAAGTGTTGGCTGACCTCCAGCGGTTGGGATTGAACTCAGGTGCCTCGGCTAATCAAGGTCCTAAATATTGGGCCGGTCCAGAGATGGAATCAACAACCGAGCTATTCTAGTCCATCCACTGGGACATCCGACCTTCTAGATGCCCTTTCTCCCTCTACACTTATTGCTGAGTTGTTATAGAGGTGCCACGTAGGTTAGTTCAGTTCTTGGCATCGTCATAAGCTTCCCAGATCCAGCCCTCGGATCTGTCAGCATGGCGGCTCGACTCGGGTGCTTAACTCATAGGGTTTGAACTGCCAAGTGGAAAAACTAGTTGTGATGTCATCACAGCTGTACCGGGAATCGAGGCGTCGTTGCCCACTGACGTTAATTGAGACCGTTTCTTGATGTAAGCGGGTTATAACCCCATCACTCCAAACATCATTTCACACTTGAGTACTCTCCCAATTCTGATTGCAACCTCTTATCGCAATCTTCTTCCCTCTTTTTACTTACGCCCATATGTCCGATTATTCTGAGGAGGAACCA
The DNA here is from genome assembly GCA_036785695.1 of Gentiana straminea. NCBI lineage: Eukaryota > Viridiplantae > Streptophyta > Magnoliopsida > Gentianales > Gentianaceae > Gentiana > Gentiana straminea. Next base: position 11,857,291 of record JAVUPR010000048.1, read on the forward strand.
CTTTCCCCCAGGACCGAAGCATTCATCAGAGAGTCCTGGACCAGACCGGTGGTTTTTGAAGAAATCCCTTGGGCTCCTCCTCAACCGATTTCTGTCGTTTCTTCTTCCGGTCCTTCATCAAACATCTTTGATCCTCTCTTCAGGTATAAGATTCAAAAGGCTACCCAAGATATCATGGGGAGTCACGGACTGGTTTTGGTCTTGGCACAGAGCAGTGTAAAGGACATTTGTCGTGAATATAGGATAAACTTGGAGGAATTCGTTCCCCTACTTCCTACGGACCCTCGTCCGTTTGTATCTCATCCTCTGGATGGGTACTTTGCCGTCTATGAAGCCCAGTTGAAGGTAGGCCTGAGGTTGCCGATGTGTCCTGCTTTGGTATCTGTGTTGCGGCATTATGGCTTAGGAGTGGCTCAACTGGCTCCTTCCGGAGTCAGAACAGTCATAGGTTTTGCCATACTATGCCGAGCGGCCGGGGTACGGTTCTCGGCGGGTATCTTACGGACCTTTCATCGTATAGCCCCAGTCCTGGGTTGAAAGGATGGTATCACTTCTCCCGTCAGTCGGGGGTAAAGGAAATGATGCTTGAGGGCCTTAAATATAACGCATGGCGGGGGCATTTCTTCTTTGTTCGAGACGGCGAGGACTCTAGGCTAGGTCGTTGGAAAACGAGCTCCTTACAAAAGGATGAATGCCCGACTCTTCCGGATTCTGCTCAAGTGGATGATGTCCAGAACGCAGGCATTACTCTGAAGCTGCGTGAACTTTCTTCCAAGCTAATTAATGCAGCTCGTCTGGACGAGGCGGGTCCTGACCCTTATCTTCCCTTGGACAGCAATAGCCGTGACCTAGGTAAGTGCCGTTGCTTTCTTGTGTACTTTATGGTGGAGTAAGTAATGTGATTTTGTTTCTCGTAGTAAGGATTCGGGCGGGCCTCCAAGCCCTCGGTCTCAGGGAGGAGGTTGAACAACCAACTGATAGAGTGGTCGAGACCGCTGAGCACACAGGTCGACGTCAGACGGCCAGGACCGCTGGATCGTCCGTCGGGCCTGACACAACTCATCTGTTACCCGAATTGAAGGATGATATCCTGGAGAATCCTCACCTTCTCGGGGGAACGTGAATGTTCCCATCATAGTGATGGACGAGGATGAGGCGGAGGAAGAGGAGGAGGAGGAGCCGGTTGTGAGGACTAGCTATGTTCTAGGGGTAAACGATTGTAGGGTCCATCATCCGGACCTTACCATCGACAGTTTGGCTCACCCCAACTTGTATGCTCCTGACGCCAAACCGATGTACTCTTTTCGGGTGAAGGAGTTTCAAGCGGGGGTGGACCTTGTGGCGAAGTACCCTATGATCGGCGAGCAAAGTCGACCTTCCTCGGGTTCAGTTCCTAACTCTTAGTTGGGTGTCTTAATGTGAATTTTGCGGTTTGCCGTTTGGCGGCTTTTTGTAATTATGGTTATTAATATCAATGAGACTTTTCAGCTTTGTTTGTTTGTGATTTTTTATATTTTATTCGTGTGATAATAATTGCCCCTAAGTATGACATGCCTATAATTATTCAGGGATGGCATACTAGTATTATTGATTGTAAGTTGCGCGGTTAGTTTAAGTTCTTATTTAAAGGCTCGGCGAGGCGGGCCATAGTTGACATTTCACGTGAAAACTGGACGAGCAGGGCCAGACTAGTGCTGACTTCTCATTTTAAAGGCACGGCGAGCAGGGCCAGATCGGACTGATGTCTCGCGTGAAAACTGGACGACCAGGGCTAGACTAGTGCTAACTTCTCGTTTTAAAGGCATTGCGTTTCTGTTATAAAATATTACACTGATAAAGTAATGATAAAAAAATAGTATTTTATTCAAAATGACAAGACAACAAAACAAGATGTAAAGTGAGATGACAGCTGAGTAGGGATGTTGCTAAGATATGTTCTAAGGATAGAATTTTCGCATGTTGTTAGCATGCCAGCTCCTAGGGATGGTTTTCCCTCTAAATTCGGCCAACGGATAAGCACCTTTTCCGTGTACCTTGACCACCTTATAGGGTCCTTCCCAATTCGGGTCCAGCTTGCCCTGGGGACCTTGCCTGCTAACTTCATTCTTTCGAAGTACCAAGTCTCATTCTTTAAATTACATGTGTTTCACCTTACCGTCGTAGTGTTGAGAAAGCTTTTGCTTGTATTTGGACATTCGGATGAATGCTATCTCTCAATTTTCTTCTAGGTCATCCTTAGAGTGTCTGAACTCTACTTCCCTGTCCTCTTTTGCGTAAAGCTCGAGCCTGGGTGAAGGTAATCCAATTTCGGTGGGTATAACAGATTCGCTTCCGTAGGCTAGGAAGAAGGGCGTTTCTCCTGTTGCCGAGTTCGGGGTGGTTCGGTACGCCCATAGGATATTCGGTAGATGTTCTACCCAATTTCCCCCTCTTCTTCGAGTCTTTTCTTCAGGCCGACTTTGATCTGCCGATTGGTTTGTTCGACTTTACCATTTGCTTGGGGATAGCCTACTGAAGTGAAATGTTGGGAAATCCCTAGCTCTGCGCACCAGGATCGGACTTCATTTTCTTCGAACTGCGTGCCGTTGTCTGATATCAATGTCATTGGAATCCCGTACCGGCACACAACGATTTTCCAGAGGAACTTCTGGATGGCCTTAGCTGTAATCATAGTGAGGGCTTCGGCATCTAACCATTTGGTGAAATAATCTACGGCGACCACTAAAAATATGAGGTTTCCCGGTGCCCGGCGTAAGGGTCCGACCAGATCGACTCCTCACTGATCGAAAGGCCACGCCGCGATCATGGGGGTCATTCGCTACAAAGCTTGATGGGATATATTTCCGTGTACCTGGCATGAATTACACCTGCGAATGAGGTCTTTGGCATTTTGCCGCATGGTCGGCCAATAAAAGATGAATAGTCGGCATTTTTGTGCTAATGTCCGGGCTCCAGGATGGTTTCCACAAATTCTTAAATGGATTTCCCGAAGCAGATAGTTCCATTTATCCTCAGTTGCACACCTGAGCCAAGGTGCCACGAAAGACTTCCTATAGAGTATGTTGTCAAAAAGCGAGTAGCGGGTAGCTCGGAATTTCATCTTTCTTGCCAATGTTTTGTCCTCGGGTAATATTCCGTTACGGAGATATGATACGATGGGATCCATCCAAGTATCCTTCTGGGTGATGGGTTGGACCTTTGGGTGTCGCAACTTCTTTCTTGTAATAGCTCTACCAACACTTTTTTTTGTTGGAGACGAAATTAGACGCTAACTTGGAGAGGGCATCGGTCCGTCAATTCTGGGATTGAGGAACCTGCTCAATAAGGACATTGTGGAAAGCTTTTAGCCGATCACTGGCTACGGCTAAGTATTTCTTCGTAGGCTCTTCTTTAGCTTCATATTCTCCTTTCACGTGATTGACAATCAACTGGGAATCGCTGTATACCCGCAGGTTCTTCGCCCCCAACTTAGCTGCTAAAGTGAGTCCGGTGATCAGAGCTTCGTACTCGGCTTTATTGTTTGTGGCCGGGAAGCTGAATCGGAGTGCGTAGGGAAACTCTTCACCTTTTGGGTTGATGAACATGAGTCCTGCCCCGGCCCCATCCTTGTTAGAGGCTCTATCGGAATACAACGTCCAGTATTCGACCTCGGCGCTTGGTTGGCTCTGATCGGCGGTTATGGCCACTTCTTCTGTTAGGAAATCTGCTAGTGCTTGTGCTTTGACCGTTGTTCGGGGAGGGAAATCCAAGTCGTACTCGGCTAATTCTACTACTCATTTTGTCAATCGTCCTGATGTTTCTGGCCGAGCTAATATTTGCCGAGAGGCTGGTCGGTAATTACGACTATCGGGTAAGCCTGGAAATAGGGTCTTAGTTTTCTGGAGGCATGCACTAAGGCCAATGCTAACTTCTCGGCGTTTGAGTATCTGACCTCTAGAACGCGAAGGGTTTTACTGACATAGAAAATCGGCTTCTGCATATTGCCCTTTTCCTGGACGATGACGGCGTTTATGGCTCGCCACACACTGCCAAGTAAGCGAACCGAGTATCCCTTTGTTGCGGTGAAGTTAATAGGCGGCTCGGCTAAGTAGGCTTTCGAATCTTTGAAGGCCTACTGGTATTCTTCGTCCCACTTGAACATGTTAGCTTGCTTTAGGATCTTAAATAAAGGGAGAGCTCACTGAGCCGATTTGGACAAAAATCGTCCAAGCGCGGCCATTCTTCCCGTTAACCTCTGAACTTCTTTGATGCTTCTCGGTGTCGGCATAGTTTTTAGTGCTTCCACTTTGTCCGGGTTAGCTCTGATGCCTTCTTGCGATGTCATATGCCTAAAAAATTTCCCGGTCCAAACTCCAAACGTGCACTTTTTGGGATTAAGCTTCATTTGTTAGGTTCTGAGTACTTCAAAGACTTCCCTCACGTCAATTAAGTATTGCTCGAGGGACTTACTTTTGGTTAAGAGGTCATCTACATATACTTTAATACACCTCCCTATCTGATTTTCGAATATCTTATTGACGGCCCTTTGGTAGGTCGCTCCATCATTTTTGAGGCCAAACGGCATAGTCTTGTAACAGTATGTGCCAAACTCAGTGATGAACGAGGTCTTTTCGGCGTCCCGGGGGTCCATGACAATCTGATGGTAACCCCTGTAAGCATCTAGGAAAACAAAAAAACCAAAGCCTATGGTCGAATCCACCATTCAATCTATATTGGGTAAAGGATAACAGTCCTTGGGGCAATCTTGGTTGAGGTCGGTAAAGTCTACACACATCTTCCAACTACCGTCCGGCTTCTCCACTAAGATGGGGTTCTCCAGCCAGTCTGGGTAACTTACTTCGTGAATGAGGTTGGCTTGGAGTAGCTTAGTTACTTCTTTCTTAACGGCGTCCACTCATTCTTGGGCGAAATGCCTCTTCTTCTGGTGAATAGGCTTTCGGCTTGGGTCGATGATCAATTGATGCATAGCTAAGGTTGGGGACAAACCAGGCATCTCTTCCGTAGTCTAGGTGAACACATCATTGAATTCCTTCAACAAGGCTACTAATTGTTTCTTTTGTAAGTCGGGGATCCATGATCCTACGGTGACGGTCCGGTCGTCTCGATTTTCCCACAAGCAGATTTCTTCTGCTTTATCGTCCGAGGACCAAGTTTCCTCCCCCTCGGGCAGCAACTCTTCAATAGGGACCGGTTTAGATCTGATGTCTCCATTCGTTTCGGACGCACAACAGCTTCTTGCTTGATCTATGTTGCCTATGATCTCCACGAGGCCCTCACCGGCCAAAAACCTTAAGTTATTATGTGTGAGTGATACGACTGCATGTAAACTGATCAACGGAGGGCATCCTAAAATTATATTATAAGGGACGGTGCCTTAACCACCATGTACTCAACTAGAAGAGTTCGGCCTAGCGGAGGTCGGCCGAAGGTGGTGGGGAGGACGATGGTGCCCTCTGGATAAACTGGCGACTCGGCAAAACCGAACAAAGGGGTAGTTGCCGGGGCTAACTCAAAGCTATCTAAGTGCATCAAATGTAAAGTGGAATGGTACAATATACTAACTGTTAGGTGTGATGCCCGAAAGAAAATTTTGTAATTGTTTTATTTAATAAATGAAATGATATTATTATTCATATTTATTATTCTCATATTCACCGATGTGACAATAGTATTTACACTACAGAAAACCCTAAAGTATATCGTTTATGTAATCACTTAACTCAGTGTATGGGATATACACGGGAGAATTGAGTTAGTGAAGATATACTTAAAATACAATTAGCCCGTAGTGAAATAAATCGAGAGTATCAGGTCTCTCCTTTAACGTGCTATTAATGCGCCCAGAACACAATAGGTGTGATTGTCTTATCCGGACATTCGGTTAAGAGAACCTAATGGGGCATTTATATATGATAGATATATCATATAGGGCTGGAACGATTTGATTAGAGTTCACGATATAATTCCGTAATCGAGAAGTCTTATCGAATCAATCGATGATCATATTTATGGATATATCTTAATCCTGAGGTGATCACAGTCAACTGCTTGAATCGGTATGAGGTTTGGCTTGACGGTTAAGGATTACACCGAGTTTGTGATCCGAATTACCCCATCTTGGCATTGTACCTTGGATTGAGTGAGTAGTCCGTGTTATCACGGATACGAAATCCATTCCTTCCATTTATGGAAGTAGATAGACGATTCCCTTATTTGTTAATCCTAGAAACTGATCGATCATACTAGTTCATATTACACTGATTAGCTACCAGTGAGTTGTATGAATTAATTGATCACTAGGGGGTTAATGGTAAATAAGGATAAGAGGTTCTAAAAAGGGTTAACGGTAACTTCCCGATTTAGAATGAACGATCTATGGAGGATTAATCCATATGTAATGATTATATCAATGGACGCTTATTATCATTCTCGTGAGGAGATAAATATAATCTTATAATCGGAGGAGTGCAGTCACGGGATTATGGTGGCATATTCCTGTGATTGATTTATCGAATATAATTATTCTGTTCGTAAGATAATTATTTATTTGATTTATCGGAGCCGCTGATTATTAGTCTATGGTCCCCGACGTGGCTCCAAATATAGCATAGCTATTCTCGGACGTCGAATCCTAATAATATTAATTTAGTTCTTATTAGAATTTAATTAAAACGATACGTAAATTAATTGTTTAGTGAACTATTAAATTAGTTGGGCTAAATAATTAAATATGTGAAAAAAGCATTTTTCATAATCTTGGCAAATTAGTGTGTTATGGCCGAAAATTAACATTGACTAGGTCAATACAATTTTCGGCCAAGAGCATGTATTTAGGAAACACGAAATTGTTTTAAGACATGTGCACAAAATATTTATTGGATAAATATTTATGGTAAGAAATAAAGATAAATATTATTCTAGATTTATTCTAGAATATTATGGGATTATCTTTTATTTATTGGATTTATTTATTTGCAAATAAAATCTTTGGAGGACAAGGATTACTCTCCTATATAAAGATAGTTCTCCTAAGCCTAAAACACATTGTGATTTTCGACTTCTACCTCTTAGAGGGGAGAAGAAAATTTCGGCCAAGGGGTTGAGGGAAAATCTTGGAGGTTTTTTCTGGGTAGCATATCGGGAGGATTTGAGACGAGAATTTCCTTCCACCGGAGTTGCTTGGATCACACGTACGGAAGATCGTGGTGCTCTTCACACAATCTTTTAATCTTTCTATTGCGGTTCTTCTACTTGGATTTTGATATCCAAGAGGTATGTTCTACAACCCCCTTGTAGATGTAGATCTAGTTATTTTATTACGTGTAATTTATAGATCTAGATCCTTAAATCGCTTCCGTTGCGGATGGTATTACTAACACTAACCACACTTCCGTGTCAACGCAAATACACCTTACCTGATTTTGATCCACCGTGGCATCGTTCATGAGGCCGCCGCTGTTAATTACCAGGGGGATAGGATCTCCAGTGTTGTAAGTCACCTCGTCGAGAAATATTTGCCTTTTCGTGGGTGTTGTGGTCCCGGGGTGTCGATCATCTTCTTGTGTCAGGACCTGGCCGCCATACTTACCGCGTAGATAGTGATCACGTTCTTCATCTTCAGGCAAATTCCACAAACCGATTACTCATGAAATGGGCCCTCCTTTTAGCGCCAATTGACGATCCAAAAATCGTATTCTTCAACTTTAGGGTTCTTTCTCTTGGTGATAGCCTAAGGAAACTCCCACAACATGAAGAACAATAAAAACGAGGGGCGATTTGTGATGTTTTAGACCGCACTTGAGATGTTGTTTCTCAAGCTGCCTACGTATCCAATGTTGGGATTGGAATCAAGTCTCCGTAGTTCCTTAGGGATCGTTTATATAGAGGGGCTTGTGCCCTAGAGCTAGCGTGTAGCGTGTCCAAGATGGATACTGATTGGCGTGTTCCCTAAGGATAAAGATTACGGTTGATTGATCTCCTAAACTTTAGGAGATAGTTGCGTTATTCAAATATTCGTATTAAGTGCTAAAGATTGGAGCCTTCAAGGCTCAGGATTCTTTCCATAGTTATCTGATTTATTACTTGTTCGGTAAAAACGAGTTTTACAATTTATAACCGAAACACCCCAAGTATAAGGTTCGTAGTATAGGGTGTTTACGGGTCGTCCTAAGGGAGTCGAATGTTAATCGGATTAAGGTGCAGTTGTTATATTTAATATGTCACGAATTATTATCTCAAACTAGGGTTTTAGAAAAGCAACTAAACGAAGCAAAAAGTACAAACTTTCTTATGAATATAAAGGAACAAGTAGGGCAACAAGGATCCACCAAACAACCACTACCCAACCAAGTTATGAGTTGAATTAAATTCCTTGGTACGATCTAACCTAAATTCGATCTAGTTTCCTTAATCAAATTTATTTATGGTTCATTTTCTTTCTCGAGTAAAACAAACATAACAATGAAGAACATGATCATGAGTTCGTCTCTCGAATCTCCTACCCAATCAATAACAAACAATCTCTTGAATTATTACTAATCGTATCAAAAGAACGGTTCTATATATGAATCCAATTCTCATTAAAATTCAAAACGGATAAACGTTTCATTGATTTCTCAATCTAATAAACCAAACATTCAAATCTATTCAATTGATAAAGAAATTAAAATTCAAACTCACTAAACAATTGCTACTCGAAAATCCCTTGGTTGTGATGGTGTGGTGCGGCTTCATCCCGTCATCCTATCGCGAATCGCTTAGCCAACAATCATGTTGATGGACATGATTATTGGGATGGAAGAATTCATCTCCTTGTTTGCTCGGGATATGCGGTCGCTAGGGTTTTTTTTATAAATGAATAATGCGTATGATATGATATCCCGTCTCTCGCTCGAATCTTGCTTCGTTTATAAAGAGGTCGTAACCGACTTAGGACGGATCTAAAAGATAAATACGCGAAAATCTGCTGACCGACCGAATGACATTACTCGGTCGACCGAGCCACTTTTCTGCACGTTTTAAATGTTTTTTTCGTTTGACTTGTTCCCCACTGCATTCTGCCGCGCTGATCTGATTCCTTTTTGATTTATCTCTCAATTAATACTCCGATTTTCTTCTTTATTTTGAAATCACTTGATTGAATGAGATTAATCTTCTCCATTAATAATATCCCCATGCATATCTTTTAATTTTCTGCAAAATTGTTGTTACACCAAGTCATCGAATAATAATAATAATAATAATGTGTAACAAAAATAACATTTAAACTCAATATTTCCTCATAATTAAATTATAACCCCTCAATAACCATTATAGGAATTTAACGGTTAAAACACGCTTTTCTCATTTATTTCCCTTAAAAATAAGGTAAATTGTTTAGGGATTAAGCCCGAAAATATAGTAAAATATACCCTAAACAACTCCCCCACACTTAGCTTTTTGTTCGTCCCGAACAAAATAATCAAAACCGGCTCTTTGTACATGTAATCCACATAGATCCCTAACTCACGTAACAAAAGATACAACAACTATAGCAAGTAATACCAACATAGAGATAGATTCGGTGTGTGTGACAAGCCCTTTTCAATCTCCACAATCCTCTCAAACAAATACCCCTTCAAATAGTTTAATGACTTTCCTAGTTACAAAAAGCGAATCGTTCCACACAAAGTCTTCCCGCGCACTAAGTAGGATAATCCCTACAAGATATCATTCGGTTTATCGGGGATGAGATTAACGATAACCAAGTCTTTATTATTTTCTCACTTTGATACGCATATTAGAATGAGCTCTTACCCGTCATACTAGAATAGGATGTTTCGTGATAACACCCTACCTTACTCAAATCATAAGGTAGCTTCTTCTAACTGTCGTGAGCTTTTGGTCATCATAGTGGTATAGGACATTTCGAGATAATGCCCTACCGCACTCCAATCATCGACTAGCTTTCGACATACACACTTATTATATATTATATTTTTGCAAAGACTTTAGTTATGTTTCACTTATCACATTCAAACTTTCAGATATTCACAGTGCACGTTCTAAACTTCGGTGGTACTTCACTGTTATTATTAAAACAAATCACTAAAGTAATGAAAAGATACAATTCAAAAGTTTTGCTTCAACATCAAAGGCTTTCGTGAGTGTGAAAATGAATACTATCTCAAATCAGTAAAAACATGCTATAATCATCTCACATAAGTTACAGACAATCATTGTCAGGAAACTACAACTAGCAAGCCTTTGTTTCAATTACATGCTCAAGATTTACAACTACCCAAGTGTAAAAATTTTAAAATTCCACCATTTATCAAAGATCACAAATATTTTCTCATACTGTCAAAAATAAAGCATGAATTGCACCCCCCCACACTTAAATCACATTATGTCCTCAGAATGTGCAAATAAAAGAAAAGAATACTTAGCTGGTTTTCAAAGATGGTTGTCGGGCGGTAGATTGGCAGTGGTCAGGCCGGAGCATGAATAAACCGCTGCACTCGTATCAGGAACAGACAACATTGAAAGTAATAACTTGCAAACCTGCTTAAACGTATCTGCAACACTTGACATAACAGATAATCTCGGGGTATACGGGGTGTATGAGTAAACATGTATACATAAAACAACCACAAATAAGACAAGGATAACCAACACACAACTCACCAAAGTTTTATTCCTAAGAACCTAAAAACTTAACTAAAAAGGAACTTAAAAGACTAGGCTGCCTCCTAGGAGCGCTTCTTTTTTTTTGTCATTAGCTTGACACAGATTTCAAAGTCAACCCGGATCGGGCCACTTGGGTTTGAGGCTAACCACTTCTCCGTCGGACTCGAATGACTAGAACGGAAATGGTTTTCGCCACAACAACAAGTCAAGTGCGCGAGAAGATCATGAAATTTTTCTCTCCAGACAACACTGACTCTTTTCTTCTTGTTCTTGTTTCTCAGATGCGGCTGAGGTATGCTAACAGGCTCAGAAGCATTGACAGAAAGATCTGCAAGGATAGGGGTATTAATGTCCTCATCCACTCCAAAGAAGTCGGATGGAATCTCTTCACAAATAAATGACTCAACCGTTTCATTTCTCTTTTGGAAGTATAGTACTTCAGGCTTTTCCTTGGGTTGCCCAAAGTACTTCTTAATCCTGTGACCATTGACTTTGAACGGTTGATCACCATACCCTTTCAACGTAATGGCTCCCCCAGGATGAACATCAAGAATCTCAAAGGGGCCAGACCATCTAGATTTAAGCTTACCATCAAAAAGATGGAGTCTGGTGTTATACAGCAAAGCCATGTCTCCCACTTTGAATTCCCGGTCTTTAATCTTAGCATCGTGGAGTGCCTTCGTTCTTTCCTTGCTCAGCTTGGCGTTCTCGTAGGCCCTGAGTCTGAATTCATCGAGCTCATGCAGTTGCAATAATCTTTTCTCGCCACAGAGTTGGCTATCGAAGTTTAAGAATTTAATAGCCCGAAGCTCGTGCTCCGGCTCGACCGGTAGATGACAAGCCTTGCCATAAACCATTTGGAAGGGTGACGTACCCATAGGGGTCTTAAACGCAAGTGCGATAAGCCCAAAGTGCGTCGTCCAACTTCGGACTCCGGTTGGATCTATTTGAATTCACCGTTTTCTCCAAGATCCGCTTAAGGCTCCGGTTGCTTACCTCGACTTGGCCACCTTTGGTTTGGGGGTGATATGGTGTACCAATTCTATGTTTGACACCATATTTCTCAAGAATTTTATCCAAAGTGGTGCATTACGAAATGCGAACCTTCATCACTGATAAGGGCTCTAGGACAGCCAAATCTAGTAAAGATATTCTTTTGCAAGAATTTTTTTTACAACTTTGTGATCATTGGTTTGGGTGGGTATGGCCTCTACCCACTTGGAAACGTAGTCCACACAGACCAGAATATATTTGTTAGAGCATGATGATGGGAACGGTCCCATAAAATCAATACCCCAGACGTCGAAAACCTCACATTCCAAGATAGGCCTCAAAGGCATCTCCATCCTATTACTGAGTCTCCCTACTCTTTGGCATCTATCACAGCCTTTGCAAAAGGCTTCAGCATCTTTAAACAAAGTAGGCCAGTAAAAACCAGCTTGAAGGATTTTTGTGACTGTCTTAGGTGCTCCGTAGTGTCCACCATTTGGACCACTATGACATTGCTCCAGAATATCCAATTGTTCATGTTCCGGAACGCACCTTCTAAGCAACCCGTCATTGCAGACTTTAAACAGATAAGGATCCTCCCATACGAGATACTTTAAATCGCTGAAAAATTTCTTCTTTTCCTGATACGTCATGTCTTCTAAATGCCCACTCGCTAAGTAGTTAACGTAATCAGCATACCACGGCCTCAAAGTCTCTAGCTTCATTAATTGCTTAGTCGGAAAGTCAATGCCTATCTCCTTAGGGACTTCGCCACCCTCGTTCACTAGGCGAGATAAGTGGTCAGCCACAACATTATCACTACCTTTCTTGTCCTTAATTTCAAGGTCAAATTCCTGTAGTATCAGAATCCATCTGAGTAACCTTGGTTTAGCGTCTGCTTTGCCCATAAGGTAGCGTAGTGCTGCGTGATCCGTCCATACTACCACTTTGGACCCTAAAAGATAACTTCTGAATTTGTCAATAGCAAAAACGACTGCCAAGAATTCCTTTTCGGTAGTGGCGTAATTGCATTGAGCTGGGTTCAAAGTGCGGCTCGCATAGTAAATCGGCCCGAACTTTTTGTCAATTCTCTACGCCCTAGAACTCGCGCCCACCGCGTAGTTAGAGGCATCGCACATTAATTCAAAAGGTTTAGTCCAGTCGGGCGCGATTAAAATGGGGGCACTGGTAAGCTTATCCTTTAAGCTATTAAAAGCTGTCTTACATTTCTCATCAAACAAGAACTCCACTTCTTCTTTAAGCAGGTTAGATAACGGCTTTGCTATCGTCGAAAAGTCTTTAATGAAACGCCGATAGAAGCCTACATGTCCTAGAAATCCTCGTACCTCCTTCACTGTCTTCGGGTACGACATTCTCTCAATGGCTTCTACTTTAGCCTTATCCACCTGAATACCATCACTGGACACCTTGTGTCCCAAAACAATCCCTTCCTCGACTAGAAAATGGCACTTTTCCCAGTTAAGCACCAGATTTTTCTCAACACAACGTTGGAGTACCATATCTAGATTCTTTAAGATTTCATCAAAACTGTCGCCATAGACTGAGAAATCGTCCATGAAGACCTCCATGCACTGCTCCACAAGTCCATCAAAAATGGCTAACATGCACCGTTGAAAAGTCGCGGGTGCGTTGCATAAGCCGAATGGCATTCGCGGAACGCAAAAGTACCGGATGGACAGTAAATGTGGTCTTTTCCTGGTCATTGGGGTCGATGGCTATCTGGAAATAACCAGAATATCCATCGAGGAAACAATAATACTTATGACCACTCAGTCTTTCTAGAAGTTGGTCAATGAAGGGCAGGGGGAAATGATCCTTAGCGGTGACTTCATTTAATCTACGATAATCAATGCAAACTCTATAACCAGTCACAAGGCGTAAGGCAACTTCTTCCCCTTTTTCGTTCTTTTCCACGGTAATGCCTCCCTTCTTTGGCACAACTTGAGTAGTAGGCCGACCCACTCACTATCGCTATGGCATAAATAATTCCCATGTCAAGCCATTTGATAATCTCCTTTTTGACAACCTCCTGCATGTGCGGATTCAGCCTCCTTTGAGGTTGTCTGACCTTTTTCGCTCCTTCCTCCGTTCGAATTTTATGCATGCACACGTCTGGGCTGATTCCTCTGATATCGCCCACCTGCCATCCGAACGCGAGGATATGTTTCTCAAGCACTTTAATTAATTCTGCTTCTTGCTCCGGCTCGAGTTTAGATGAGATGATCAAGGGCAACTTATCACCGTCTTTAAGGAAGATGTATTTTAGGTGCTGCGGAAGTGGTTTCAACTCTAAGTCAGCAGGTGGTTGCTCGATACTGGATTTTAAGGGACCACCTTTTTCCTTGTGAGCTTGGACCGGTTGACTGAAAAACACCTCATCTTCCTGAGGTGTTACCCCAGAAAGGTATTGAATGACATCATCTAGAGGAATCCTCCTGTCAGCTTCCATTTGTTCTTTCTTATGCTTAACCATCTTCTTAAGTTCTTCTTCTTCAAGCTCTTCTGCAAGCCGCTCCCAATCATCCAACTCCCAATGAGTAGTTTCTTTCCGAATTCTATTTCGTCCCAACTACCCATTAAAACTTCCTCCTCTCGCGAGGTTAAAGTCCGCCTGGTTGAGCTCCTTCAAATCATTGTCGCTCATCCCCGGAATATCCCGATTTTCCGTTCACTCATAGGCTCGGTATGCGCAAGTTGTTGAGACAACTCTTCGGTGATTCCGCTTTGTTCGTGAACTATAACATCCAATGCTCCTATCTCCGTGAGCTCTTCATCAGGGTCGAATTCATCCCCATAGATTGCTTCAATGAATGAGATCTCCTGGCTCGAAGCTTCCGCAGAACTTTTTCCTTGCTCGAGGGTAATAGAAGTGTCCCCTACTTTTAGAGTGATTTGGCCAGTTTGGAAGTCAATGGTGGAGGCAGAAGTATTTAAGAAAGGCCTGCCCAGAATCAGGGGCATCTCCTTGTCAGACTGGTAATCCAAGTATGACCCGTCATCATTGGAAAAACTAAATGTTTAACATGGATAAGGACGTTGTTAACACAACCAGCTGCTAAACGGCTAGATCGGTCCACCAACTGAAGAGAGACGGGACGCTCCCTTAGCCTTTTGTCCAGCCCGAGACTCTTGCAGACGTTCAATGGCATCACATTAACAGAGGCCCCTGAATCGCATAAAACATTGTGGAACGTGTGGCCTTCAATCGTACAGGAGATTGAAGGTCGTCCAGGGTCACCTCGCTTGATTGCAACGCTCTGTGAAACCGTTGAACACTCTTCTCTTAACACTTCCTCTCGCCATTTCCTTTAGCTTCTTTTTACTTCCACAGCATCCTTAAGATACTTACAAGCACTTAGGCATCTCAGTTAATACCTCAGCAAGTGGCATAGTCACCATAGTATCTCTAAGCATCTTCCTCACTCCGTCATACTGTTTGTCAGAGTTTAGGGTATTCTCTCTTTTCTTTGCCGGATAAGGAAGGGTTTTCGAATGATTAATCATAGGTTGACTTTTAATGGCTTCGTCCTCCTTATCCTTCCATCTGACAAACTTCTCAGTTTTCTTTTTAGTCAGGGGTTCAGCTACCTGACTTCCCTTCTCAGCATCCTCATCACTATCCCCCGAAAAATCATCATCACTCAGCTCTTCCTCACTGTTATCATGTTTACCCCCTCCTGAACTTATGGCGTCGTTTCCCGACATCTTTTCGGGTCCAGCTGTCTTACCGCTTCTGAGGGTGACTGCATTCAACTCCTCTTCTCCATACTCCCACTGAGGTGTGATGGCAGTGCAAGCATTGATATCTGCCTTAGGGTTTTTATCTGTATAACTAGGCAGCCTTCCTTGAGGTCTGCTTGCTTGTTGATCAGCCATCTGACCAATCTGTCTCTCCATCTTCTTTTGGCCGGTGGCTAGTGTTTTCACCATGTCAACTAGCTCATCGAATTTCTTCTGAGAGACATAGGTGGGCTGTTGATTTTGCATTTGGGCCCAGTTACCTTGGGGTCTTGGGTTATTGGATGCACCAGGCGGTGTATAATAACTATTCCGCGGATTTCCCGAAAAGTTGCGGTTTTGAGTTTGACTCGATTGACCAGAATTTTGACTGAAGCCTCTGAAAGGTTGATTCTGGTTCTCCATGGCTTGAACTTCCTCATTCATCGTATTCACGGGCTGTATGCCCGAGTGATTCACATCTGCTGGCCCTTCTTGTCGCTTCATTTGCATGTTGGCGAGTTGCTTGTTCATCATTTCCATTTGAGCAACAAGCGAGTTTTGTCTACGAGTCACTTGAAGCGACCTCCTTTTTGCTTCCGCTAACACGGGTCTTCTTTTGAGTTGCCCACATGTTATTCTTAGCTATCGTTTTCGCTACCCTATAGGCGGCATCATCTCCTCCTCCTAAAAACGATCCATGAATTTGTGGAATCCAAGTAATCTCTATTGGGTTGTGTAACACCACGATAGAATAATTCTAGAAGCTCATGTCGAGTATATCCATGGTTAGGGCATTTTCTCATTAACGATTCAACCTCTCCCAAGCCTTTCCCACACTCTCCCCTTCTAGTTGCTCGAAGGTGGCTATATCTCTTTTTCGTTCCATTATCGTTCCGGGTGAAACGAATTTCGAGCAAAGGCTCTTTTAACATCGCCCAGGTTATGAAGAGAGTGATGGGGTAAGGACTTAAACCAACGATTTGCTTCACCCTTCAAAGCAAACGGGAAAAGTTTCAATTTAACAACTTCGAAGGAACGCCGGGGTAGTGACTGCTTCACATATTTGCACAAAAGTCGACAAGAAGTCATGTGGGTCTTCTCACGGCGGTGCCATGGAATGAACTATTTTGGACCATCCCCACAACTCCATTCTTAAGATCAAAATGCATTCCTCCCATCTCCGGAGGCCGGATTGTTCTATGCCCTTCCAAGAAGTCTTGATCAAGATATGGCGCATAAGGGTCTTGCTTGCACAACACCGGCAGCCGCCCTGGGCCGTTATTCTTTATTCTTTGTTGAACATTCCGAGGTTGTTGTTGCATCCGCTCGGTTTATCCAGGCTTGCTGCTGTTGTTGGTTCTGCAATATTTGCATCAGAATTTGGTTTAATTGAGCGGGATCTTGGTTATTATTCCCTTGGTTCTCCGGTTCGTCATCGCTAGAACCGTGTTCGCTCATCTTGTCAGAACCTTGAAATAATCTTCTTTTGACAATGTCTCGCTCAGGTTCGGGGTTAAAGATAAGATTTCCCTTCTTACTCCTGGTTTGCATAAACCAGAGAAGTAGAACAGGAAGAAATCAACCGTAGGGTTGATGAGAACGAGTTTAGAGAAGATTGGAGGATTTAGAAGTTTAGAAAGATAGAAGAGAAGAGAAGAGAAAAGTGGAATTTTTCGGGGGCGGGGCGGCGTTCGGTGTAAGTGGACGCTAGTTCAGAGAGGATTCAGGAAGTGAACGCTCGTTCAGAGCACTGAACTGGCGTTCAGAAGAAAGATGGGGCAGACGGGCGTTCAGTATGGGTGAACGCTCGTTCAGAAGGTTTTTAGTATTTTTTATTTTTTTATTTTTTTTATTTTTTTATTTATTTATTATCAAAGCTAGAAAAGATTAAAAAAAAAAAAAACAGAAACAGGAAAAGAAACCTACCTACGAAAAAGCTAAAATAAGAAAAACACTAAGACGGTGAAAAAAAATGTGTTGAAATCTTCTAGGGCTAAAATGGAAGGGAAAACAGTGGATTTTGACCTCGAAAACGCACTGAACGGCCTACGGCCGTTCACCATGTCGTCGGCGTCGGAACGAGCTTTCCGAATTGGGGTACTGCGTTCCAAACGGACACTCGAGCCGAAAGTTACGGCCAAAATACTACTGCGTGCTAAAAACGATCCCTTTTGACACAGAAAACTGTCCTATGAAGAATCCGACAACCGTTACCGACTCCCCGGCAACGGCGCCAAAAACTTGTTCGGTAAAAACGAGTTTTACAATTTATAACCGAAACACCCCAAGTATAAGGTTCGTAGTATAGGGTGTTTACGGGTCGTCCTAAGGGAGTCGAATGTTAATCGGATTAAGGTGCAGTTGTTATATTTAATATGTCACGAATTATTATCTCAAACTAGGGTTTTAGAAAAGCAACTAAACGAAGCAAAAAGTACAAACTTTCTTATGAATATAAAGGAACAAGTAGGGCAACAAGGATCCACCAAACAACCACTACCCAACCAAGTTATGAGTTGAATTAAATTCCTTGGTACGATCTAACCTAAATTCGATCTAGTTTCCTTAATCAAATTTATTTATGGTTCGTTTTCTTTCTCGAGTAAAACAAACATAACACCGAAGAACATGATCATGAGTTCGTCTCGAATCTCCTACCCAATCAATAACAAACAATCTCTTGAATTATTACTAATCGTATCAAAAGAACGGTTCTATATATGAATCCAATTCTCATTAAAATTCAAAACGGATAAACGTTTCATTGATTTCTCAATCTAATAAACCAAACATTCAAATCTCTTCAATTGATAAAGAAATTAAAATTCAAACTCACTAAACAATTGCTACTCGAAAATCCCTTGGTTGTGATGGTGTGGTGTCTTGGCTTCATCCCGTCATCCCTCGCGACCGCTTAGCCAACAATCATGTTGATGGACATGATTATTGGGATGGAAGAATTCATCTCCTTGTTTGCTCTGGGATATGCGGCTGCTAGGGTTTTTTTTATAAATGAATAATGCGTATGATATGATATCCCGTCTCTGCTCGAATGCTGCTGTTTATAAAGAGGCTGTAACCGACTTAGGACGGATCTAAAAGATAAATACGCGAAAATCTGCTGACCGACCGAATGACATTACTCGGTCGACCGAGCCACTTTTCTGCACGTTTTAAATGTTTTTTTCGTTTGACTTGTTCCCCACTGCATTCTGCCGCGCTGATCTGATTCCTTTTTGATTTATCTCTCAATTAATACTCCGATTTTCTTCTTTATTTTGAAATCACTTGATTGAATGAGATTAATCTTCTCCATTAATAATATCCCCATGCATATCTTTTAATTTTCTACAAAATTGTTGTTACACCAAGTCATCGAATAATAATAATAATAAAAATGTGTAACAAAAATAACATTTAAACTCAATATTTCCTCATAATTAAATTATAACCCCTCAATAACCATTATAGGAATTTAACGGTTAAAACACGTTTTTCTCATTTATTTCCCTTAAAAATAAGGTAAATTGTTTAGGGATTAAGCCCGAAAATATAGTAAAATATACCCTAAACATTACTCACGTGGGAAATATGATTAGAGATTAACTCTGGCCGATTTAGAAGGCCCGAGCTGAACGGGCCGACCCGCCAAGGTCGGGGGGAATGGCCGAGCTGGTCCTAGCTCGATGGGCCCGAAAGAGAATCAGTCCGACCAACAAGGTTAGAGTACAAGTGTTGGATGATCTCCAGCGGTCGGGATTGAACTCGGGTGCCTCGGCTAATCAAGTTCCTAAATACTGGGTCCAGAGATGGAATCAACAGCCGAGCTATTCTAGTCCGGCCACTGGGACATCCGACCTTCTAGATGCCCTTTCTCCCTCTACCTTATTGCTGAGTTGTTATAGATGTGCCACGTAGGTAAGTTCAATTCTTGGCATCGTCAGGGTGCAACATTACGAATCCGATTGGTTGTGGGATTCTAGTATTAAAAGAAGTTATATGGATCTTATGGATTAAAAGAAATGCAATGGTTTTTCATTCTAAGTCCTTGGATGAGGAGTTAGTGTTGGTGAAATTCAAGTGTCCTCTTTTGCGTGGATTAACGGACGATGCTGAAAGTTAAATTTGGAATGGAGTTACTAGAAAAAAAAACCCTCTTATGGCTGATGCTAATTACTAAAACACTTTGTAGTCTTTTCTGATATTTTATTTTATTTTTTGTTTCGTTATTAGGAGACTCATCTTTTTCTCTTCTTTTTGATGTTGCTTGGTTTGTGTGGACCGGTCTTGTATTTACTAGCATATCGCTTGTGTTTCCTTTTAATAAAATCTTATTCGTTCAAAAAAATAAACTTTGGTCAAAGTTATGATTCGTTAAATGTGGTATTAGAGTTGAATACAATATAGAACTAAGTGTTATATCATGAAAGATTGTGATGTAGAAAATATAAGCCTAAAAAACATACAAGAAAATGGTCTCATCTTCAAAACTCATGTTATGAGGTAAAATAAGTTTATCTCTTGATATGGTGGTGAAACAATATCAAGTGTTCAATATGAGACAACTTTAATAGGCATCATCAAGTGTGAGCTTATAACAAGGCACTACAAACCAACAAAGAGACTCAACACTTCAACAACATAAATGGATGACTCTGACACCATGTAGAAATTAAAGCCCAACAACATATAAGAGAGGAGGAATCTTATTCTTAAAACGTAAGTTATGAGGTGATAGAAGTTAATTCACTTAATATGGTGAGTGATACAATAGAAAATACCTAACGTACGACAACTTTAACAAGTGATGGGTCATCTCTAAAATTCTCTAATAGGGCCCTGATGAAGACGCCAATTCCTTAATGATATGCCTAAACAGACAAGAAACCCGCGAATCCGAAGACTAGCCTAACATAAGCCCATCAAAGGATAACACTCGCGGCCCGGTTCGCTCGCTCATCATAAGCCGAGCTACGCCAAAAGCACCGAACCCGCCTCGTGCCAACACAAGCTCTCGCAATCTACAAATACATGAGACGATCAGCCCGCATGAATTCTAGCTCGGACACTCTAAGCCAACCAGCTCACCCTCATCTCACCATCAACTCGGACAAAGCTCATAGGGACCACCAATACATAGATCGCAGCGGCCTCAACATATACCCACCGACAAAGCTCGCCCGGCAACCCACAAAGCTTACCCACCTGTTGTAAACGCCGACTATGCATCTATGAATAGCGGTGTCCCCCTGCACACCAGAACTACGTTATGCGGCTTGATCCTTTACACTCAAGGGTACGTAGGCAGCCATCCCTACTCAGTCACAATCCCCCCAAATAAATCAACACCTTTTCTTTGTACTCGATCTTCATAATGTTCTTGATAAAATGACATAAAAGATACGAATTTTCACACAATTAGCTAGATATCCACCGCATCATCTTGTTTGTGATAATTCTAAATTATCAGTGGCTCCGTTACCAGGAACATTCATCGTCTCCATTTTTTCCGATCAGATCTGTGGCCATTCCTCCGTCTCCGACAATCGAAAACAACTAGATTTTGGTTTTTTCGACCGATATCTATCACAATTTTACCGGAATATTCATCAGCTTCCCACATCTTCATCATATCCGAGAAAAGATCTACCGGTCCTGCTCAGCTCAGCGGCTTGCCACCTTCGGCCAGAAGAACATCCCAAAGATTCGTTCAAACAACTAACGGGGAAGACGCTGCCCACACTCTGGCATGACAAAACCCCAACTCGCTCTCTGAGAATCCAGTACAACCAGACATCGGGATATACCTCGATGAAAGGGCAAGGTCAAGGTAAACCTTGGCTGCCGCTACCCGGCAAGACAGAGGAAAACGAAGCCCGTGGCATCTCGCTCATCTCGCCCACATTTTTTGCATCATGTTGATAAGTCATACGACAAACTCTGCCTTAAGGTATTACTTGAGTACGCCAGATATGTTAGAGGCTCATCCGATTGAACCAAGAACTGCTAACGTTAAGGAAGCCGCCTCTCCCGATCGACGACTTTGTCCCCCCACTGCCGATGATCCCCGATGAACATGCACCACCACCAGCTCGCTTAAACCCGTCGTGCAACCACCACCAGCTCGCCTAAACCCGTCGTGCGACGCCTCTCAATACCTTAGAGAGAGAAGCATTTACTCCGCGTCAGACCGAGCCCCAGAAAAGAGATCGGCTCTAGACTGTCTGGGATTGAAACACGCTCCAAGTACAGAGCAGGGCAAGAGCATTGAGGTGCAGTCGACCCCCTGCTCGACAACTCGGATTTCTCAACCTCGTTACGCTTCGGTCGTTTTTTACTCGAAATACATGAGACGACTCGGATTTCTCAACCTTGTTACGCTTCGGTCCTTTTTACACGAAGTACGCGAGACGACTCAGATTTCTCAACCTTGTTACGCTTCAGTCATTTTTTTACACAATGTACATAAGACGGCTTGGATTTCTCAACCTCGTGACGCTTCAGTCATTTTTTTACACAAAGTACGCGAGACGACTCGGATTTCTCAACCTCATTACGCTTCGATCGCTTTTTACACGAAGTACGCGAGGCGACTCAGATTTTTCAACCTCGTTTTTCTTTTTATAGCAAAGCACGTGAGAAGACTCAGTTTTCAATCCCACTAACTAAATCGGAAAGATCGGAATTTAACAGCTTGAAGTACTCTGAAGATTGTTTTCATCCACATTGCTTTAAACCCCCTCGATCTCGCCAAAAACAAGAGGCCCCCACGCCACTGGCTATGTTACTCAGCGCCACAACATTCAAACAGTTAAACAAAAGCAAAAATGTGCCGAACAAAAAGGAATCGAAAGTTGAAATCAAGCGAAAAATAAATAAACACAGGCCAAAATTCATGGCCAAAAAAGGGTCAAATCAATTACAAGATTGTAAAGGAACAAGCAAGAAAAGTTCTAACGATTACAAAGCTAAAAAATTACAAATCGGCGGGCTGATTTTCACACAAAACATCAGGCTGAGCAGCGGGCAAGACAGTCAAACCAAGTAAGTCCTCAAACATTTGAGCTTTCTCAGCCGTCTGCTCGGGGAGCACCACAAGAAAAAATAAACACCAGCCGCAAGAGCCTTATGACGAGACAGACTCGGAAAATCAGCATGCTCAATCCCTAGTTGCATCGCCACTAAGGTTGACAGATTGACCGGCTCAACTTCAGGTGGAACCCACGCATCGGTACTAGCGGGCTGTTTCTTTAAACACTGTTCAACTCCTCATTAGAATATGGAATTTGCGCATGGAAATCCCTCAACGTTAGGTTAAACTGCCTCGACGAATTCCACTCAGCAAGTCGAACTAAAAAAGGGGCATGCTCGCCCAAGTCCCTCAACATGCATCTCGCCACATGGAAAAATCCTTGGTCAAAGCACTTCTCGGCCTCCGCGGATACGGCCTTCTTGAACTCTTGGGACTTCTTGAAATCCGCAACAGCCTGTTCACCGGATTTCCTTAGCATGCACGGTCTCAAAGCCTTAAGCTCTTCCCGCTCGTTGGCCACCGCAGCGGCATGCCCGCGCTCTTTGTCAGTAAGCACTCGAGCTTCTCAATCTCCTGGTCCATCAGAGTCATTAAATCACTGAAGTCCATCGTATTTTGTTCAGCAAGAGACATAGCACTTCCAAGCTCCATCTCAATTGGCATCCTAGCCAGCTTGGCCTCATGCACGACTTGATCGGCCCGATTCTCAGCAATGGCGATCTTGTTTTGGGCCTTCTCCGGATTGCTTAAAGCTTTTTTTAACCTTTTTCTCAGAAGCGACCAACTTGGCCTCCCAGATAAGAAGGCCCGCGGGCATTGCTTGGCCCCGGTCACCATCTAGAAAAATAAAATAGAGCGTCATGCAAACATCAACGTTAAAAATGATCGAATCACATCGGCAGAGCACCCACTATAAAGAAAATTTACCTGGCTAGCAAAGATGCCCGCCAAACCTACAATGTCAGTAGGCTTCACCAGGGAATCGTTAAGCTGATCAGACATCATCACTCGATCCGCAATTCCCTCTCCAACGACCATGTTTACAGGTTCGGGTTCAGTCCAGCGAAGATGCTTCAACTTGGGAACAATCTTTATCGATTCCTTAACCATCATGCCGTCCTCCCAGGTTTTATAGTGGATAAAGTCATTCTTCAGCCAGATCCATTTCCGGTCCTCGAGAACCACTCCCTGAAGTTCCATTTCCGGTCCTTTGTGGGTTCCCTCCGAATCCAAATCTTTCAAAACCCTCACCAGATAGCGATCTCAAAGCGCCCATCCTACCAAAGACATTTTGTTTGTTATTTTAGGCATCCAGAGCGGCCTCCTTCTCAAAATGAACCTTAAGGGCCGCGACCTCAGCAACTCGTTCAGAACTTGGAACCGACCCCGAAGCTCGAACATCAACACCTGCCACGTCCCTCTTCTTGGCAACAGATTGAGAAACGACACCAACGGAGCTTCTCGTTTCCCTCAACACGCCTTAAGAAGCAGGTTGAGCCGGCGCGATAGGCAGAGAAACTATAGGGGTAGCCATAGGCAAGGCAACCCGCAGACTTTGGCTTTCTCTAGTTTTATCCTTTGGGCCTTCTTTCAAGCAAGTCTGGCCCTCTCAGCGCGCACCTCGGTAGCGTCCCTATGAAATTAAGACAAATAAGCTCGCGTAAAAGGAAAGCATGGAACACAAAAGCCCACTAGGGCGTTTAAGCCTAGGAGTGGACATGAACACCGTAGTGCAAGCCGAAAAACAAGCCCAAGAAACTACGGCACAAAAACTGAAGTCACAAACATGCAGGCCTCCCAGTCAAATAAAAGCATTATGAGCCAAAACAAACGACAAGGATTACCTTAGTCCCCAGGAATAAGCAGATCAAAGACTGAACACGACTCTACAAGTCAGCCAGATAATCTTTTTCGCCGGAATCCACGGACAGTCACCAGATTTCTAAATCAGCAAAACTTGAATTTGTTAAAAGTATTTTGGCCAAGAATCCTTCACCGTTATATAGGGGCTGAATCAAGAGAAGCGCCGTTTTTTCAAAACATAATGACACGTCCCCATGAGGACCAGACATTACTGCAACCGTTGTCAGACCACGCCACCTAATCAAAAATCATAAACGCCCACGCCACCCAACCAAAGCAATAACGAGGCGCACCCTCAAGCTCTCCCTCGAGAGAAAACTTCGTAAGCACGTTCTCAACACGGTCACATATTTGGAACTCATCCTCATGCGAAATCTTTTTAATCTCGTTCTCAACACGGCCACATATTTGGAACTCGCCCTTGAGAAAAATCTTTGTAAGCCCGTTCTCAACACGGCCACATATTTGGAGCTCTCACTCGAGCGGATCTCTCATAAGCCCTACGGATTTGGCACGACACTGTGCGGACACACCCATGAGCGTTCAAGCACCTAAGTCCGGTCGCTTTGGCACGGCACCGTGCAAACATGCCCATGAGCGTAACGCGCCTGAGCCCGTCTTTCATGGCACTACGCAAACGCGCCCTTGAGCGTAACGCGTACAAGCCCGTCTTAGCATGGCCCCGTGCCGACACGCCTTCGAGCGTAACGCATCTAAGCCCATAGCACGGACCTGTGTGGACACGCCCAAGAGCGTAAAGCACTCAAGACCGACTCTCTCCCGGCATAACACATTGCTCGGCATACGGTAAAGCAGTAAAAGCTTACTTCTTGACTTATTCATGAGGGCACCGTGAATAAATCAATGAGTAGGGGGCCACTGATATGCCTAAACCGACAATAAGCCCGCGAATCTGAAAATTGTCCTAACATAAGCCCAGCAAAGGATAACACTTGCAGGCCGGCTCGCTCGCTCATCAAAAGCCGAGTTACGCCAAATGAACAAAACCCACCTCGCGCCAACACAAGATCTCGCGATGTACAAATACAGGAGACGATGAACCCGTATGAAATCCAGCTCGGACACTCGAAGCCGACCAACTCGCCCTCATCTCGCCATCATCTCGGACAAAGCTCACAACGACCAACAATACATAGCTCGCAGCGGCCTCAACATAAGCCCGCCTGACAAAGCTCGCCCGGCGACACACACAACTTACCCGGCCGCTTGTTGTAAACGCCGACTATGCATCTATAAATAGCGGTGTCCCCCTGCACACCAGAACTACGTTATGTGGCTTGATCCCTTACACTCAAAGGTACGTAGGCATCCATCCCGACTTAGTCACAATCCCCCCAAAAAACACCCACTTTTCATTGTACTTCATCTTCATAATGTTCTTGATAAAATGACATAAAAGACACGACTTTTCACACAATTAGCTAGATATCCACCGCATCATCTTGTTTGTGATAATTCCGACATTATCACTTAAGAGCTTAAGAATGTAAAATTTCACATTGGAAATATGGAACATTACCAAGAAATATGGTTGAGACCTAAAATAATTCGTAATTTGTAGTAACCATTTTTGGTTAAGGGGAAAACGATGAATGTACATAGTTGAATCTTTTATAAGTCGAATCTTTTATAAGTCAATTAACGCCATTAGTCCCAAGTTTTGAGACGTTACATATTATACTAGGCCAACTATTGAATGTAATTATGTGTCATGGTGCAAGAGATGTTAGAGTCACCTCTAAAATCCTCCTTTGGTAGGCTCAGTGCGAGAACATATGTTCCTTAAGTGAAGGTTAATGTAATATCCATATTTGAAAAGCGACCGAGACACTACTATAACTTGGATTAAACATTTTACACCAAACGAGCACAATAGATCCATATAGTTATTGAATCCATTATGAGTCACGTAGCCTTTCTACGCACAGTTTTATGACATTACATTTTTTTGACAAAAGTCTTGCTCAAATGTCTGTTGATAAAAAAAAGTACAACAATTGTACCAACACGATTGACACGAATAAAAATGTAAAATGGTATTATGTGAATAATTATGATACAATAATTGACACAATCAAGCGTAAAAAAATGTATCGTAAAAGTCGTCATAATACAATTGTTGTGACCATGACCAAAAACACTCATTTCACTATAAAATGAATTCACTGTTGGTGAAAGGGTCACTTGCATAAATAAACTCATCTACTCAACAAAGTTAGCTAGGATTTCAGGCAAAAATGTCTGAAAAACAACATAAACATAACTTCTTTCTTAACAAGAACAATAAATAATTTTATTAGAAACAAAGTAATTATAACCATGACTAAACAAAAACCAATCAATTTCAACATAGAGGAGATCTACGTGGCACCCCTTTTCTTCTACTAATCATATTAGCAGAATCCTCTTCACCATTAATCTTGTTATTTTGATCATGAACTGATGATGATGATCTTCCACATACATATAAACCACTTCTTTTCTTTCTCACGAAATCTGTGCAAATGAAGCTCATATTATTTTCGGTGGATCCAGATGAGCCCGAAGAGGTAGTAGTAGCAGTAGCAGTAGTAGTATTACTACACATAATTTGATCATGATCTGAATAATCCACGATCGTTGATAGTGGCGTTGTGTCGTTCGTCATTTCTTCGTCGTCGTAATTTTGTGGGATGAAAAAGTCTGCACTTAGCTGTAGAGTTTTGCATGTTCTTAGAAATGGGGAGAGGTCCCTGTAGTGATTCAGCACAAAGTCCACCTAAACAATATTCAACCATTAATTTGGCCTTCAATTATTTATAAAGAAAATGTTACGGTTTTCTGTGAAAATTGATACTACATATACTTTTATACAAAATTTATTATATACAAGACTCGATGTTTGACAAGAATAATATTTTTGTCACAATCACTTTGATACAAACAAGTATCATATGATATATATATATCAACGAGATCATTAAAGATGTGACGATGAAACCTCTTTGTAAATAGATGTCATATTATGAGAGGAGGCACTATCAGGTCTCTTGTTGTCATATTTATAGAATTTGAGTGATTATAACAATAACCTTACTCTTTTGAATAATTTTTTTTTGTGTGTTGATCAAAGCATTGAAAGTGTAGACTTAAAAATTCAATAAACTACACAAAAAGTATGTTCACAATTATTCTCTTCAAAACAAATAAAAATAAAAATCGACGATTAACAAAGGATGGGTTTTTATCTGGGATTTTTGATGTAAGAATATATGGTTTAAATCATTTTTTTGTGTTTTATATGTATCTAATTTTGTAGATGTATCTTTGTGCGGAGCCACCTTTCCTGCACTGGTGGCAGCCGCCTCCTCTGAAATTTTCTCATTTTATACTTATAAATGTCAAGTATTAAGTTTACGTGAAGAAAAATTAAAATAAAAATATATAAATAAAAAAAAAAAAAAAACCAAAAACACACACACAAATGAAATATTTCTTGTAACTTTTACTTCAATTAATATTTCTTCAAAATTGATAGATCTATACATAAAAAGTTACATACCTTGCAACCCAGAGAACAGTGTATGAAGGGTTCTTGAAGGCCCCTATCACATGAAGTACAAAAATTCCCAGTCCCTTTGAACTGCCTATTTTGTGGCCTTTTCTTAAGAAACACCACTTTTGCACTATTTATGGTGTAGGCCTAAAAATTAACATTACAAATACAAATGAAACACGATATATATATTTACCACACATACATACATATAGTCCAATTTACTTTAGTCTTCAGGAAAATTCTACTGTGGTCTGACCGCAATACGAAGGCCTCTAACAACATGTAAAAACATTAAAACTTTTAAGTGTTGTCTTAGGGTATTTCGTATATATTGCGGTCAAAGTTCAACAGAATTTTTCCAGAGGGAGGGGGTTGGATTCCTTACCTGAACGTTGGAGCAATCTATAACCTTCTCTAGGTCTTCCAATCGAATGACGTCATGATATACGTAACGCCGAACTTGAAGAAGCCTATGATATTTATGATACATGACACAATGAGGACACATGCTTATACAGCAATCCAAACAGCATATATTCTTCTCATTTTTCTTTGCTGTCTCATGAATTGAACAGCCCACAAAAACTTCTCCACAAGTAGAGCTTCCAACCATGCAGGCTTCCGAATTCCCTATAAAATTAATAGCATCATATGTAAAATTAATTTCAACAACCATATTATGCATAATTCGATTCCTTGAAGCACAAGTAAATAGAATTCCATACAATTTTGCACACAAAATTATGTCCTAGCAGCATAATTCAGAGAAGATTTTTTTTTTATTCAAAAAACACATATACAATAAACTTTCATGAACAAATTCAAATGAGTATCTTGAACTTTAATGTTGATCTAGCTATCATTTCTGCGGATGATACCAAGGACGGAGCTAATGCAAGATATTAGGGGGACTAAACCCACCCGAGAGTAAAATTCTGGTTCTGTCTTTGGATGATACACAATTTCGATCAAGATTAAGAGCTTGATCGATCGAATGAGACATCCCATAAAGAAAGATTGAACAATTTTGTAAAGAGTGGAAACGAAATTCAAAATTGTAGGGTGGAAAAAAAGAAACATACCATGATCTCAATTCAAGAACAACTCCACAAAATTGCAAGAAACTTTAATAATTACGGACCAAGAGAGGGTTTGATAGTGTTTAAGTTGTCCTATATATGGAGTAGTGCCACAATTCAAAAAACAAAGGAGAATCCGTACATGTATGTATTTCAAAATGATTATATGAACATGCTGGCATGCAGCAGTGTCATTTTTTTCCTACTACTTATACATTAATAGAGATATATAGGTTCAGGGCCGGTCCTACGTTTTGAGAGCCCTTAGGCGGAGAAAAAAATAGGGCCTATTAACACGAAAAAAAAATTCGACCGAAAAATGATTTTTTTCTAGTATTCAAATTCATTTCATCATTTTCATACCCAAAACATACATATATATATATACATATTACTAAATATTAATTCAAGTATTCAACAATTCAACAACGCTCTTGAAGCACATTTGGAGGCGAAATCACTAATGATTTTTTTCTAGTATTCAATTCAACAATTCAACAATTCAACAACGCTCTTGAAGCACATTTGGGCTTTTTTTCTGAAACATTGGGTCTTTTATAATTTTTTTTTTTTTTTTTTTTTCGGGTATAAGCAAGACATATATGCGCTGGGCCCCCCGGTGGCATTGGGCCTAGGCAGCTGCCTGGCTTGCCTAGGGGTTGGGCCGGCCCTGTATAGGTTACATATATAATAAAGATCTGTCACAATTCTCCTTGAAAATAAAGGTTGGTCCTCAACTCAAAGGGCCATTACATTCTGTGTAATGATACGTACACAACGGTAATCTACACCGTTGATCATAATGAATCTAAATTGATCATGATGTATTATATCATGATCAACAGTGTAGATCACCGTTGTATCATTCGTTGTGCCACAACAACTGTGCCCGTTTCATTACTCTTAAACATGGAGCTATGTCGGGAGGCAATGCCACAATTCTCCAAATAAATTAAAGGGAAATGTGATTATCACCACATTTGTGTCACAATGACACAAAACACTTTTGTATCATTGATCGTGTTATCGACCCGGTATAATTAAATGTGAAAAAATGTTATGTCTAAAAAAAATGTTATATCATTCGTTATGTCACATGTTCAACAAATTAAATGGTTGAAAAAGAAATAAATTAAAATAAAGAAGACAAATATATGAGGAGAACATGGGCGCTGTGTTCCCTGTCTCCATTAACTTTTTTCATCTTTTTTAATCTAGTTTTTATATATATATAATTTTTGTCACATCTTAATTTACCTTGTGTTGTGAGCTTTTTTGACCTTAAACAAGTGATATGTTAATGGCCAATGAGAAACCCTAGGAATTACTCTCTCCGTTTCTAATTATACGTCGTATTTGAGAAAAACACACAGATTAAGAAAACGAGTACTTCCAAAAAAAATCTTGGAAAATATAGTGGTGTAATGAATATGAAAGATTGAAACGTTGAATGAGCCTAAAAAAAGTTGAAAAACAATACTGAAAAACGGAAAGAGTATTAAAATATGTATTGAAAATGTACCGCGACAGATAATTTTTTTTTTTGATTTTGACAACTACGACAGATAATTAGAAATGGAGGAAGTAATTTTTTTCCCTTTACGGTCCATCCATGAATCTGATTTCTTGGTAAGAGAAAAATAAAAGGGTGGAGCCACCTATGTGTGCTCTTGTCTTGAAGATGGTGAAGAGCTAGGGATCAATTAGGAAATTACTTAAAAAAATGTTGGATTAGTCTTTTATGTGTTTATTACAATATTGGGTACTGGCTGGCTGAGTTTAAACCTAGAGGTTAATATAATAACTTCACGCTTGCTTCATACGTGTACCTGCATCGATTGCCTCGTTTGATCATATCATATCATATCATATATATATATATATATATATATATATATATATATATATATATATATATACTAGTATCCGTATACCGTGTATAATGCACGGTGCATG
This sequence comes from Gentiana straminea, assembly GCA_036785695.1. NCBI lineage: Eukaryota > Viridiplantae > Streptophyta > Magnoliopsida > Gentianales > Gentianaceae > Gentiana > Gentiana straminea. Next base: position 11,888,180 of record JAVUPR010000048.1, read on the forward strand.
CCCATTCCAGATCGGTGGATGTAATTAAGGTCTTTTTTTGTGTGGTATATGTTGCGATTGTACGAAATGAATAAAGACTATAAGGAATCATAAAAGCTTTGAAACATTAACTATACATTATCATAAGGTGTTTTTCAAAGACATAAATAGGAGTGGGGACATGACATGGCATGTGTTGTGTTATACCGAATGTGATAAATATATTCCGTATAATATACTTAATACGTTGTATTATAACGTAGCATGAAGTATATTACGTTGTACTACACCGGAAGCAATATTAAACGGACACGACGAATGTGGAACACCGAATTTAAAAAACAAGTATAACACGAAACGTCATTGTATAACAAAATAATTAAATGGCCGACGGGAAAAAAATTAACTAAAATCTACCACACGTCGTAATAAAATTGATGTAAATTTCTTACTATTGTCCCAACTAATAACAACAACCATTATTGTATCTTAAACATCTAAATAGACAAACCGCTTTTAATAACAATGTAACGAACTAAAGTAAGATAACATAAAATATTATTAAATTGTTTAAAAATATATTAAACTATAATAACGTGTATACGTAAGTAGGCAACGAGCCATACTACTAAAAAACCGAAATAATACTAAAATTTATGTAAATTTGTGAGTATTGTCCGAATTAATACAAATAAAATAAATCCATAGAAATATGTCGTCCATCGGTAGACGGCACTAATGAATCGGAGAATCCGGAAGGAAAAGAGGAATGAATACACTATATAGAAAAATTTCGCGTATAGCCGTAGACATCAACGGAAAAGTGATAGGAAACATCTACTAATAACAATAAACTCATTTTAACGTGTATACTAAAGTCCGACACTCCTAAAAAAACCGATATCATAATAAAATTGATGTGAATTTGTTACTATTGGCCGAACTAATAACAATAACCACTATCGTATCTTAAACATCTAAATAGACAAATCGTTTTTAATAACAATCTAACGAACTAAACTAAGATAACATAAAATATCATTAATCGTTTAAAATATATATTAACTATAATAACGTGTATACGTAACGACTCACACTCCTAGAAAACCGAATAATAATAATTAGAATCGAAGGAAAGAAGCATAAATATATCATTGTATAATGCAAGGAACGGAAAAAAAAATAACACGTCACGAAGTCGATATTTATAATAATAAAAGTCTACAATGAAATAAAATCGAAATACGAAACGATACAATGTAATACAATAAGATAAGAAATCGGATAAAAAACCTCGAAAGCGTCGCAAAAAAAATATTGGAGGAGGTGAATAAAAAGAAAAGACAATATATATATATATATATATATATATATATATATATATATATATATATATATATGTATAGGTGAAAAGGGAAAAGTTAGAGAAAAAAAAAATTTCGTAAATGTGGAAAAGTGTATCGGGAAAGAGAGGAAAAAACGTCGCTAGAAGTCTTAAAAGAGAGGGAAAAGCGTCGCTATAAGTCTTAAGAGAGAGGGAAAAAATATAGATACATATATATGCATGTATAGGTGAAAAGGGAAAAGTTAGAGGAAAAAATAAAAGAAAAATCGTAATGGGAAAGTGTACCCGGAAAGAGAGGAAAAAGCGTCGCTAGAAGTCTTAAAAGAGAGGCAAAAGCGTCGCTATAAGTCTTAAGAGAGAAAAAAAAAAAGCAGAAACTGTCGGGCCAATCAGGGCCCGACACGTGGCAGCACCAAAACTTCCCTCAAAGCGCCCTTGCTCCTTTATTGTATATAAAGATATATATATATATATATATATATATATATATATATATATATATATATATAATACATTGCTACTGTCATGACAAACAATACAACACACTTCATCATTAATTATGGTGTATGATTTATAAATAATTATGATTCCAACTAGTGGCGGATCCAGGAATATATTTCAGTGGTGTCACCGGAGTCTAAAACTACATCTTTTATCCAAAAAAAAATTCCAGTGGGGTCACTGAAGTCTAAAACATCAATTTTTATCGATAAAATGACACTTTTTAACAACAAAACTATATAGTTTTAATATTAATTTTTTTTTTTTAAGAAATTGAGTGGGGTCACGTGACCCCCCTTGGATATGCTGGATCCGCCAGTGATTCCAACTAATCAATGGGGTAAAAATTGTCTCATTTGTTGTGAATATTATATCATGTGTAAGTAGATTTCCAATCATAAAGTGGTAGATATTTTTTATAATTTACATATTTTAGTGATCATTTGCATTCGAGTTATCGTTCAAACAGATATTGCCGCATGAAACGAATATCTACCTACATGCGAAGAGTACATGTCTATGTGAAGGGACATAGTTCTATGAAGCCGAAGAAACATAATTGTGCATGCGAAGATCAATTGTACCATTTCGAATGAGGCACATTTTTCCTATTAAAGACAGAGATTGAAAAAATAGAAGGTCGTCCAATAAAAGTCCACAAAACATCATCATTTCATGTTTAGAGTGTCTGTGGTGTGATAAAACGCCATATATTGTATTTCGAAAAGATTTTCAGTGTACTTGAATCGATTCCCCACTTCATCATATCATAAATTGTATATACTTTTACAATCTTACTATACCAATAACAAGCATAATAAAACATCGTGAGCTGCAATTCTTAATTTGTTATGTTCTGCATTAGTTACTATTGTTTGTTATACTTTACCATGCTTTAAGACACCCCCGTACGTCTCACATCGTGAGCTGCAATAATTTTATTTTTGTTACTTTTCTGTTCACAAGTCTTGCTCTTCGTTCCGAAAGCCGGCACAAAATAGACACATTTTTAAGTAAATTATTTGTTAAGTATGTGGGACTAACAATCTCACATCGCTTATTTGTTTTTGTAGGCTTTTGTGGAGAAAATGGAGCAATATTACCATTTCTGGTTATAAACTTTTGTCCAAATTAAGTGTATATTTGTTAATTGTGGAAACAAAAGTCCTACATTGATGGTCTTTTAGTATTGGTATGTAGTTCATAACATAACTAAGGCCTTAAGCGTTTTGTATTAGATGCACTAGTGACACCTTGAGCTTTAGAAGAGTTTTTTGTATTCTCTATTATAGTAATATTTGTTCGTTTTTGCCCGTGAATATAAGTCACTTGACCGAACCATCATAAATTTGGAGTCTTCCTCTTAGTTGATTATTTCTCATCACATCATTGTTTTATATTATTGTCGTTAATGACTATCTTTTGGGTTTGCTTTCCTAACAATCCGGTATCAGAGTCTGGTTGTCCGAGTTTCGAAAAATAGTCATCTTGACAATAACTATATATGATATGCTTTGACAAGTTTGGGAGTAGTGTCTGTTAGACCCCGTGCGCAATTAAAATAAATAAACGAAAATTAAATCAAGAATTTTATTTAATATATTTAAATGACTTTATTACAATAGTTATTGAAATAAAATATGATGCAATACAAAACCGAGACAAGTCGAAACTCTGTCCTTAGGACAATTTTGGCCCGGTATGTACCCTGGTTGTTACCAATTGTCTCCCAGGATAACTCGGTTATACCTGTTCAAGTAGATGTACTTCAGACTTGAACCACAACGAACTTTGACAATGCCAAGAATCTCTTCGACTCGTGAATGGACTCGAAATGAACAGCAGCTCGTATACATGCTCATAAACGAGCTAAACACCACGAACTGAACAGAGCTCGAAAAAGCTGCAAAACTACAGAACTCGAAGTACTAAGCTGTATGTGTATGATGCAATTTTTGAACTCTATATTTTCTCCATACATTTGAGGATGTTTATATAGTGGACCATATTGTGAAACTCATGCCTTTCCATTTCCTGAGTTAATGCTCAAGCATCCATGGCATTAAATTAGGCATTCATGGTTGAATATTAACTGAAAATGATTCAGCTTCTCCACTCATTAAATCGATTTGCTTCAATTCTCAGCATTGAAGCTGCTTTTTAGAATTCGAGCTACCGAGCTGAGCTTGTGTTGGACAACCGATCTGACTGAGCTTATTCGAATATAGCTCATTCTGAATGTGTATTGATATGGGCCAAGTCCAATAGACTTTTGTATAAACAGTTTAATACCGTCCTGGGCCTAGGGCCCCCGGGCCCATTCCCCAAAGCCAAAGCCAAAGCCAAAGCCCAAGGTCACGGTCAACGGTCTCGGTCTTGGGCGGCGGCGGCGCGCGCGTGCGTGTGGCCATTTTAGCAGAACACCTGACCGTTAAAACCAACCCGCTATCTCTCCTTCTTCTAGGAGCTTATACTACATACAACATTCTTCCCACATATATACTAGGAATTGATCCTCTCAACTCCAAATGTTTTACACTGTTTAGTTGAATACTCTTCAACTTTTACTTCCAACATTAGCTCTTTCAACCACCCGACTTTAAGCGTTAATTTCTCATTCACACGTTATCCGAATTGAATGATTCCAAATCCTGAATTCATCAAGAATATATCCGAATTACGCTTACAAAGTCACAGAATAAAATGATTATAAAATCATTTTTAATTCAATTCCTCTATATCTCCAACAATCCCCCACATGAATGGAAATTAATGCAAATGCAGACTCTGAAGAGATTCTGACAGAAAAATATTGCATCAGGAGATGTAGCTTCTGGCTTTGAACCTGCCTTGGTGAAGTACTATCGGATCTACTAGGCCATTCAGTGAACTTACGTCTTGAATTGTTCAGCCTTTAGTGTAGAACCAGACAATAATACTCACACAATATTTTCCTTAACACTGTACTTGGTTCTCATAACTGGACTCGTTTTGGCCCTGAATCACACCTGGTTTCAGAAAGTGTGTTAGAGAATTCTAGCCTCTGAATTCTCATAGAAGCGGCCCCACTTACATAGGTGACCTCCTATCAAGAGTATTCTGCCATACCCCACTCGAATTTAATCAAATTATAGGAATCATTAAAAGATTTCACTTAACCTCAACACTTCTGGAAGACAACACTTTTATTCACAGAATGGAAAAGTGTTCATCGACTGTTTCATAACTTAGTTGTCTCTTTGAACCAAGATCTTAGGATCTCCAGTCAACATGGTAGGGTTACCATTACAAAGCTTATCTTTCAATAGGCTTAAGTCCCATTCTGAGTGTCAAAACTGACAATCGATCTCTAGTAAACATTTTGAAAGCAGATCTGCAAGATTTTCCTTCGATCCAATATAATCGATGGAAATCATACCACTAGAGATCAATTATTTAACGGTATCATGTCGTTGACGTATATGTCTAGACTTACCATTACACAAACTATTTTGTGCTCGGTGTAAAGCCGATTGGCTATCACTGTGAAAGCAATCGGTGTAGTCCAGCAAGAAATCTCCTCTAGGAAATTTAGAAGCCACTTAGCTTCTTCACCAGCTTTGTCAAGTGCAATGCACGTTTGCTTTGTGGACTTCCATAACACCGCAACATCACCAATCATGTGAATTGTAATTCTTTAGAATCAGAAATCCACTTGGCATCACAGTATCTTTCTAATCCTAGATTCATTGAATATTTCAAGTACTCGTGTACCGTAATATCGCTTTCCAATGATCCTCACTAGGATTACTTGTAAACCTGCACAGTTTATTCACAATATGTACATTAGACAATATGTGAATATTTTAACTGAGACACAGGCTCACCCTTGGTTTTGACTAAGTTGATACTTAAGTCAATGTGTGCTTTAGGACTTTCATCAAACATATTGAATTCCTCAAGACGAATTCAATATAATGAGACTGTGATAACACTAGTCCCTCAGATATTCAAGAATTTTTTTTTAAATTCCCAGAATTACATCTATAACTCCCATATCATGAGTACTCCTCATTATTAGCATATATTCTTCTAATTCACTATTTAAGACAACAGTCTTAATATCCATTTGATGGATTTCAAGCTTACATACCACAACATCTGCGATACGTACTCATATCGACGAAAGTCGAGTTTCTAGTGAATTTGTATGAAGAAATCAAGACCCTCTTTTGGTGATAACCTCTGGCTACCATCCTGGCCTTACATTGTTTAGTTTTAGGTATTCCCACCTTCGCTAAACACCCCAACATTTCCAAGTATTCGTAGATAAGCTCTCAGCTTTCCCTCAACTCATATGGGATCTTTATCCATCTGTTCGATGTAACCCTATAAAGAATGAAATCGGTGGAAACTATCGCTTCCCCCCACAAGTTCGGAGATTAACTCGAACTATTCACCATGCTTTAACCAACTCTTTAAGAGTTCGGTTGAAATTCAGCATTTCTCAGATAACATCTGAAAACAATCAACACCGGCTATAAAGCTAGCAGAAATAGAATTTTTCTGAAAATCAGCAGCTTTTGTTTAAAGGCAGCAGCCTTTGCTGAAACCAACGGTTTTTGTTAAAAACAGCAGCTTTTGCCGAAAATCAGTGAACAAAAGAAAGAGTGTGGCCAACACTTTTTTCCACTACGATTCTGCTAGGTTTATTCGCTTAGTTGTTTTTCCAACTTCATTCTTATAGGTTTATAACTCCTTTGTTGTCTTATCTTTGCTATTTTAGCAAAATTAGACACAACTTTATTTTATACAATGATCGATAAATAATCTTTACCGACTCTCGATTAACATTAATATTTAAATCACACAACTCATATAATATAACTTTTACATGTCTATGTATCTTTCCACAGTAGGAAACCGTGCCTAAGTCATATTTGCTTTGACATATCTATGGCATGTTTAATAAATCATTCGACATAATGATTTATATTCATCCATTTTTAGATTAGGAAATAAATAATTTCCACTCCTAATCGTTATGCCATAGGCTTGTGACACCACATTGTATCACCAACCATTTCAATTTTAGTCATATTTCAACTCACGGTATAAAAAAAAACTATTATTGATTCAACAACTTGTACCACCACTGGTACGCATTTCAAATCAAAACACCTCGGTGTTCATTTCATTTTTATTCAACGAATAAAAGTTCTACGAGTCGTCACCAAAATTACTTTTTATCATGAAGATAATTTCTCCAACTTACACGGCACGTCAAAATAATGTTTTCACTAAACATTTTGGCATATTTTCCTTATGATTAATCTGCCAATTAAATAATTTTTAGGTACATTCGTCATACGAGATTATTTCTCGTTTGCAACGTATTAATCATATATGCCTCAACTGGCAACAACGGTTCAAAACATAATAAGAAAATTATTTGAACCAATACACATTAAGAATATTTATTATTCCATACATTACAATTTCTACTTTATGTAACAACACGGAGATCCATCATCCATAGACCTCCATCGATCGTTCCTTCAGCAATTACCTCGCCTTCATCTATTAATCTGAATTTGTATGTATCAAATACCAACACAGACCCTAGGTAGGTAAGCTGGCTTCTAGAAACCACATTTATCAGTAAGTCCGGCACATGCAGGACATCTCGAAGAATCAATGCTCTCCCAGACGTCAAATTCAACTGAACATGACCGCATCCAATGATATCGGATGTAGTTGAATTTGACATTATTATTTTCTCACCTTTGAGATGTTGGTAACTAAAAAACGATGATCTGTTTGCACACATATGTCGGGTAGCCCCAGTGTCTATAACCCAAGCATATTCCTCTTCCTCGAGGTCTCTGTCAGACTCAATTTTGACCTGTTTTAAAACCACTTCACTTCCCGCAACCTGGGAGCTTTCTCCTCGAATTGGCGCACCAATAGGAGTCATCTGATTATAAAATTCCATTTCTGTTCACAAACAGAAGATAAACAATTTTAAGGCTCGTTTTTAAACGACCATTTTCGCAAAAGGATAATTTAAATACCAAAAAATGATATTTAACACATTTTATATCAACTCAATATCAAACCAAGTAAAGTTTGTTTTCAACTCGTCAAAAACAAACTCAAACTGGTTTCAGCTTGATAAAACAGACTGGGGCCTGTTTTCAACTCGTAAAACATACATAAGATTGTTTTTAAATTCGTAAAACAAATTGAAGATTGTTTTGACTCGTCAAAATAAGCTCGAGTTTATTTCAACTCGATTCTCCAACCGTTTATCAAATCGTAACAATATCAACAAGTTTGAACTTGTTATTCCAAATATCAGCTCTTTAAATTTGTTTATTTGAATTCAGTTCGTCCAACTTATAATCAAAACACCAAAGCGGATGGTAGTTTTACCAGAAAACCCCAAAAGGAGATGGACCGATTTTACCACAAATCGATACCAAAAAGGAAGTGGTAGTTTTTAAAACGAGCTGGACTAGAATCGAAATAAATGAGCTGTGCTTGCATTTTATTTTTTTATTTTTCCAAACGAGTTGAACTTGTCAACATAAAATTCAACTCGAATCAACCTCGTCCAAATAAAATTGAAGAAATATTCGTCAAATATTTTGATTACTCACGGGTTCGAATCAGAACAACGGTTCTTCAAAAAAATTGTCTTAAGCTGTTAGACCCCATGCGCAATTAAAATAAATAAACGAAAATTAAATCAACAATTTTATTTAATATATTTAAATGACTATATTACAATAGTAATTGAAATAAAATACGATGCAATACAAAACCGAGACGAGTCGAAACTCGGTCCTTAAGACAATTTTGACCCGGTATGTACCATGGTTGTTACCAATTGTCTCCCAGGATAACTCGGTTATACCTGTTCAAGTAGAGGTACTTCAGACTTGAACCACGGCGAACTTTGACAATGCCCAGAATCTCTTCGACTCGTGAATGGACTCGAAATGAACAGCAGCTCGTATACATGCTTATAAACGAGCTGAACACCACGAACTGAACAGAGCTCGAAAAAGCTGCAAAACTACAGGACTCGAAGTACTAAGCTGTATGTGTATGATGCAATTTCTAAACTCTATATTTTCTCCATACATTTGAGGATGTTTATATAGTGGACCATATTGTGAAACTCATGCCTTTCCATTTCTGAATTAATGCTCAAGCATCCATGGCATTAAATTAGGCATTCATGGTTGAATATTAACTGAAAATGATTCAGCTCCTCCACTCATTAATTCGATTTGCATCAATTCTCAGCATTGAAGCTGCTTTCTAGAATTCGAGCTACCGAGCTGAGCTTGTGTTGGACAACCGATCTGACTGAGCTTATTCGAATATAGCTCATTCTGAATGTGTATTGATATGGGCCAAGTCTAATAGACTTTTGTATAAAAAGTTTAATACTGTCCTGGGCCTAGGGCCCCCAGGCCCATTCCCCAAAGCCAAAGCCAAAGCCAAAGCCCAAGGTCGCGGTCAACGGTCTCGGGCTCGGGTGGCGGCGGCGCGCGCGCGCGTTTGGCCATTTTAGCAGAACACCTGACCGCTAAAACCAACCCGCTATCTCTCCTTCTTCTAGGAGCTTATACTACATACAACATTCTTCCCACATATATACTAGGAATTGATCCTCTCAACTCCCAATGTGGTACACTGTTTAGTTGAATACTCTTCAACTTTTTCTTCCAACATTAGCTCTTTCAACCACCCGAATTTAAGCGTTAATTTCTCATTCACTCGTTATCCGAATTGAATGATTTCAAATCCTGAATTCATCAAGAATATATCCGAATTACGCTTACAAAGTCACAGAATAAAATGATTATAAAATCATTTTTAAATAATTTTTAATTCAATTCCGCTATATCTCCAACAATGTCATCTTTTGACGCGGCAACTTATGAATGAGACTTTGATGTTGTCTTGCTTTGGTAAGGAGAATAATTAGAGAGACGGTTGTAAAGAGGCATGCATGTTTCTATTAAGAAAATCAATATCACATAGATCTTTTTTCAGTTGATCCAAAAGTGTTTAGATTTGATTGACTTTTTGAAGCTTGTGGAAAAGTGGAGCAGTATTGCTATTTCTGAATGTGACATTTTATCTCAAAGTGAAGATTTGTTAAGTATATCAATATGTGACTAAAAATTCCATGTCGCTTATTTGTTTGTCTTGGCCTTTTGATGCTTTATATAAATAAGGTATCTAGTCTTTTGTAATAGATGCACCTTTAAAATGTGTAACTTATGATAAACTCTATTGCCCATAGCCTAATGTTTTGGGCTTTAGAAGAGTTTTGTATTATCCACTATAATTGTTCTTTTTTGACCGTCGATGTAGAGCAGTTTGATCGAACGACATTAAATTTGATGCTCTCATCTCAGTTTTAATTTCTCCTATCCCGTTTATTTTACTTTATTTTATTTTCATGAATGGCTACAGCTCGGAGTTCGACCCCTAACATTATTCCCTGAATATGAATCAGTTCAAAATATTTCATCTCAAACATGTTAAATTTTAAAATACATCAAATGCGTTTTCTATTTTAAAAGCATCCCATATTCTCATTCATTACCCTAATAAATACTATATATGTCTTCCGATGTGCGTTTATTCTGGAAAAAAAAAAGTTAATATCATTTTTTAGGAAAAAAGAAAACTTTATTCAGCCATATCCACTTAACAAACGGAGAACACATCCGGCGGGAGACTACCCCAAAAAAAACACCTATGTCTTCCGATGTGCGTTTACGGAAAAAAAAAGTTAATATCATCTTTTAGGAAAAAAGAAAACTTTATTAAGCCATATCCACTTAACAAACGGAGAACACATCCGGCGGGAGACTAATGCCCACCCCCCCCCCCCCCCCCCCCCCCCCAAAAAAAACACCTACAAAAGATAAACTTTTCCTAGAAAATAAATGCGTCGGGACATTTTCCGAATGTCTAATGAAACAAAAAGAAATTTCAGAAAAATGAGAAGCCTTGACAACACAGTCTTAGACTCCCGAGAGAAGAAACCAAAGCTGATGTACCCACATTAAGCTTGACCATTACAACTAACAACAACTCCCACCTACTTGGTAACGCTGCCCTGGCATGCGCAGTGGTTGAGCCCTCCAAGACATCTTTGTACTTTCAGCCGCCATAAGGGAAGAGGCGCATATTCATGAAACATAAACTGCATGATTATCGAAAACAATACTACAATAGCCTTCTAAATGTTCCACAGGATCCAAACTAACTCCGCTAACTCTTCATTTGCCATAGTTTCAATCAAGTGCATTGAAAAGCCTCAAAAATCCGAGGAGACTGTAGCTCTTATCACTCGTTGATATGGTGATATTTCCGACACTCTACCAGCTCATTTGTAGAAATCTAGGCCCAAACTCATATAAGAGGAGGGGCCCCATCCCCAAAACCTAGGTTATGAGATGAGGGTAGTCCATCTCTTAATATGGTGGGTTACACAATCATAAGTTCCCAATGTGGGATACTTTAACATCATTCGCATTCAAAGTGAACATGCCTGATGGTGTCATTAGTTTGGCCGCAATCCTTATATCTACCATTTCAATTCTAATACTCCTCATGACAAGATTCGGTCCTGCATGCAGACAGTCATGCAATATCACCACAATAAAATACTTAGCACGTGGCATTGCAGTTATAGACCAACAATGTCGCCATACAATATTGATATCGTCAGAAATATCAGGTTTGCGGTATGGATTTTGAGATGGATATCTAGCTGATTGTGAGTGATTTCTCTGGTGAGGAGCGGTGGAGCTCAAGAAAGAAGATGGAGCTTTTTTGGAGCAAGAGGAGGAGGATGGTGTTTCGACTATGAGTTGTGCCTGATAGGCTGCCTACGTACCCTTCATAAGGGATCAAGCCAATGCGTAGTTCTTAGAAGAAAATCCGAGAGAGAGCTGTAAAAGAGATGAAGGTGATATTTATAGAGACATGAAGCTGGCCAGCTGGCAAGAGCAGGACAACTTGCAGACTGCGTGCTTGGAGGGCTGAAGATCCTTGGCGGATAGAGAGTCATGACGGACTCGAAGAGCCCACGACAGACAGAGAGCATTGGCGGACTCGGAGAGCCCACGACAGGCAGAGAGCCCACGGCGGACTCGGAGAAGGCTTTGCGGTGCCAAGAAAGACCGTCGGACGAGCGGAGGTCGGACTCCCAGAGCTTCGTACCAAGCTAATAGTTAGCTATTTTATTCCCGTTGTACCGGCTAGTGATGAGGATCGTGATAGCGTGAGGCAGAGCTGGGCCGAAGCCTCTGCCTGCTACTGGGTTTTGTTGATTTTGGTATATCAATGGCCTCCTACTCCTTGACCCCTTCACTGTACAGGTGAGAATCATGGAGTAAAGTTGTAGATGACTTGATGTGTCGTTTGCCGAGATGGCTGCTTGTAGAGCGATAGAAAATTCTACTAGGTGCGAGCAGAAATATGAGGCCAGGCTTGAGTAGGGCTTATAGAAGATTCGCTTGAGGGCGAGCTCTGAAAATGATGCCAAGCTGGAGTCGGGCTTAGAGTGCCGAGCTGGGGTCGGACTTAGAGTGTTGAGCTAAGGTCGGACTTAGAGTGCCGAGCTGGGGTCAGACTTAGAATGCCGAGCTGGGGTCAGACTTAGAGTCCGTGCATGAAGCGACGGGCTTAGAGTGCCGTGCATGAAGCGACGGGCTTAGAGTTCCGTACATGAAGCGATGGGCTTAGAGTGCCATGCCTGAAGCAACGGGCTTAGAGTGCCGAGCTGAGGTCGGACTTAGAGTGCCGTGCATGAAGCGACGGGCTTAGAGTGCCGAGCTAGGGTCGGACATAGAGTGCCTTGCATGAAGCGATGGGCTTAGAGTGCCGTGCATGAAGTGACGGTCTTCGAGTGCCGTGCCTGAATCAACGGGCTTAGAGCTTGCCGGCTGAGGTCGGGCTTAGAGCTTGCTGAGATGTGGTCGGGCTTAGAGCTTGGTGAGATGAGGTCGGGCTTAGAGCTTTCCGGCTGAGGTCGGGCTTAGAGCTTGCCGAGATGAGGTCGGGCTTAGGGCTTGCAAAGATGAACATTCAACAAAGGCGGTGCCGGCCGGTGAAGCCTCAACCCAGAATTCGATGGAGCTCAGGCGAAGTAACCCCAAGTGGTCTCAAACAACACAAGTAGAGGCAATCCCCTTTATATGTAAAAGTTGAGTTGATAAAATACGTACGCCAACCTAAAAATTATGAAGGACTCGTGTGCGAGTTTTGAAGATGACGTTGAAGGTGTTCCTTCAAGTTGAGATGATTTTGATGGAAAAGAGAGTAACGATCCGAAAAACTAGTGATCCTTGCACCGAGTTTGCTGCTAAGATGCTGAAAATGATGATTTCAGGTTGTACAAACCAGAAAATCAAAGCTTTTGTTGATTTTGAAGTTGAAGATGGAGGAAAGACCTCGCCGGCGACGCCGTGAAAACGGATTTCGCGGTGGTGCGGACTACCGGGGTAGGCTTTTCTTGTTGATTGTTCCCGGTAACGGAGCCAACTGATATCGTTAGAAATATCAGGTTTGCGGTATGGATTTTGAGGTGGATATCTAGCTGACTGTGAGTGATTTCTCCGGTGAGGAGCGGTGGAGCTCAAGGAAGAAGATGGAGCTTTTTTGGAGCAAAGGAGGAGGATGGTGTTTTTGACTATGAGTTGTGCATGATAGGCTGCCCATGTATCCTTCATAAGGGATCAAGCCAATGCGTAGTTCTTAGAAGAAAATTCGAGAGAGAACTGTAAATGAGATGAAGGTGATATTTATAGAGACATGGAGCTGGTCAGCAGGCGAGAGCAGGACAACTGGTAGACTGCGTGCTTGGAGGGTTGAAGATCCTTGGCGAGCAGAGAGTCCTGACGGACTCGGAGAGCCCACGACGGGCAGAGAGCCCTGGCCGACTCGGAGAGCTCACGACGGGCAAAGAGCCCACGACGGACTCGGAGAAGGCTTTGCGGTGCCAAGAAAGACCGTCGGACGAGCAGATGTCGGACTCCTAGAGCTTCGTACCGAGCTAGTAGTTAGCCGCTTTATTCCCGTTGTACTGGCTAGTGATGAGGATCGTGATAGCGTGAGGCGGAGCTTGGCCGAGGCCCCTGCCCGCTTCTGGGTTTGTGTTGATTTGCTATATCAAATATCCACTCCAGTTGATGTTCACACTCTGGAGGAAGATACTGCCGACCTGTATAAAGAAATGGCCAAAAAGTATCCTGACTTAACCGTGTAGATCCCCTTGCGATCGTAATGCCATATCTTCTTGTCTAGATGATGCCACTGTGTTATAGGTGTATTCAGAAATGCGTCACTCTCCCAAGGACGAATACTCTCTTTGACAAGCCTTGTATTCCACCTTCACACATTAGGAATAAGTAAATCTGACACCTTACATGTCACCGAGAGCACATGATTCGCAAAAGGAATGCGAAATGATTGCTGGAGTGGTGTATTATCTGTCATTTTTATAATATTGATATTATACGTCCATTGTATAATATTACTATTGGATTTATTTATTATCATTTTTTCTCATCTTACCCTAATTTAATATCCATCATCGACTTTTCATGCTACTACTATATGACTATAGCATTAAGTTAATCACCGTGCACCTTAGACTATACAAACTTAAATTTATGAATTATACATTGTTTTTGTGTGTGGTGGTGATGGTGGTGGCGGTTCTGTGTGGGGTGGGGGGGGGGGGGGGGTGTATTCGGGGCAAATATGTGATCAAACTCTGATTTTCAGCCGAAAATGTAATGGCATTTACCACTAGATCAAATCTGAATCCCGAATTATGTGATTTTGCTAAAAATAAATGATACATATTGGGAGACCAAAATACTATTGTTCACTTTCAATAAATAATTTGTTGGCTTAAAAATTACAACACAATAAGTGTCATTAATAGAAATATTTCCTCATTATTTGTCATTTTAAATTGTTAATGGAGCATAATTGCATATATGCTTTGGGGAATTTGAGAGAATGTCAAAAATATTTTATAAATTGGTCAATACGACACATTTTCAAAACTTTTGCAACAAAATTGTTATAAAAAAAGGGGCCGGAAACCTCCACACAAAAAAAAAAAAAACACATCTCTCATCCATAATTTTTAAACACTTATATATTTCTATGTACAACTCAAAACTTGAAAATTCTTTCACCAATTTTTTTTTAATTTTTTCATGTTGTTTATTTTGAGACCATATTCAGACGTAATTTCCGAAAATCCACTGTCGAAATTTATTATTATTTGAAATTCACTGTTTCTCAGGATTAATTGGCAAGATTCACTGAGTGAATTTCGACAACAAATCTCAAGAAAAACGATGTAATGATATCGAACCAAGTCTCAAAACAAGGAGCATGAAAAAATAAAAAAATTAAGTGAATTTTTTTGTATGTTTGAGATCTAGATCAAAAGATATGACTGTTTGAAAATTAAGATGGAAAGAAAAGAAAAAAAAGGAAGCAGACGTCGGTTTTTTTTCCATCTCCCTATAAAAAAAAGGGATAAGGATCCAAAATGATACAATATGAAAGATGTCAGGCAAAAAAGACTATAAGAAAATATTTTTGTCAAAAATGACATTTCACTAGTGAAAGTGAAAGTGAATTTGAAAGTTGATTTTCAGCAGAAAATCAACATAATTCACTTTTAAATTCACTATCATTTTCACATTCACTATTGAAATGTCATTTTTGACAAAAATCTTTTCTTATAATTCTAAAATTCTGACATCTTTCTAAATGTGTCCTAATTAACAATTAAGTAAAATAATATTTGGGTGTCCTGTTATTTAAAAATATTTCAAAATGTATTATTTTTCCTATATATATATATATATTATTTATATATATATATATATATATATATATATTGGAAAGCTGACATGTGTCTTTATTTTTTATATAAAAAAAGCGGGAATTAGGGAAAACGGCAAAAATATTTTCTAAATTTGTGAATAAGACACATTTTCAAAATTTTTGCATAAAGAAAAAATTATTAAAACAAAAAAGAAAAGGAAAAAGAGCTCTACTTCGCATGTTATATAAAAAACAAATCACTTTCTCTTTTATTCAACATTTAAAAACACTTGTATCTCTCAATCTACAACTCAAACGTGAATATTCTTTTACCATTTTTTTTTTGTTTTTTTATGCTCTTTATTTGAGACCACATCTACCATATTTCGACGTAATTTCCGAAAATTTACTGTCAAAATTCATTACTCGAAACTAATTGTCGACATTCACTGTTTGTCACGATTCACTAGTGAGATTTACTGCGTGAATTTCGACAACGAATCCAATGGAAAAACAATATACTGATATCGAATCAAGTCTCAAAACAAAGAGAATGAAAAAATAAAAAATTCAGAGAAATTTTTCATCACGTTTGGAGATTTAGATCAAAAGATACAGGTGTTTGAAAATGAAGGATACAAGACAAAAAAGGAGGCCGATAGTAGGCGCATATAATGTTTTTTAACCTTTAAACTATTGTTAAGATCAAGCGCTTACCATTCTACTAAAACCACTTGGTACCAGTAAATGCGCTACTTTATTTTCCTTATCATTTAAGAGTGTGGCAATCCGTCCCAACACCCCCTTCAAGTGTTGGCAGTATGTCCAACACTTGCACAAATTTTTTCAAGAATGTTCCAACCAGGGTTCGATCTCATGATATCTGGCTTTGATACTATGTTAAGATCAAGCGCTTACCATTCTACTAAAACCAATTGGTGCCAGAAAATGCGCTACTTTATTTTCCTTATCATTTAAGAGTGGGCAATCCGACCCAATTTTTTACGGAATATATTCCGCATATATGTATTTTAGGAACTAAATATTGTGTATTTATGTCAGTAGCGATCCTAGTGATTTCGGGCATGATTAGTGGCCCCAATTACGATGTAAATTGTATACTTATAGTACCTTATTCTGAATGAAAGATACATAAAAAATTTCCCAAAAATTTGACATGGTATTAGAGACATCACTACACCATTAAACCCTTTTTTTTTTCTAACTCTCAATCACCTTTCTCGCCCTTTGCTAGCAGCACCAGCGTGCCTTGCTTTGCATCAACAATGGCAGAAAGTGATGGCACAATTGATCCCACCTCACCCTACTACCTCGGCTCTGGAGATCAACCGGGGAATATGATAACCCACGTGCTGCTACGTGGTGATAATTATCTTGCGTGGTCGAGGGCGATTACCCTCGCCTTGAAGTCACGCCGGAAATTCGTGTTTATTTGACGGCACGATAAAGAAACCAACGGACACGGACAAATTGCTTGATTGGGATACAGTCAATTCAATGCTTATCTCGTGGATTTTTCGAAGCATGGAGCCAAAAACTGTAGCTACTATCCCCTACTTCGAGGAGGCCAAAGCACTGTGGGACTACTTGGCAAAACGATTCTGCGTTGCCAATGGCCCTCGAATCCGCAGCAGCTTTGGGCAGCCATAATTGAGTGCCGGCAGACTTCCGGCATGACGGTGGAAGACTACTACAACACCCTTATGGGACTGTATGATCACTTGTCTCGACTGAAGCCTCTACATCACTGTTCTTGCGGTATGTGTGATGACCAAAATAGTAACGACCAACCTTAACCGGCAGAGTACCGGGTCAAAAATACTACAGTGGAGAGCAAGGTCGTATCCCACGAGGAATCAAGCGAATACCAAAGTCATTCTCATGCTTATTTTAGGTCAATAATAGGTTTGTTCACGGTAATTATGCTATAACGATGTTTAAACTAGAGATAAAGAGAGAAAGAGACATAGCCAAATCACGATCCAATTGAATACTTTCACCCATCGAATCGACTATTTGGGAATGGAGACTACCAACCAACCATCCTAATGCTTATATCGACTCATTCATGGGTGCAAACTCCTAAGATAGTACTAGACGCCATGCAACAACTTAGTACCCTTTGCCCGGTTCAACAGTCCGCCTTTATGGATTTAACTGACCGAAACAAGATAAACGCTCTAGAGCTGCTCGATTTACATCGACAAACCTCGTTAGCCAATCGATCTAAACAACTCAGTCAATTGTAGATAACGATCTTAAAACCCCTTTTCCCACACCCCTTCGCAAAATACATTTATAAAAGTGGTGAGTGTTCATGAACTAAGTATACAAGCTAATTCAAGCATTAAGAACAAGTTTTAAGACATGAATTCATCAATATAACTACAATTAAGCACACCCATTCCCAATTTCATCAATTAAAGGGGTGATTTCATCAATCTTCACATGATTTAACTATGATATGTTTAGCTACTCATAATCAAACAAGCAATAGCAAACAAAGAAAGGATTAAATCCATAAAAGAGAAAGAGAACTAGAATTAATTACCAAAATTCGAAGAGGATGATGTTTCTGTTTCTTCAATCTCCAACAACACCCATGTCACTTTGGGGAAGAAGAAGATCCAAAAGACACCAAAATCCGAGAGTAGAGCTAACAATCTAAGCTAATTTAAGTCTAATCTAAGAGAAATTAAAGTAAGAAAGAGTTTAGAAGAGCTATTAGGGACGAATTTCGAGCTATACTAATAGTTAGGGTTCTTGGAAGGTGAATAATCGTTGAAAATCTGTGTAAAAATGTATATATAGGTGCCCAAAAACGTCCGAATGCGTACGCATTCACTCGAATGCGTACGCATTGATCAAAATGCCACAAATCCGCACATTCTGCTCCAGGAATGCGTACGCATTCGATTGAATGCGTGCGCATTGCCCTGGCAGCATTGACGGCCTTCAGTAATTTGACAATATCTTCGTGTGCAGAGCTCCGATTTGAGTGATTCAAAGTGCGTTGGAAAGAGCATTCAATTATCTACATCTTTGATGAAGACCATAAGTCCAGAAAATGGCTCCAACATTGCTCAAATTGCAGATAAAGTGAATGTAAGGCGAAAACACCCACTATATTTGATCCGTTTCCATCCCCGGGCTTCGGTTATGCCACTCTAAGTCTCATGCCTCATCTTTCAGGCTCACGAGTCACCTATTTCCTGCATTTCCATAGCAACCAACATACCAAGCATAATTCCAAAAGATAAATAGGGCTCGAAAAGGGTAAAAAAACATCGTAAAATGCCGAGGTTTTCCATCAATGTGACGGTTCACCTCAAAGTGGTTGCTCAATGTGTTTTTCCCTATAAATGGTCTAAAACTACCCAATAAAAGCCAAAAGTGTCATAAATGGGGGTTAAAACATGCACCGGAGCATAGTAAAGTTGACTCTCATCAACCACCCCCCACTTAGCGTTTGCTCGCCCTCGTGCAAAATGAGCGTTTTAAAAGAAACCAAAGAGTCAACATTACAAGCGTAGGTCAAGCCAATCACATATCAAAGATAACTGACAAGTAAAAGAGTAAATATGTGCCACTTTACCCTACCTTATCAAGCAAACGGGATGTGTGTGTGTGTGAATAACTTCTCCTACATTTACCACGGTTTACCGGTTTGGATTATGGATGCTAGGTTATTGCGACTACACCATAGGCTCATACTTCATAAGCATCTCCACTAATCGGGGCCAAACCGAGGCTAAGCAAGGTCTAGTAGGACTTGAAAGGTTGTAACGTACGTTAGGCTCGGGACGGGGCTAACCGAAGGGAATTTCTGGGGAATGAACAACAAAGAGATAAACACGAGCAAGCTCAATCATGGGGTGTAACAATACAAATCTAGCTAGCTTTACCCTTCTCTAGCTCAAAAAGAAACTAGAAACATGATCCAAGAAATAAAATGCCATATTGCACTATGTCTCAAGTGTAACGGGGCAAAAATGTATAAGAAATCATGTTTCATCACAAAAATCTCATCCCAACCACCAACATCACATACTAAATCAATACATGAGTCCCATACATTTGGCTTTCTTTGATTCAACCTTTATTACACTTTTCATGATTTTTTCTTTTCTTTTCTTTTTTTCTTTTTGATTTTGAACTTGAATTTTTATTAGGTTTGAGTCAAAGGTCATCACATACACATAAAATGAATCGAGCTCCTACCCTCCAATATCATGAAATAGCTCGTAAAAACACCAACTCCTCTCAACATACACACCACTCTACCAACCCACACTTGCCTAAGCAAGTGTGATCAAAAGAAAAGATTAAGCTTAATTTGTGGTCTACATTCCACACCACTCTACCAACCCACACTTGCCTAAGCAAGTGTGATCAAAAGAAAAGAGTAATCTTAACTCATAGGGCGTTCAAGGGAATGTAGACCACAAATAAGGCTCGGGGTTGGGAAATTACGGGCTAAATATGAATGGCTAAGTGTCGGATGGGGGTTTATGTTAGGAAATCTACGCGGGAACGCAGCGGAATACAAAAATTTATTTCCTATCGACCCAAGATCGACTTCGTTTAAGCAATAAGAATAGATAATTGAGGTAGAAATTGATAGTTGTAGGATAGGTGGATCAATTGCTTGTTCGTTTGTTATTTCATTGATTACACCACTTGAATTTGAATTACTTAGTAGATTTACAACCTTTATTTCGTAATAGATTTAGAATAGATTTAGTTTAGATAATTTGTTCGCAACCATATTTTCCCTGGCTTTAGATCACGATCTTCTGTCCAATTATTCTTATTTGTAGTTTCGTCTTTCTCGTTTAGTTTTCACTATTTTATTTTCGTATCTTTTTAGTCGTAGTCGTGACATAGTTAGGTTAGATAATAAAAACTAGATTGAACAACCCCGATTCCCCGTAAGATCGAACCGGTATCAACCTCTATACTACGATCCCTACACTTGGGGTATACCGGATTTATAAATTTATTGTTTATTTTCATTACAAAAATCCGTGACAAGTTTTTGGCGCCGTTGCCGGGGAAACCGGGTCGTATCCACAGGGACTTGTACAAAAATAGTTTTTGCCTTCGATTTCTTTCTAAGATTTATGATTACGATCTTGGATTAAAAACGAAATGAAGGTTTCAAAAGCAAAAAGAAAAAAACTACTACTTGATAAATCTTTTTGTAACAATTTTAATTAAACAACTAGAACTCACCGTTGTTCCACCACCCCACCGAAATTAACAAGAAAATCACACATTCATTTGCAAGCCTTGGATTAATATCTACTAAATAGGCGTTTCCTCTCTCGATTTAACACCGTTAATTAGTCCACCTCTCGGTTCGACTAAAGCACTACGAATCAAAGATACGGATATAAAAATCCTAATCTAACAATATTCTCCCTCAACTCTCGTTTTTCAGGATAAATATTATCACTCTCCTTCACGGTAATCTATGAATTTATCAACTGTCGTTTATTTAAATTCAATCAGCATGCAACACATGTAAGGTTCATACACATTGCAAATAAACAATCAAAACATGAAGGAAGAACAAGAAAGCTTACTAGAATAAATAAATGCAAAATCCTTGTTTATTCCGGTGATGGTGGCTTCACATGGTGGTTCTAGCCTTGGGCCTTTAGCCACTCATCTTTTACACCAAGAAACACTTTTCTTTCTCTTTATTTTATTTTGTTCGATCGTGATGATGATTAGAGGCTAAGCAATTCGAACAAGCGTGTGAAGCCGATAATGCGATGTTTTGATTTCGACTTTGGATTTGGTTTTGTGAGTTTTAATTAAAGTTGTTTCTTTTCTATGATTATGTGTTATGCAAATTTATATCGAGAGATGTTTTGCTATTGATGTTTGCCATATGATGAGAATCGGTGTAAACACTAGATCACCATAGGAAAGAATAGATCTTTTTAACCTAAAAATTGAGGTAATTGAGGTAGAATAGATAATTGAGGGGTTATGACACTATTCAAACAATTTAATCATCCTACCAAGGCTTAGAGGGGTTACTGTGGAATATGTCATGGGATGGCTATTTGGCTCTAGTTAGTTCAAAGAAACGCCATAATTGTCATCCCAAACTCTACCAATGTCGGCCTTTCTATTTCGTCTCGAAGTTAATGATATGAGTTCTAGGTAGCCGAATTGTGCCTAAGTCTACCATAATCGGTCACTAGTTACCATGGTTCATGAAATCAAAGCTATACGTGCGTGAAAATCCTGTTTCCAAGATAAGGTAGTAAGCCAAGTAACATGCATTTAAACATTCACTAAACCATTTATCATATCAACATGAAGGCTCAACACACGAATGCAACGTCCAAACCTTGGAAAATTTTAAAAAGTGCTCAAATTTTTGCTAAAGAAGTGACCAAATGAAAAGCATACAACACAATGGCTAAAATATCAATGAATCACATATCAAAGCTAAGCCTACCACCCCCCACTTTAAATGCAACACTGTCATCAGTGTGTGAATGATAAAGGAGAAAGAGGCTTAGCTTAACCCGGCAGAGAGGCGCAAACCATGTACGTGACATATCCATGAAAGTTCCACTCGAATACCTGAAGCCATGAGACAAAAACACCAAGAAAACGCATGCACGGGAACAGCCACTGTGCCAAAAGAAAGCAACAAATATCGAGATATAATAAAAGAGCGCAAAGTCACATACACGATCATATGAAACCAAAAAGAGGGAACCGACTCGGGGCGCATGGGATGAAAAGACAATCAAACAAGTAAAACAACATCCATGCATAAAATACGAGCCAACAACGGATCGAAGAAGAACCACTCAAAAACGGTACCAATATCCCCCAAAGTATCACCCTAGACCACTCCTAGCACAAAAAACTAAAGCAAAAACAAAGAAACAGTGGGTTGCCTCCCCCAAGCGCCTTTGATTTACGTCGCTGGCTCGACGGAATGACTTATACGGTGTCAACTTTCAAGTTATATTGTTGACACAATGGTGGAATTGGTGGATAGAAAGAAGTTTGATGGAGTTATACGATTTGATTGTCAAGTTTAGAGTCCTTGACGAGACTTGATTCCCCCAAATTTTACATTAGGATTCTTTCTTCCCCCATCGGCATCAAACTCACTCTTCTCATTCTTTGGCCACTCTTGATTGCTTGGACTCACTTGAAAGACCTCTATCTTATCAATCCCCACATTCTTACCCCACTCATCACAATGATAGCCTACATGCTCATAAACCTTGACGGTGGCGCTCTCATTGTGAACTCTCAAAGTGATCTCCCCGGTTCGCATATCTAGCAAGGCTCCCCCCGTAACCAAAAATGGTCTACCAAGAAAAATAGGCATCCTGGAGTTGTTTTCCATGTCTAAGATGACAAAATCAGCCGGGAAAACAAATTTATCAACTTGGACTAGCACATTCTCAACGATGCCTCTAGGGTAACTAATGGACCTATCCACCATAGAAATAACCATTCTAGTTGTTCTAATACCATCAAGAGCAATTTCTTTATAAGTAGCGTACAACATAAGATTCACACTAGCTCCTAAATCACATAGGGCCTTGAGACTGTTAGAGCTACCTATCATGCATGGGATTGAAAAACTCCCAGGGTCACCAAGTTTAGGCGGAACTCTCTCTTGACAAATCGCAGAACACTCTTCATTACAATAAACCACACTTTGCATTTTAGGATTTTTCGATAAAAAAATCTTTAAGAAATTTAGCATACAAAGGCATGTTCATTAAAGCATCAACTAATGGAATGTTTATCGTCACTTTATGCAAGATGTCAAGGAAACAATTTTGCTTTTTACTTACAACACTCGCCTTCTTATCATGAGGTGGGGGAAAGGGAAGTGAACTCAAATCAAAATGAATGCTAGATTGAGATATACCTGAGTTTCCCTTGCCCTCAGAAGTGTTGTTCACATGCTTAGCCAAGAGATTTCCTTCGAGTTTCTTGTCTTGCTCAGCTGCTTCATCAAAAACCAACACTTCTTTTGTCTTCTCTACCAACCCTTCAACTCTAACTGCCTCACGGATTTCTGTAACCACATCATCATCCTCACCATCATACACCACAAAGATAGCATTTACCTCATTCGGTTTTGTCACGGTATAGCTTGGTAGGACTTGAACCGGTGCGGTATTCAAGTAATCGGTCAAGTGCCTCATTTGGTTTTCAAGACTTTTCAATGAATCTTCCATGTTTAACAAACGTGCATTTGTAATGGTTTTGTATTGCTCCACATTCTTCACAAATGCGTCAATAATCATTGCTATGCTTTCTATTGTTGCTTTCCATTAAGGATTCATCTCTTGATGTTGCGATTAATGAGACAATCCCAGTGGTGCATAAGGAACTTGTGGAAATGGTTGATGGTCTTGATTCAAATGATGAGAAAAACCTTGTTGTTGTAGCCTTTGACCCATTTCAAGATCCATGATTGCCTTCTCCATAGATTCCATCTGTGCCATCATCAATTTTTGTTGATCTATTTCTATGGTCTCAACTACCTTTTTTTGAGTCTTGCCCTTGTCCCATTGCCTATTGTTAGTAGTAATCCTCTCAATAGTGGCATACACATCCGGGGCCGTCAAGCTCAATAGTGATCCTTCACTTGCCAAGTCCAAGACATTTCTTGCATCATCTCTCAATCCGTAATAAAAAATTAGCATTTGTGACCATATCTCATACCCATGATGTGGACATTTTCTAAGCAAAGCCTTCATTCGGTCCCATGCTTCATAAAGTTGTTCACCCAGTTGTTGTGAAAAGTTTGAGATCTCAGCCCGGATCTCTATTGTTTTATGGAGTGGAAAATAGTACGATAAGAAAGCCGAAGTCAAGTCTTCCCACATATGCAATGAATCATGAGCTTGAGAGTCTAACCAATCAACAACACTATCTCTCAATGCAAAAGGGAATATCCTCAATCGGATTGCATCATCACTTGCCCCACTTATCTTTATTGTCCCAAAAACATTTGTGAACCACATCAAAAACTGATATGGATCCTCTCTCTCAGTTCCATAGAAGAGTGCATGCTCTTTTACCAAATTCCACACATGTGGTTTGATCTCAAAGTCACTTGCATCAATAAGAGGTAAGCGAATGGCATTATGTATAAATCTTTCACGTGGCATGAAATAATCTTTAAGTAATCGGCCTTGGCCTTGAATTGGAGCTTGTTGAATTGGGACTTGTGACACTTGGGAGATTGGCATGGGGTTAATGTTGTGGAATTTGTTGAAAATTGGTGGAGGTACTTGAGCATGGAACATAGGTTGCTCATTAGTAAATTCCATGACAAGTTTAGATCATAAACTGCACAAACTCAAACAACAAGAAAACAATAAAATAAAAACAACCTAAGCCTAAGTCTTCCAATGACTTAAGAGATATCGATTAACTCCCCGGCAACGGCGCCAGAAAACTTGATGACCAAAATAGTAACAACCAACCTTAACCGGCAGAGTACCGGGTCAGAAATACTACAGTGGAGAGCAAGGTCGTATCCCGCGAGGAATCAATCGAATACCAAAGTCATTCTCATGCTTAGTTTAGGTCAATAATAGGTTTGCTCACGGTAATTATGCTATAACGATATTTAAACTAGAGATAAAGAGAGAAAGAGACATAGCCAAATCACGATCCAATTGAATACTTTCACCCATCTAATCGACTATTTGGGAATAGAGACTACCAACCAACCATCCTAATGCTTATATCGACTCGTTCATGGGTGCAAACTCCTAAGATAGTACTAAACGCCATGCAACAACTTAGTACCCTTTTCCCGGCTCAACAGTCCGCCTTTAAGGATTTAACTGACCGAAACAAGATAAACGCTCTAGAGCTGCTCGATTTACACCGACAAACCTCGTTACCCAATCGATCTAAACAACTCAGTCAATTGTAGATAACGATCTTAAAACCCCTTTTCCCACACCCATTCGCAACATACATTTATAAAAGTGGTGTGTGTTCATGAACTAGGTGTACAAGCTAATTCAAGCATTAAGAACAAGTTTTAAGACATGAATTCATCAATATAACTACAATTAAGCACTACCCATTCCCAATTTCATCAATTAAAGGGGTGATTTCATCAATCTTCACATGATTTAACTATGACATGTTTAGCTACTCATAATCAAACAAGCAATAGCAAACAAAGAAAGGATTAAAGCCATAAAAGAGAAAGAGAACTAGAATTAATTACCAAAATTCGAAGAGGATGATGTTTCTTCAATCTCCAACAACACCCATGTCACTTTGGGGAAGAAGAAGATCCAAAAGACACCAAAATCCGAGAGTAGAGCTAACAATCTAAGCTAATTTAAGTCTAATCTAAGAGAAATTAAAGTAAGAAAGAGTTTAGAAGAGCTAAAAGGGAAGAATTTCGAGCTATACTAATAGTTAGGGTTCTTGGAAGGTGAATAATCGCTGAAAATCTATGTAAAAATGTATATATAGGTGCCCAAAAACATCCGAATGCGTACGCATTGCTCAAAATGCCCCAATCCGCACATTCTGCTCCATGAATGCGCACGCATTCGATTGAATGCGTGCGCATTGCCCTGTCAGAATGACGGCCTTCAGTATTTTGGAAATATCTTCGTGTGCAGAGCTCCGATTTGATTTATTCAAAGTGCGTTGGAAAGCGCATTCAATTATCTACAACTTTGATGAAGAACATAAGTCCAGAAAATGGCTCCAACATTGCTCAAATTTCAGATAAAGTGAATGTAAGGCGAAAACACCCACTATATTTGATCCGTTTCCATCCCCGGGCTTCGGTTATGCCACTCTAAGTCTCATGCCTCATCTTCCAGGCTCACGAGTCGCCTATTTCCTGCATTTCCATAGCAACCAACATACCAAGCATAATTCCACAAGATAAATAGGGCTCGAAAAGGGTCAAAACATCGTAAAATGCCGAGGTTTTCCTTCAATGTGACGGTTCACCTCAAAGTGGTTGCTCAATGTGTTTTGCCCTATAAATGGTCTAAAACTACCCAATACAAGCCAAAAGTCTCATAAATGGGGGTTAAAACATGCACCGGAGCATAGTAAAGTTGACTCTCATCAATGTGCACGTGTGGGGTCGTGGGAAAATTTGAACAGGATCGCGAGGAAGAAAAATTCCATCAATTTTTTAATGGAATCAATGATGATTTGTATGGAGTTGTTCGCTCAAATCTCTTGTCCCGGGTTCCAGCTCCATCTTTGGATGAGGCATATCTTGCCTTTGCACTGGAGGAAAACTCTCAAGGAATAGCACGTGCCTAGGCCGAAAAAAGATGGTTCAGGCTCACGCTTTCACTTTACAAATTGATCATCCTCAGGGACGCGGTGATCGTACTGATAAATCGAAGCTCCATTGTTCTCATTGTGTGCAGTCAGGCCATGAGGTTAGTACTTGTTTTAAACTTCATGGATTTCCAGAATGGTGGGTGGATCGTAACCGGAAAGGGATAGGAGCAGCCCCATCTCCCACTCCAACATTGGCTGGGCGTGGGCATAGAGCGGCTGTTCGGGCCAACGCCGTTCTTGGCAGCAACTCGGATCAGCCTGTTCAAGAAGGTGCATCCGGTGGAGGCTCGGGTCCTTCTCCACTAGCCGATTTGAAACCGGAGCAGGTCCAAATTTTGTTGAACATGATTAATAATCGCCAACTAGATCAAATGACGGGTGAGTTCTCGAATTTGTCTTGGATTATTGACACAGAAGCATCGTACCATGTAACAGGCAATTCGTCGGGTATGACCAATGTTGTCTCAATTCAGCCATGTCCAGTTGGTTTACCGGATGAGGAGCAAGCTGTGGCTACACAGGCGGGCAGCGTTTTGCTTTCACATGGCATCACTTTACGACATGTTTTTTTGTGCCTACTTTATGTTGCAATTTAATATCGGTGTCGCAATTAATTGATGATTCAGATTGTTATGACCGTTTCACTGACTCGTTGTGTGCTATACAGGACCGTCATTCGGGGACCCTGATTGGAGCAGGTGAACGGAAGGACATACTCTATTTTTCTCGGGGGATTCCGACAGTGTGTGCGGTGACGGTACCTGACTTGTCTACGTTTGAGTTGTGGCATCGTCGCTTGGGACACCCGTCAGATAGAGTGCTCAAATTGGTTCCTGCGGTCCGAACTTGTTCTAGTACTTCTAAAAAATTAAATAAAGCTTGTGTGGTGTGTCCTCAAGCCAAACAGACACGTGATTGTGTTCCTGTTAGTGATAATAAAGCCAGACGAATTTTTAAACTTATACACTGTGATTTATGGGGCTCTCACAAGATACCTTCTTTGAGTGGGGCACATTATTTTTTGACGTTAGTGGATGATTTTTCTCGCGCATTTTGGGTTTATTTGTTGCATTCTAAAGTTGAAGTGCCTGCGGTTTTTCGTTCTTTTATTTCCATGGTAGAACACCAATTTGACAGGAAAATTAAGTTGGTAAGAAGTGACAATGGCACCGATTTTCGCACAATGTTAGATTATTTCGATGAATATGGGATAATTTTTCAAACATCATGCATTGGAACGCCTCAATAAAATGGGCGAGTGGAACGTAAACACCAACACATCCTTAATGTCGGACGAGCCTTGATGTTTCAAGGCAACCTACAAATTACTTTTTGGGGTGAATGCATTCTTGGCGCTGTGCATTTGATAAATCGTACTCCTTCTGGATTATTGCAAAATAAGACACCTTTTGAAATCCTTTTTGGCACGGAACCCGAGCTCAGTCATCTTCGCATTTTCGGTTGTCTCTGCTTCGATCACAATCAAAAATCCAAGGGAAATAAATTTGCTCCCCGTAGCCGCAAATGCGTGTGTATTGGCTATCCCAACGACAAAAAGCGACGTCAAATTTCATGAAACTGAATTTCCCTTTCTTACCCACAGCATTGGGTCACCTACTGAAACTCCGATGCCCCCTGATACTATTCCTCGGGTGGATGATGATTTTTTAACAGAACTCGAGTCCGTATTGGATGCAGGGGGTTGACCCACATTTGGATGACGTGATTCCTACAGGTTCGACCGTCGAAAATGTTGTGGATACGGATCATGCGGATGACCAGGCCGCACCTCCTACTCCCTTGGGTCATGGGAAGTGAGATAAAAGACCTCCAGAATGGCACAAACACTATGTCACACACACTGTTAGGGAATTGAGTCCGTCCTTGCCCTCACCTTCTCCAGCCGGTTCCTCACGTACTCTTTATCCTATAACACTCTTTGTGAATTGTGATAATTTTTCTGTGCGACACCGTATATTTCTTGCAGATCTCACTACAGGTCTTGAGCCACGTACCTTCAGTGAGGCGATGAAAGACGCCGGTTGGCGAGATGCCTTGCATCAGGAGATTACTGCTCTTGAACACAATGGCACCTGGGAAATGGCTGACCTACCTCCTGGAAAGAAAGCGCTTGGATGCAAGTGGGTCTATAAAATAAAATATCGTGCCGATGGGGAAGTAGAACGCTTAAAGGCCCGGCTTGTTATTCTTGGTAATCATCAGATCGAAGGGATTGACTATGGCAAAACTTTTGCTCCTGTGGATAAAATGGTCATGGTTCGGGTCTTTCTGGCTATCGCAGCGGCAAAGAATTGGGAGTTGCATCAAATGGATGTGCATAACGCGTTTCTACATGGAGACTTAGACGAGGAGGTTTACACGAAATTGCCCCCTGGCTTTACGGTTAATCGGCCTGGCCGGGTGTGTCGGCTGAAGAAGTCTTTGTACGGCTTGAAGCAAGCTCCTCGTTGTTGGTTCTCCAAGCTCACTACCTTTTTGAAACAATATGGTTTCCGGCAGTCTTAATTGGATTACTCTCTGTTCACCTTTACGCAAGGCCATGTGCAACTCAATGTCCTTATTTATGTCGACGATTTGATCATCTCGGGTAATAATGCTTCCGCTCTTGCCTTCTTTAAACAGTATTTAAGTGCGTGCTTCCATATGAAACACCTCGGCCCTTTCAAATATTTTTTCAGCATCGAAGTGGCCTATAGCCCGGAAGGCATTTTCCTCTGTTAGTGTAAATACACCCTCGATATCCTCACCGACGCAGGTGTTTTGGATGCAAAGCCAGCGAACTTTCCTATTGAACAGAATCATACTCTCGCTCTTGCTGCTGGACCTTTCCTTGATGACCCTGGGCGTTATCGCCACCTTGTTGGTCACAACATCTACCTATCATTCACGCGGCCTGACTTGGCTTACACCATCCATATCCTAGCTCAGTTTATGCAGAATCCTCGTCAAGAACATTGGGACGCCGCTCTCCGGACCGTGCGTTATTTGAATAAGTGTCCGGGCCAAGGCATTTAGCTCTGTGGTGATTGTGATCTCTCTTTACCCGGGTGGTGCGATTGGGATTGGGCCAGTTGCCCCCTGTCCCGGCGTTCTCTGACTGGTTGGATTGTGTTTCTTGGGGCTTCGCCGGTCTCGTGGAAGACCAAGAAGCAACACACTGTTTCCCCTTCGTCTGCCGAAGCAGAGTATCGCTCAATGGCAGCACTTACTTCCTAACTGAAATGGTTGAAAGCTCTGCTCGCTAGCGTAGGGGTGGATCATCCTCGTGCCATGGCCATGTTCTGTGATAGTCAATTTGCCCTTCACATTGCCCAAAATCCGGTCTTCCACGAACGCACAAAACACATCGAAGTCGACTGTCACTATGTTCGGGATACAGTGCAAGATGGCATGATTCTTCCTCGACACGTGTCCACTACTGAGCAGTTGGTAGACATTTTCACCAAGGCATTGGGCACTTGACAATTTTCTTCCTTACTTAGCAAGTTGGTCATTTGTGATCTGCATGCTCCAACTTGAGGGGGGTGTTACGGAATATATTCCGCATATATGTATTTTAGGAACTAAATATTGTGTATTTATGTCAGTAGCGATCCAAGTGATTTCGGGCATGATTAGTGGCCCCAATTACGATGTAAATTGTATACTTATAGTACCTTATTCTAAATGAAAGATACACAGAAAATTTCCCAAAAATTTGACTACTATAAATAGTGTAGAGTTGTTCTTCTTCCCATAAGAAAAGATTTGGGTGTCCAGTTACGTAAAAATATTTTAGAATATATCCGTTTCCTAATTATCTATAAGAAAATTATTTATTGGTCATTTTACTTAAAAATATTCAAAATGTGTCTTTTTACTAATTCTCTCTATATGTATTTTTGGAAAGCGCATATGTTTTTTTTAAGGAGACTTTTTACACATGTAATAATCCCTAATTCTCATAGCTACCTTTGATTCATGATTTAAAAAAAATATATATATATATATATATATATATATATATATATATATATATATATATATATATATATATATATATATATATATATATATATATATTAAAAGTCTAATGTGTTTATTCCAATCACTTATTGACCCCTTTTGCTAGCTGTTCCTCGATAAAGTTGGCCGCATAATCGTGAATTTGAACAGAAACACTATAATCTGATAGGCATATTACAGACATGGACGAGCAAATTTGGGCGTTAAGAAAATGAATGGTGGAAGCAATGCACATCCACTATGCTTGTGTTATAATATCGACAACATTCACTATGTCATGACATTATTGTTATCATAAATAAAATTAACAATAAAGAAAATTCAAGTGTAGAATTATCATATATTCCAAAAAATTGAACGGTTGGAAAGATAAAGTTTTATATATTACGCACATTTGACTCAACTTGCTCGATCTTCGAATGTAGACTTGTAACGAAGAGTCTTAATCAACATAAAACAGACATACAAGTAAATGACAAAATAAGGCATACAAATCTTGGTAGCTTATCTATTGTTAGGAGTTTGATTTTTTACTGTATTAGAGTGACTCAACCTCTGTAATCTTGATAGCTTATCTATTAGCTTAATAGATAAGTCTTTTAATATTTATATATATAAGTTGCTGTTCAAAAAAAAAAAAAAGGCATACAAATAGACCCAAAATTGAAATGAAATGTTGACCAACAAAAAAAAAAAAAGATTTGAACCCATGAACACATACTCGGATAGCTGGTGAAAAACATTATCTCTAGAAAAACTTAAGTTGATGTCAAAGTTGATAATTTACATATTATACAGAATTGACTTCAACAACACATGGAGGCTGATCGAAATTTTCCAAGGGTACAAAAATCACCAGCAAGTGCATCGGGTCATTTGTAGTTTAAAAATGATGAGTAAGGTTGTATATTGCGAGGCGACGGAACTACAGGTCTGAAAAAATACACTAATATATGTATTATTTTTATAGTTTGCCTCATCTTAATTTTTGTATTCGTCTTTAAAATTTTTGTTGCCCCTCTTACCCGAGATCCTGCGTCCGCTTCTGGCGAGGATGTGAAGTTAAGTCGCAAATGATCGCTTCACTTCAATCTAGGTACAACATAGATTGAGATTTGGTTCAACTAAACCAACTATTAGCAGTGACAGATGAAAGATCAAGATATATAAAACGCTAGACAAGACAATAGAAAGCTCGAGAGAAAGCATGTTTTATCGTATCAAGGTAATGAATGCAACTTACTTACCTTCCGTTAATGACTTTATGACGAATTATTGGAGCGAACCCTCAATTTAGTGATTGTCCGCTCTCACGCATGTAATTTAATCACCCTATGCCTCCTTCATTGGCCTAATCGGGTATATTAGGTCCGTGTGAGTCAAGTTCAGTACATTTGTTGGGTTGCCTAATCTAAATTAGTGTACCCGACTTAAGAAACCGAATCTATCTCTAGTCGGTTTTACTAGGTGGCTGATGATAGGTGGGCCCATTGGGCCGGGTTATCCATAATTAGGCCAGGCCCAAAGTTAGACAATCAAGATAATGGATTAGAAAGGCAGGACCGCAAGTGCTGACCAGAATAGTCAGCGGAGCAGCGCTCCATCATGCGTTGCGCAGAAGTGTCTCTAGACAGAACGATTGGCTGCGCAGGAGCATCTCTGGACAGAATGTTCGGTCGGGTATAACGGAGACCGAGTCAACATCAGTTCAACTGCCTGTAGATGTGGGTAGACCCCACAACCAGTAACGTACAAAAATAACCGGTGATAACCTCCCATCATGCAAGGAAGAGAATCACGATCTATTGATATAAAAGGAACACCCTGAACTACGAGGGGGACTTGATTTTAGTTTATGATATAAATTGGATACGTAGGCAGCTCCCTCGAAGAGTTCAGTCCAAAATTATACACAAACCTCTTTGTTCTTATATTGTTTTCCTAATTAGAATTACCCAATTACCCGATTGTAATATTCGAACAACATCATTTGGCGCTAGAAGGAGGGCATAATTCTAGTTAGTGAGGGATTGTTGCAAAAAAAAAGGCAAGAAATCAAGGAAATTCAAAGAAGCAACAAAATCAACCAGAAAAAGAAAAAATCAAACCGGAGACAAAAGCCCAGGTCGGAATGATCAAGAAACCGGGAAGAGATTTATGGAAGAAAGACAGACAAGCAACCCAGATGCAGTTAAACAGATGTTGGTAGAAAACCTTGCAAATCTCAAGGCTGACGAGATGAAAGCCATATTTGAGGCAGTTTTGAAAGCGAGAAATCAAGATAATGATGTTTCTGAAGCACATACTCCGCTTCACACTGCTAAAAAAGAAAAGCAAGAAGCAGAGTCTAGCATACAAGTGGTAGTTACTCACCCAGGTGGTGATAACGCCAGAGCAGAGTTAGACGCTATGCTTAAGCCTAAGCAAGATGAATTTAGGTTGGTGTCCCCTTTCACTGAAGACATCGATGCATTTCCGTGTCCTCCAGGATTTAAAATCCCAAAGATTCAAGCATATGATGGAACTAAGGATCCATATGGCCATATGCACCAGTACATCCAGCACATGAATTTGTATAACGCTCCAGAAGAGATGAAATGCAGGGCATTTGCAACCCTTCTAACAGAAAAAGCAAGAGATTGGTTCAACAAGTTGAACCCCAGATCCATACTAGATTTCCCCACCCTGACCAGAAAGTTCATGCATGCATTCATCGCAGCAAGACCTTTCCAGAGAAACCGGACGTATTTGCTGACAATTAGGCAAAAAAAGTGATGAAACAGTGTTGCAATTTATCAAGAGATTCAACGGAGAATCGTCCCAGATAGCAGATCTAGATGATAAATTCTTCGTAGCATCTTTCGTGGCAGGTCTCAGAGAAGGACGGTTACATGCAAAGCTGAGCAGCAAGAATCCGAGTACAATGGAAGAATGTCTGGAAATTGCATACAGACATTGTCAGGGAGAAGAGGCTAACAGAGCCAAAAGAGAGGAATCCCACATGGATTCCAAAAAAGGAAAAAGTGAGGATAGGTCTGATAAGAAGAGGAAATCTGTTTGGGATAGGGTAACCGCTCCCATTTCTGAAAGGTTAGGGAAGAAAGGTGCTTTGCCGGACAGAGACCTTATTCCTCTGAACAGATCTCGTGACCAAGACTCCTCCTCCATTGAGGGGTCCAAAGGAGAAGAGAGACCACACCAGGTGGTGCAAGTACCATAAAGATATTGGACATGACTCTGAACAGTGCAGGGACCTGATCAGAGATATAGACGCAGCAGAATGGAAGGAAAGATCGACGAATGCATCGATCGAGCACCGGGAGATAATCCCAAAGGAATGAGAGAATTTAAAAAATAGCACAGCGGTCATGACAAGTACAATCAAAGGAGACACAGAGATCCGTCTCCTGATGCTGATGGGCATAGAGAAAATGCTCCAATCAATACAGTGAATACGATCGTTGAGGGACCAGGAGAAGTTAATAAAGCTGCCTAGAAAGAAAAAAGTGGTAGCTCAGAAAAAGACGGAGAGGCAAAGAAACAGAAGGTGATGGGAACCGTTCAGTACGGCCCAAAAGATGCACTACCAGCCGTCGTGAGCAACGAAGGACTGGTAATAGAAGCGGTTATTCAGAAAAATCTGGTCAGAAGAATCTGCGTAGACACCGGCAGCGCAGTAAACGTGTTGTATTACAGTGCGTTCCAAGCAATGAAGCTAACGGACTCTGAGCTGATTCCTGTGTCAACTCCTCTTTTTGGATTTACCGGGCCCCCCATACATCCTGTAGGTATGTTAAAGATGTTGACAACTTTTGGAAAAGGACCACAGAGCAGGACTCTGATGGTCAATTATGTGGTGGTAAAAGCTCCATCAGCTTATAATGTGATTCTGGGAAGACCAGCATTGATTGATCTAAGGGCAGTGGTTTCACCGGCACATAACAGTATGAAATTCCCAACTTTTGAAGGAGAATCTACCGTTAAAGGGGATGTGGATGCTGGCAAAAATTTCTATACCGCCACAATCAGTGGAAAAATGAAGGTGCAACAGGTGACAATGGAAGATCTTGTTCCAGATAAAGAAAAGAGCTGGCAATCCAACGATCCTGTGGAATCAATAATGCTAGATGAATCGGACCCTGAGTCCACAGTCAGCATAGGATCATGGATACCAGCTGAACAGAAACATATGTTGGTCAAAATCTTGAAAGATTACAAAGATGTTTTTGCATGGAAAGCAAGTGACATGCCTGGGCTGTCAACAGAGTTGGTTGTCCATAAGCTCAACATTGACCTAACCAGGAAACCAGTAAAGCAAAAGAAAAGATCGTTTGCACCAGAAAGGATACAGGTTGTCCAGCAAGAAGTGGAAAAGTTGTTGCAGGCCAACATGATTAAAGAAGTTATCTATCCGGAGTGGATAGCAAATCCGGTGCTAGTGAAGAAGTCAGATGGCAGTTGGAGAATGTGTGTGGATTTTACAGATCTGAACAAAGCTTGTCCTAAAGATAGTTATACTTCTCCTAGAATTGACAAGCTAGTAGACTCTACAGTTGGTTATGAAATCTATGCTTTCTTAGATGCTTATAAGGGATATCATCGATTATGATGGACCATTTTGTAGATCGTAAAAACTGCTTTTATTACCGAATTTGGTTCCTACTACTATGTGTCTATGCCTTTCGGATTAAAGAATGCAGGGGCTACCTATCAAAGGGCAGTCAACACCATTTTCAAACAACAAACTGGCAAGTCCATGGAAGTTTATGTAGATGATCTATTGATCAAGAGCAGGACTCTTGATCAATATTTGAAAGATGTAGAAGAAGTTTGTCAAGTATTAAGACAAACTAGGAAGAAGTTGAACCCCAAAAAATGCACTTTTGGGGTTAAATCAGGCAAATTCCTGGGTTATATGATATCTAAAGAAGGTGTCAGGGCTAACCCTGATAAATTGGAGGCTTTGAAAACAATGCCTGAACCGAAGAATATTAGAGAAGTCCAACGATTGACAGGAAGATTAGCAACGCTAAACCGCTTTCTATCAAAATCTGCACAGAAGTCATTGCCATTTTTTAAAATTCTTAGAAAGGCCAGCCCATTTGAGTGGAATGAAGAATGTAAACAGGCTTTCCAGAAGTTAAAGAATCATATCAGTCACTTACCAACTTTAACTCCTCCTCAGGAAGGTGATGTACTATTTCTATACTTATCTTTTTTGCAACGAAGCAGGAAGCGCTGTGTTGGTGAAACAGCAGGGCATGATGCAAAGGCCTGTATATTTTGTAAGCAAAGCTCTACAAGGACCTGAGGTCAGATATTCGGAGGTGGAAAAATTGGTCTTAGCCCTAGTACATGCCACAAGGAAGTTAAGACCATACTTCCAAAGTCATCCAGTGATTGTGTTGACTAATCAACCTTTGAAACAAATCTTGGATAAACCAGACAAGTCTGGAAGATTGGCAAAGTGGGTAGTTGAATTGGCAGGATTTGATATCGAATACAAACCAAGAACAGCAATTAAAGCTCAAGCGTTAGCCGATTTCTTGGCAGAAGAAAAAGCCTTGGCTATAGAGCAAAAGGCTGAGCAGAACAAGGCTGAGAAGAACGAAAGTGAACAGTGGCAGCTTTATGTAGATGGAGCTTCTAACAAAGAAGGAGCAGGAGCAGGGCTCCTACTCATTAGCCCAAAAGGTGAAGAATTCTCATATGCTCTTCATTTTGACTTTCAAGCTACTAACAATGAGGCAGAATATGAAGATTTAATAACTGGATTAAACCTAGCACGGAAGTTAGGTGTGCAAAATCTAAATGTCTACACGGACTCACAGCTGGTAACAAATCATATCAAGGGAGAATACGAGGCAAAATAAGGCCCTATGAAAAAGTACCTTGCAGTGGCACAAAGGAAATTGCAGGATTTTTTAATGGCAGAAGTGGAACAAATAACTCGGGCACAAAATACCAGAGCAAATGCTTTATCAAAGCTAGGATCGAATTTCTTATCCAACAAAAAGGTGTTAGTTGAGCAGTTAAAGCAGAAGAGTTGTGATGAAATTGAAGTACAACCAATAACACAGGCAGAAACCTGGATGGATCCAATTGTAATGTATCTGAGAGATGGAAGACTTCTTGAAGATAAAATACGCGCTAGAAAACTGATAAGGCTCTCAGCCAGGTATGCTTTGTTCAATGATGTTCTGTACAGAAAATGTTATGCAACACCTTGGTTGAGATGCGTTACTCCAGATGAGGGAGATTATGTATTGAGAGAAATCCATCTCG
Source organism: Gentiana straminea (assembly GCA_036785695.1). Classification (NCBI taxonomy): domain Eukaryota; kingdom Viridiplantae; phylum Streptophyta; class Magnoliopsida; order Gentianales; family Gentianaceae; genus Gentiana; species Gentiana straminea. Next base: position 11,925,555 of record JAVUPR010000048.1, read on the forward strand.
GAATTTGTGGAAATCATTTGGGAGCAAGAGCTCTGGCTAGGAAATGTAGGCTTTACGGGTATTACTGGCTAGAAATGCAAAAAGACGTAGAGAATCTGGTCAGAACTTGCAGGACATGCCAGGTGCATAGCAATTTATCACATAATCCTGTACAGGAAATGATACCAATTGTATCTCCATGGCCTTTTGATCAATGGGGAGTAGACTTAGTGGGTCCATTACCCCGAGCACCGGGAAATTTCAAGTTTCTAGTGGTGGCAGTGGATTATTTCACCAAATGGGTGGAAGCTGAACCTTTAACCACCATCACAGCCAACCAAATACAGAAGTTCCTATGGAGAAATATTCTATGCAGATATGGAATTCCTAAAGTTCTCATCTCTGATAATGGCACACAATTTGAGGATCAAGGAGTGCAGACCTGGTGCACAAACCTAGGAATCACCCAACATTTTACATCAGTGATATATCCTCAAGCCAATGGACAGGTAGAGCAGACCAACAGGCAGATAAAGCAGGGATTGAAGAAAAGGTTGGAGTAGGAGGGATCTCATTGGGTAGATCATCTTCCAAACATCTTGTGGGCATACAGGACTACCCCAAATGCCGCTACACAGGAAACTCCATATTCTTTGACATACGGATGTGAACCGGTAATACCAGCAGAGATTGGACACAAATCTCCCAGGACGGAATTATACTGTCCAGAAACACAAGATTTAAATATGCTGCACATTAAAGATGAGTTAGAACAAAAAAGGGACATAGCATTGATACAGATGGCCAAATACAAGCAGAGAATCGCTCAGTATTACAACTCCAGGGTTAGAGGTATGTATTTTAAAGAAGGCGACTTAGTTCTGAGACAAAATGATGCTAGCAAGCAAGGTCCCACTGGAAAGCTAGACCCAAATTGGGAAGGACCTTATAAAATTATCAAAGTACATAGAAAATGATCCTATCAACTAGCTAATGCCTCTGGAAAAACCATTCCTAGAAGCTGGAATGCTGTTCATTTAAGGAAATATTTTCCTTAAGATAATTACATTGAATTATTATCCTTTTTCTTTTTGGCTTTAATTTTGTGATTATACGTGTGAATATTTTAACTTGTGCTGGAACAAGGAATTAAAGACAAGATATTTTGATTATCAGTAAACTTGCAGCACAAAGTGATTCTGGGCAGAGGACCCAATTAAAAAACACACAAGTGTTAGACTTGCAGCGCAAGAAAATTCTGTGCAGAGCACACAATTAAAAGTATAAAAACGCCAAACTTGCAGTGCGGGGGCATTCTGGGCAGAGGACCCAATTAAAAAACACACAAGTGTTAGACTTGCAGTGCAAGAAAATTCTGTGCAGAGCACACAATTAAAAGTATAAAAATGCCAAACTTGCAGTGCGGGGGAATTCTGGGCAGAGGACCCAATTAAAAAACACACAAGTGTTAAACTTGCAGCGCAAGAAAATTCTGTGCAGAGCACACAATTAAAAATATATATAAATGACAAACTTGCAGTGCGGGGGCATTCTGGGCAGAGGACCCAAATAAAAAAACATGAGGGTGTTAAACTTGCAGCGCAAGAAAATTCTATGCAGAGCACACAATTAAAGAATATGAACATCGAACTTGCAGAGCAAGAATATCCTGAGCAGAAAACATTAATGTTCTATGCATTAAGTAAATTTTGTGCAGCATATACAGTAAGAATAAAGAAGATAAGGATAAAAAATCCTAACTTCTTTGCAGCGCAACAAGAAGATAATGCTCTAAACAGGAATATCAAATTCAATGCTCTAAACAGAGAATATCAAATTCAAAGGTGCAAATTCAAAGGTTCAAAAAATAGAAGTATCATCGATAGAAAATAACAGACAAAGTTATTACATCAAAAGCTGCTCGAAAAGGCAGCAAAAATCCAAAGTTTTCAAGAAGGCATAAATTAAGAGGACGGAGTAATAGAAGGCTGGGCAGAAGTAGTAGTAGAAGGCTGGGCAGAAGTAGTAGGAGAAGGCTGAGCAGATTTCTACTTGGCATACTTGCGGACAATGTCCTCCCCACTCTTGTACTCGTCGTACCGCTTCGTGAAGATTTCGCCCGCTTTCTTATCATATAACTTATGATTAGGCAGAGTACTAATCACTAAGTCGGCTGGTTTAGCTTCATCAGCACCAAGGGTGTATCCTCTACGCAGAGCAGGAGCCAATATGACCTGGATTTCCTCAAGAGTCTCAGGAGCAGCTTTATACCCTGTAAAAACCTTCTGGATAACGTTCTGAGCAGGAGCTTCCTCCATCTGCCTCAAAGTTTCGTCAAAATCGGCTTTCATTTTCTTTGCCATAGCCAGGTGCTACCGATTCTTCTCTCTCATCTGCCTCAGCTGCTCATCTCTAAGTTTCAATTGCTCATCGTGGGTGAATATCAGACCCTCAGTGTTAAGGGTGATTTTATGCGATTTATAACGTTATATTTTGTAACGATTTCCTCCATATTCGAATTATTTGCATAGAAATTAAGGGTTTAATCGAGTTATTGAGCAAATGAGTTTTAAAAGTCTTTAAGTGTAAACTTGAGCTAATTTCGTGATTTTATTGGTAATTATCTATGGTTTTACACTTTGCGTGTTCTTATGGTTTTGAAGATACATTTACATGTCATGGAGAGGGATGAAAGGAGCTTAAAAGATGTTCAAGTGATGATTTACATGGAAGGAAAGAGATAGAGATAAAGTTGGAATGAAGATCAAGATGAATTTGGAAGAAAAAGGGACTAGACGAGCGTCCAAATACCTGAACTGGCATCCAGGATGGACGGGCGTTTGAAATTCTGGACGGGCGTCCGGGCTGAAGAAGTTTGATTCAGAGTTTTGACAAATCTGATGAACGAGCGTCCAAATTAAAGAAGGACGGGCGTCTGACGTGACTCGGCCCGATTCGAAGATTTTACTGAAGATTGGACGTGCGTCCACGGCCGACTTAAGCATAGCCGACTTATTTTTCTATATATAGCAGCGCATTCTCAACCCTAATGAACACATCATATCATATATCGACAGCAGCCGCAGAAAACCCTAAATTCTGAAGCCGAGTTGTGCTCGGTCGGCCAAGCCTTGGTGCTTGGTCGACCGAGGGTTAGATTAGTTGTTTTATTTTGTTTCTTTTTCTTGTTCGATTCATGAGGATGGCTTGAAGCTGATCAAACTTGGGGCAAGCGTGTGAAACTTTTTCTGTAGCGCTTTTATTTCTTCCTTTGGATGATTTTGTGAGTTTTAATTAAGTTGTTTCTTTTCTATGATTATGTGTTATGCAAATTTGTATCGAGAGATGTTTTGCTATTGATGTTTACTATGTGACGAGAGTCGGTGTAAACCTAGATCACCATAGGAAAGATTGGATCTTTAACCTATAAGTAACGAGAGTTGATTAGGTTGAATATCTAGATTGTTAGATTGAGAAATCTTGCACCTTGGTTTGAAAGCGTTAATCTTTAAGATCGAGAGATAAAAGATTGATAGGCGAACTTTTCTAAGAGATTAGGAGTTCATACCTTTGATAGGTGAATCACAATTTTAGTTAAATCATCATAAGATAATCTAGAGAGGAAATTAAGGGTTGCGGGATGGTGGATCATTGCTTGTTCTATGTTTAATCACTATAGTCATTATCATGCTTTTATGAGTTTTATTATTTTTCTCGTTTATAGTTTAGTTATGTTCGCAATTATCTTTCCTGGCTTTGGACTGACAATCCTCTGTCCAGTTTACTTTTCGTTTTGTTATTTTAGGTTTTAATAATAATAGTATCAATCTTAGGAAAATTAATGAACTAGATACCCCGATTCCCTGATATCGACTCCGGTATTAACCGCTATGCTACGATCCCTACACTTGGGGAATACCGGATTTATAAATATTATTACTTGTTTATTTGCATTAGATAAATCCGTGAACAAGTTTTTTGCTGATTCTTCTCTCTCATCTGCCTCAGCTGCTCATCTCTAAGTTTCAATTGCTCATCGTGGGTGAATATCAGACCCTCAGCTTTAGCCAGATTGGTTTTCAATTGCTCAATCTCCTGGCGAGCAATAGCCTCTGAAGATTCCAAACTGGCCACCTTGGCGTTAGCCTCATCCAGGTGCACCACCTTTTGCTGTAGGACGGTAATATCCCTAGCCATGCTAGAGGTCTTCTTATGTAATGCCTTGCCAAAGTGGTAGCACTGCAGAAGGCCAAATTTTAGAAAAACAGAAGTTAAAGAAGAAGAGAATAGATACTATAAAGAAGTACTTACCGAATCAGCAAAATCCCCCGCAGACATGTCCTCAAAATCAAAGGAGGAATCACTAGCAGATGTCCCAGATGAAGCAGGCATGTGCCTCTTCTTACTTTTCTGAGACACTGTTCTCAGTGGCACAGCAGCTAGAGCAGAAACCGGATCTGTTGGAGGGACCCCCAAATCGACTGACGTGATATTCTCAGCGATGCTCGGTAATATCTGAACAGAAGTCTCCACTGCAGCCTCCTTTTCCTGAGAAGCATCACCAGAATCACCGATTCTCTCCCCGGTTTCCTTCTGAGCGAAACCTCACCACATTCAGGAATGACAGACAAGGTCTGTTCAGAGTCCCAGGAATCTGCTCTGTCTCTTCCTCCTCATCGGCATCGATGTTGATCAGATCATCTACGTTGGCCACTACAAAAACGAAAAAACAATTAAAGTCATTCAAAATAAGAACAAAAGACAAATACAGACGTTCATCTTTTATACTGCTTTTTGGAGAACTCCACGTAGCCAATAGGCCCTGCAGTGCGAAGCTGAGCAGCATCTATCAGGGCAGAACTTATGAAGTCTAAGCTAAGGGAAATTTTGTTACTAACGAGATATCGGGACAGGTTAGCATCAATGAAGTCTTCCAACTTGTCTTTCATGGAAGAGGTATTCCACCGCCCCAAGTCGGCATCCGTATTATGCTTCACGAAGAAGAAGTGTTCTTGCCACTTCTTCTTAGTTTTATCTTTCCAGTTACAGGGATAATCGGAGCACTGGCCCTACGACAAAAGTGGTACCATCCTCCACTACCCTGCGTCAGTTTGCATTGGTAAAAGTTCCTAAACAGCTTTACAGAAAAAGGGGTGGTGTTCAGGCGACACCAAATCATGAAGCCTACAAGAAATTTGACACTATTTGGGTGTATCTGACCAACCCCCAATTTGTAATACTTCATTACCTCAATGTATCCAGGAGATAGAGGGAATCTTAACCCACTATGAAGCTGATCAGCATATACTGTGCAGAAACCTGCTGGGGGATTGTAAGCATACTCAATGGACTTGGGGAGCAGAACTTCAAATGGTTCAATGCGAATCTTATAGGTTTTCAATAGATTGGCCATTTCAGTTTTGGTCATTTTACTATAGACACCATGGCAGGCCATTATTGCTTTGGTTTTATCAAATCGATTGATTTCTCTTTTTAAAGTGTTTAAGAAGGCAGTGTGATCTTCTGGATATCGATGGACAATGGAAGTGGGAGTAAAAATCCCAGGAGGAAGAAGATGAGAAGGCAAAAGACACAGAGGATTATCCCCAAAAGTAGAAGTATTTCCTAAATCAATCTGAGAGGACGGATGATCGGCCGGATTTGCAGTTTCAGAGCGAGGGATAAGGTTGGAGGAACTCACTTCCTCACTCTCTAAGGCAATCGAAATTTTTTCCGGTGATTCAAACAACTTTTCTACAGAACAACTAGAGGCTGTATTGGCTCTCAGACTCATGAACGGAATAAAGATTCAAAGAAGTAGAAGAATAACACATAAACGGAGACTTACTTTAACTGCTGAAGTGCGATTCCAAAGGTCTGATATATAAGTGTTGTTTGACAAGAGGGGTGATTATATGACATGAAGTGGATACGATGCAAGGGTTCAGTTCACAGTTACAATAATGACCAAGAGTGACTTGGCCTCGTTTCACGAGATAGTAATAACAGAAGTTAAAGCGTTTCAGACTAAGGCGGCTGTGAAGCAGTCCACCCTAGTCTGGGGGGACTTATGATTATAGGTGGGCCCATTGGGCCGGGTTATCCATAATTGGGCCAGGCCCAAAGTTAGACAATCAAGATAATGGATTGGCAAGGCAGGACCGCAAGTGCTGACCAGAATAGTCATCGGAGCAGGACTCCATCATGCGCTGCGCAGAAGTGTCTCTAGACAGAACGATTGGCTGCGCAGGAGCATCTATGGACAGAATGTTCGGTCGGGTATAACGGAGACCGAGTCAACATCAGTTCAACTGCTTGTAGACGTGGGTAGACCCCACAACCAGTAACGTACAGAAATAACCGGTGATAACCTCCCATCATGCAAGGAAGAGAATCACGATCTATTGATATAAAAGGAACACCCTGAACTACGAGGGGGACTTGATTCCAGTTTATGATCTAAATTGGATACGTAGGCAGCTCTCTCGAAGAGTTCAGTCACTACAAAAAAAATACCTTTTTGCTACACTATAGCTTGCCACGCCACAAAATAAGCGCCGCAAAAAAGGAACCTGTAGCGTCTCTTTTTATGAGCGTCGCAAAAAAGTTGTTTTCGCGTCACTGTTTTATCAAAAAATTATCGTAACTGTACCTTTTGCGTCGCTCCTAAAAGTGACGCAAAAGGTAAATTTTTGCGGCGCTTTTTCGTTGGAGCGTGGCAAAAAAGCTGTAGCAAAAAGGTATTTTTTTAGTAGTGAGTCCAAAATTATACACAAACCTCTTTGTTCTTATATTGTTTTCCTAATTAGAATTACCCAATTACCCGATTGTAATATTCGAACAACATCAGTGGCCTTATTAATTAATTATTTTTCCACACTGAGTATCTTCTCTAGATCTCCATGAAGTGTGTGAAATCGTGATTCGGTTAATAAGTCCATTACAAATATTAAGAAAAAGTAATGAGAAATAAATTTATAAAGTGCTAGCAAAATTAACTAATCATTCCCAATTCACCATAGAACATAACAATCTTTACTTTAACCTCGTCTTGAATCTGAGACTCAAGGCATCAACAATAGATTTCATAGATATGAAAACTAAAATAACAAAAATATAAGAGTAAAATACTCTACAAGAAGCAAAAAATATTTCAAAGAGGAGAAACTTGCATTCACCTCAAAATAGAGCTTCAATGGAGTTTGAATAAACACAAAAAATTCTTCCTCTGATAAAGTTCATCCAAAATGGATTACAAGGATTGAACAATGACGAGGACTAACTTTATATGGATAATCTATGTGATCTAAAAGCTAGGATTGTTATTCTTTCTTCAAGCATGAGGGGTTGGTGTAATGAATTGAATGTCTAGCAACCAAGAGGGAAAGATATTAAAATCAAAATCAGCAGATGTTAGGATCAAGCGCTTTACCGTTCTATTAAAACCAATTGATGTCAGTAAATGTGCTACTGTATTTTCTTATACATTAAGTGTGTGTGCAATCTCTCCCAACCCTTGCATAATATAACTAGGGTTCAACACGCCCCCTCAAGTATACATGGGCAATCTCTCCCAACACTTGCATAATTTATTCCCAACACTTGCACAATATAACTAGGGTTCAAAATGCCCCCTCAAGTTTGGGCAATCCCTCCCAAAACTTGCACAATATAAATTGTGAAAATAATGTTCACACCAGTGTTCGATCTCATAACCTCTGGCTCTGATACCATGTTTAGACCAAACACTTATCATTCTACTAAAACCAATTGGTTTTAGTAGAACGGTAAATGCTTGATTTTAACATGGTATGGTTTTAGTCGAACGGTAAGTGCTTGATCCTAACATGGTATCGGAGCCAGAGGTAATGAGATCGAACCCTGGTGTGAATATTATTTAAAAAATTGTGCAACGGGACATATTGCCCGCACTCTTGAATAAAAATTATGCAAGTGTTGGGACAGATTGCTCACACTTGAGGGGGGTGTTGGAAGGGATTCTCACACTCTTGATGTATAAAGAAATATAGTAGCGTCTTTACTAACAACAATTGGTTTTAGTAGAACGGTAAGCACTTGATCTTAATAGCAGATCCTGGAAAACGCCAAGGGCATGAGGTGGTCGCCATGACGAAACCGGGAGCGTTCTTTAATTAATCTACCAACATGTATGGTGCTCGCTAAAAGAGCTTGGTGGGCGCCACATAGTTCCCAAGCTTCTGTCCGAACAACTATAGCATTAAATGACTTGGATAGAGATGCAGCAAGCGCCAAAAGCAATTTGGTGGTCGCCAAAGCAAATTTTACTTTTCATTCCATGATTCCCTCCAAAACATGGTAGTAGCCAAAATCCATCTTAAGGCACAAGAAAACAAGAAAACACCAATTTCGCAACTCGGTAAACTTGTGTATCTAAAAATATATATATACAAGAATACCACGTGGCACGTGTAATCCCGAAACCTTATTGGTCGCAATGACCCAAAGATCCTATAAAAAGATATCAATTTGGTATTTTTCACGATATTTACTATTTACTAAATCTGAGTAATATAATGCTAATCGTGACCTGACGTGTCCCTACTGGGTGTTTAGTCTAACCGGAAGTGTACCGGGTCAACTGTATCCTAGTTGGTGAGTCAAGGTCGTATCCACGAGGATTGTGAGGTTGAACACCGAAAATCTATTATTATCTTGATCTAAGTCACAATAATACAAGAAGGTAATTGTATCTAAAAATCTACTACTACAAAGGGTGATAAAATTATAAAAAATCCTAGACAAGACAATGCAATGATCGAGTATATTTCTACTAGTATCATGGGAATGAACTACCTACCAACCTTCCCTTGGTGTTCAAGTGTGTGTTACCGGTGCACTCTTAAGCTAGTAGTTTCCCCTCATACTAGTGAATGAAACTACTCTATGTCTCGTCCTTGGTCTAAGAACCCTAGACCTAATGATTCAACATGATATGAACTTGAATGCAATGACAATGTCAATACTCCCCGGATAAGAAATCGAATTCCAATTAAGGTCAATTTTACCTTCCGGTTTTCCTATCCCTTCTCCCACACCAAGCATCTCCTTTCGGTCTCAACTAAGTGTGTGTGTGTGTGTGTGTGTGTGTTAGTGCTAGGTGATCAATCCAACACCAACAAGAAATTCAATGAAAATAGAAAAAGATAACATCAACCCATGAAGCTATGAAACATGAACAAACATTCCCAATCAACCAATAGAGATAAAACTATCACAAATACATAATCTTGGCTAGCAAAAGCTCAGCCTTCCATGGCTATGAAACCACAAATGTCACTTAGGGGTTTTATAACTATGAAACTAGCACTAAAAGTAAATAAAAGAAGTACCCAACAAGATAGCAAACACCTCAAGGAAGAATAGTTGCATTAACCTCAAACGCTTCTTCAATGGAGAAACCCACTCCAAGGAGATGAAATTCTTCCACAAAATTGACTCTAAAAGATCTAGATTGGATGTTCCAATGTGATCATGCTCAACATGTGAGAGCAGAAAGCAAACACAGGCACATAGTTGAAACTGGACCGACTTTACTAGCACAAGCTCATATGCCTCTCAGATATTGGTGGCATAGTTTTCAAACATTTGTGTTGTTGATTAACAGTCTACCTACCCCTTTTTTTTATCCATAAGTCCCCAGTGGAGTGTCTTTTCCAAACCATACCTACTTATAAGAACTTTAAGACCTTTGTATGTGTTGTTTATCCTAATCTCAGACCCTAGCATAGTCATAAATTTCAGTTTCACACTAAAAGATGTGTTAATTTAGGTCTGAGTACTTCTCATAAAGGTTACAAATGTTTGGATGAGACTGGCAGGATCTATATATTTGCCAATATCATCTTTGATGAATCCCCGTTTCCCTTTTCTCAAGGATTCACTCAAGGACCCTCCACACAAGTTCTTCTTGATCCCTTCACTATTACTCCTTCCTTCAGTTTTACCACTCAGGAAGAGGGGACTGAACAGACATCCTCGGCAGACCTGAGCAAGGAGACATTGTTGTTGTTTCTGCCACTGATCAGGTAACAACACAACCACAAGTTTCACAAACTTCCTCTGATTTTAGTAATGTGTCTATGTCACCATCATCATCACCCATTAGGCATCTACCTTCATCTCCTTATTTGCATACTTCCCCCCATTCACCTCCATCACCACAGTCTACTACACCTCACACCACTGAATCTATCACTTCATCTGACACACTCACAAATGTCACAACTGACATTCAACAACCACAACATGTTACCTACACCAAGGTTCACTCCATGCAAACTAAGTCTAAAAGTGGGATATTTAAACCCAAGGTCTATTATGCTGCCATTACTAATGCTCACTCATTTCCAACTGAGCCCTCAAATGTGTCAGAAGCCATACAGAGCCCATAATGGAAAATTGCTATGACAGAAGAGTATAGAGCCCTGGTGCACAACAAAACTTGGGAACTAGTAAGACTGCTATCAGGGAAGAGTGTTGTTGGAAATAGATGGATCTTCAAACTTAAACTCAGAGTAGATGGGACCATCTTGAAGTACAAAGCTAGACTAGTGGCTAAGGGGTATAGTCAGAACTATGGTATAGACTTTAATGAGACCTTCAGTCCTATAGCTAAATCAGCCACAATTAGGATAATGTTGTCCTTGGCTGTGTTTATGGATTGGCCTATACATCAAATAGACATAAACAATGCTTGTCTTAATGGTCCTCTACAAGAAACTATGTACATGGAGCAGCCTGAAGGATTTGTAGATTCTGCTAGGCCACATTTTGTGTGTAAACTTATCAAAGCCCTCTATGGGCTAAAGCAAGCTCCTAGATCATGGTTTGATGCTCTTAGGTCTCACATGTTAAATTGGGGGTTCAGGCAGTCAGTGTGTGATACCTCACTGTTTATCTTTCAGATTGATGACAAGGTTGTGTTTGCCTTGGTATATGTTGATGATATATTGTTAACATGGAACTCTCATACTCTCATTCAAAAGTTTATCAAAACACTAGACTCCAAGTTCTCATTGAAAGACTTAGGACATGTATCACACTTCCTTGGAATGCAGGTGACTAGAGATGGTAGTGGCTTGTATCTGACTCAATCCTACTATGCATCTCAATTATTAAAGAAGCTGAACATGGAATATCTCAAACCATATCCTACACCAATGGTGGATGGTAAGCAACTTGTTCCGGAACAATGAGAACCTTTGGCTAATCCTGGAGTCTATAGGAGTACCATAGGTACTTTGCAGTATCTTACAATGACTAGGCCAGACATTGCCTACACTGTCAACACCTTAAGCCAATTTATGCAAGAGCCTTGCACTGAGCATTGGCAAGCTCTTAAAAGGCTTCTTAGATTTGTACAGGGGACATTGAGACAGGGCCTGCATTTTGCCCCTAGTAAGAAATTGGAACTACATGGCTTCACATATGCCAACTGGGCAGCATGTCCATCAGATAGAAAGTCCACTGAGGGGTACTATGTCTATATTGGGAAGTCTTTGATCACTTGGAGTTCCAAGAAATAGTCTGTGGTTGCTAGGTCAAGCTGTGAATCTGAATATAGGGCATTATCAAATCTGGGAGCTGAGATTAAGTGGATTATACAGTTTCTGAAAGAGATCAGATTTGGTCTTCCTGCTATACCCATACTTTGGTGTGATAACACAGGTGCAACTACTTTGGCTCAAAACCCTGCGTACCATGCAAGAACCAAGCACATTGAGGTAGATGTTCACTACATTAGGAACCTGGTTCTGGAAAAACAACTCAGAGTTTTCTATATACCCTCATCAGCACAGATAGCTGATATATTCACCATACCTTTACCTATTACAACTTTCTGCAATTTCAAGGACAAACTAAATGTTGTTGAACCACATGTTAGTTTGAGAAGGGGTGAAAAGTTAAAGGGTATAAGCTGTAATAATTGATAATGTAGTGCTGATGTGTACTAGTTTGTTAGCATAGATTTGTGTACCCTACTAAACATATATTTGGCTGTACTAAGACAAACATTATTGTTGCAATAACAACATCATCTTCTTCCTCTAGCTTCTGTGAATGGTGATTGTGTATTTCACCAAATAATAACTGCCCCCAGCTCGCCATTCATTAGCCGAGACAAAGCCCGCTCAATTAGGCAATAGAGTTCATATACGACCGTTAAAGGTGAAAAAGCTCGCAGTGGCCTCAACATAAGCCTGCATATCTCAAGCTCGTCCACGGCCTTGTAGTTTGCTTATGCATTGTTTGTACATTGTAACCGCCTTGTAACCGCCAACTCTTGGGCCTATAAATAGCGGCATCACCACCCTGACAAAAGGACGATCCGCCACTTCCAGAACTACGTAACTTGGGCTTGATCCCTTACAAGCTAAGGATACGTAGGCAGCCAGACCGGTTCAGCTCATAATTATAATAAAAACGCCATCTTTTATTGTTCTGGATTGTGGTGTGTTCTTTACTTTTTATTCATATTTTCATCCGCAAATTGACATTAAAACCGGACAATTAACATAATAATCTAGATATCCACCGCTTAATCCGTTCGTGATAACTCCAACGTTATCAAAAGACATTATAAATGAGAATGTTGGTATATTCAGCTATATTGTGATGAAATATGTTAATTACTATTAATAAAGATGGTTCAATTTATGCTTTTAAAAAAGATGGTACTAATTCAACATGCTATCAGAAATGAGGTTCAAACATTCCTGCCTTCATTCCCAATATAATTTTTGTCGTGCAAATGACCTTCCTATTAGCTCAATATTCGTTCAACTTCATTTTCTTATATATGTTGTGTTGGCTCCGTAGACTCTTTATACGACGCTCAAGAACCTTATTGAAGTGTGTTGTATTTAAATACGTAATTACTACTCACCTGTGAAAAATATTAATCTTTCGAGAGAGGTGGCATTCTAACGTAATTATTAAGTTATATGATTGCTTAATTAAACCGGCAATATTCATAAATAAATCTTAGAATTCTCAATGAGCAAAAATATGTTTTATCAAACAATCTGTTCTTTTTTTTTTTTTTTTTCTTTTTGCTCATCATTAATGTAATTAATAAATGCAACCTCACGTGCAAAGAATCCAATGAGTATTTTGTGTTTAAGCTGCAAAAACAAAGAAGTTTGTATGGCATGTTGCTAGCCTCTCCCTTTTGTCTGTGCCTCGTACTTGCTAATATTCCTGCCAATGGCATCTTAACTTCATTCAATTTTTGTGCATTTTCATGAGTTTTCTTATATAGCTTTTGTCTCCATAGATTCTAATTTCTCAGAATAGTGTCTTGAATTTCAGAACCGACCGAACAACTCACCACGGTGCCTGGTATTGCCATGGAAGTTATTGGTAACACCAGAGCACTTGAGTGTGATTTTTTTTTTTTTTCTTTATTTTTGTGAAATTGCCCCGGCAATAACAATAATGCCCTGGCATTACTGTTGGCCACTCACCACTCATCGTTTACGTTCAGGACAAAGTCAGGAATCCATACATAATCGGATAAAACAAATGGTCTGCATCTGAAAATTCGGATCGAAGATCAGGTGAGATGTATTAAAAGATAAATTAGTAGGGTGTAGTGTATTATATATCCTTGATGTTAATAACGTGTTGTCATCATCTTTTGAACAATAGAAATGCGAATAAGATTATTAATCATACAATACAGAAAGACATAATACCACAAGCAGATATGTAGCATGATTTTTTAATATGATTCGAGATACATAACTTTCTTGCATGTAGTACATATAACCAAAAATGATGATTAAACCGAAAACCAGAAATAAAAACCTTAGAATATATTGATTGTCATGAGTCATGAGTCTATACAAATTTTATTTTTTGACCAAAAAGAGTCTATACTATGTCCTTCTAAAAAAATTAATTAAATACTTGTCCCCTTCTTCTAAAAAAATAATTAATACTCTGTCCTTAAAATAATAATAATAATTTGACACATAAAAAAATCTAAACACCTACATTTTATTTCTAATTTTACATTTTAATTTTTTCACTAATTGATTTGGAATCAATTTTAGATAGGGTGTTGATTAGTTTACGGATTTAATTTCAATCAGAAAAACTGTATATTTTTAACCGATATTGGGTGTAGAAAAGACCTGACTCAAATTCTTCTCCAACCAAAAAGTGATTCATCATCAATCTTCCAAAATTAATTTGCTGCACTCATCGGATTTGCCTTCCATTCCTCCCACTCCAACTTTCTTAGAGATTTGGAATTTGACAACCAAGAGTAGGATAATCTATGTACATCTCTGAAAATCAACTCTGGATCTAGAACGTGAGATTGAAAAATGACTTTATTTCTATGTAGCCAAATTACCCAAGCCGTGATACCAACTAAAGCTGACCATAAGCATGAGGCCACATTCGTCGAAGCATTTCCAGCTTTTAAGAAACACATATCACTGAATGAGAAAGCATTTAGACCAACAATTTTGCACCAACTCTGAATATGGGACCAAATCAGAAAAACCACATCACATTCAAATAAAAGATGGTTGACAGTTTCTTCGAACTTGTAGCACAACGGACAAAAGGAATCTTGAATTGGAATACCGCGACAAATAAAAGGTTTGGTTTTGTAGGAGTCCTATTGAGAATTGCTTTCCACATGAAAAGGTTCACCTTTGATGGCAACAGCTTGTTCCACCTATAAATTTGATCATTAGCCGAAAAAACATTTTTGAAAAAATCCATCTCGAGCTTTTTACGCAAAGAAGCTACCGAGAAGACACCATTCGCACAAAGATTCCATCTCAATTTATCAATTGAACCTGCATTTCTATCAAAAGAGTTAATTAAATCCTCCAACACACTCACTACCTCCTCCTCAAATCCCCCTTAATACTCTCATCCAAGCCCAAGAAAAGGAACAACTACCTCCTACCCAATTCACCACATTTGCAACATTTACTCCTTTATCCAAAGATATACGAAAAACTAGGAAAAGTTAATTTCAACGGACTATTACCCGCCCATATGTCTTCCCAAAACCTCACTATAGAACCATCACCCACCTCCCAACATTCCGGCCGCAAAAGGTCTACCCCAACTCTCGAAGCACCTCTACCGCACTTACAATGCCTTTCCACACCCCCTCCCCCACCCCTCACTCGCATTCCATCCAACTCCCAAGCTCCCACCTCTCCATATATAGACACAACTACTCTTCTCCACAAAGCATTTTTTTCTGAAAGAAACCTCCACCACCATTTACCAAGCAATGCTAAATTTTGAACCTTAAGGCTACCCACCCCAATCCCCCTCAAAAGTTTAGGAGCTTGCAATTTTTGACCCATGCCAATTTTTTGGAAGTCCCATCCCCACCCCAAAAAAAAGAAGACCTCACACTTTCCAAGAAATTCAAAACACATTCAGGAGGCTTGTAGACAAGAGAAGAAGAAAAACGGAAGAGCGTTGAGAACTGCTTTAATGAGAACTAATCTTCCACCCTCTGACAGAGTAGACCATTTCCACGCACCCAGCTTTGCCTTACATTTCTGAATAACAATATTTCCTAAGCCTTTTTCTTCTTCATATTTTGTCCCACCCAGAGCCCCAGATATTTAAAAGGAAGCATACCCTTCTTGCATTTGAAAAGATCAGCTGCATTAAGAATGTCACTATCCGGTACTTTTATCCCTGACAACGATCTTTTCCCCATATTAATTTTTAGACCCGAAATCTTCTCAAAGCAAAATAAAATCCGTTTAAGATTTCTTACATTTTCCAAGCTTCATTTCCCCAAAAAAACTGTATCATCCGCATACTGAAGATGAGAAATTGAAATTTGATCTTTTCCAATACGAACTCCAAAGAATTTTTCTTTTGCAACTGCTTCCTTCATAAGGACATTTAAACCTTCTGCCGTTAAGAGAAAAAGAAAAGGAGATAGGGGGGTCTCCCTGTCTAACACCCCGTTCCAAGTTGAACTCCTTAGACGGACTTCCTCCAACCAAGACCGATGCTCTAGCAGAGGAAACACAACCACGAATCCACCTCCTCCATTTTAGACCAAAGCCCATATTTTTCAAAGTATTATCTAAGAATGACCAATTAACACAGTCAAAAGCCTTTTCGAAATCTACTTTAAATATAAAACTTGCCATACCTTTTTTCTTTAAATAATCCGCCGCTTC
Source organism: Gentiana straminea (assembly GCA_036785695.1). NCBI lineage: Eukaryota > Viridiplantae > Streptophyta > Magnoliopsida > Gentianales > Gentianaceae > Gentiana > Gentiana straminea. The sequence goes on from JAVUPR010000048.1 coordinate 11,941,757, forward strand.
ATTCAAAATGAGAACACCATCCAAAATTTGTCTGCTTTTCACAAAACCGGATTGACACTCACCGATCACCGTTGGGATTACAACCTTCAACCTTTCTGCTAGAATTTTTGCTACAATTTTGTTAAAACACCTAATCAAACTAATAGGTCTGTAATCTTTAATCATGACTGGATTAGATGTTTTAGGCAACAGAGCAATAAACAATGAGGTGCATCCTTTGTGAAACTTTGCGGATTCCTCAAATTCAAAGATGGCATCGCAGAATTCTTTCTTCATAATTCCCCAGAACTTTTTTATAAAATTGAAATTGAAGCCATCCGGCCTGGGGGCCTTAGATCCTTCACACATCCACACCGCCGCTTTTATTTCTTCCTCCGATAATTTTCTTTCCAGCCAAGCACTTTGATCTAAAGATAATTTATCAAAAAGTTCACTATTAAAAACAGGCCTGGAACGTACCTTTTCCTTATACATATCCTTAAAGGAATCTTGAACCGCTGCTTTGACTAGAGCCGGATCCACCAACCAAGAACCATTGACCAATAAGCCTGGCATGACATTTTTTCTAGTTCTCCCTTTTACACACTTATGAAAGAATTTTGAATTTGAATCACCTTCCTTCAACCAATTGATTCTTGATTTTTGACGTGCATTATTTTCCAACACAGCTCCTAATTTAAAAATTGATTCAGCTCTGTTTATGTAGGGTCCTCCACAACACCGCCAACTCTGTTCGGTCCTGCCACCGCTCACCCGGCATTCCGCCCTGCTGGTCTGTTACCCAGGCTGAACTATTCACCGAAGGTGACCGGCCTCTCCATAGAAACAACAATCCCATCATCCGCAGCAATTAAACCGGCTCTTCGAACTCCCCTAACCCACGGCCTCCTACACCATCCGATCCCAACTACCGGCCGAGAAGACCATACCTTTGATGGTGTCAAATTTTCCAGGTCCAAGGCCATTCAGCTCGTTTTGCACATATTATTAGGTCCACCCGATGAACCCGACAACTCCTCGCCTCCCTCGTCCCCAAGCCCACCTTACAGCACATGGCTCGGCTCTTCCTTTAGGTTCCATCACTCCATGTCTCCTCGATAACGGTGATACCCATCATGTCACCACCGACCTGTAGAATTTGTCTCTTCAACACCCATACACTGGTGACGACATTATGGTGGGAGATGGCACCGGTCTCCCTTACTCACACTGTTTCTACTTCTCTTCCCCCTTATTTATCTAAGTCTGTTGATTTACATGATATTTTATGCGTTCCTACTATGTCTTGTAATTTTTTTTCTATCTTGTAGTTATGCAAGTCTGACAATTTATCCATTGAATTCTTACCTTCTGAATTTCTTGTGAAGGACATCCAGACGAATCACATCATGCACCGTGGTTCAGTTAAAAATGGACTGTATGCATGCCCTTCCCCACCTCTGCTGGCTTTTGCTTCCAATAAAGCCACCTCCCAAGTGTGGCATCATCGTTTAGGACATCCTGCCCAACTCTATTTTACATTATATTATTCGTATTATTGTTTGGATTTCATTGCATCTTCATTTACGCATTGTTCAGCGTGTTTAGAAAATAAAAGACATATACTGGCCTTTGGCCCTTCTACTTTATGCTCTTCTCGTCCCCTTGAAATTATTTTTAGTGATGTTGGACTTCTCTTGTTCTTTCTACTGATGGTTTTAATTATTATGTCGTATTCATTGATCATGACACACAATATGTATGGTTTTATCCTCCATCTCGAAAATATGATGTTGCTGCTACATTTATTTGTTTTTGCACGATAGTTGAATTTTTTTTAATCAATCCATTAAAATTTTATACTATGATAATTGTGGTGAATTTATCTCTCTCCGTGATTACCTGGCCCCGAATGGAATCTCTTTTTTTACCACACCCGCTCACACACCCGAACACAATGGACTTTCCAAATGTCGCCACTTGAATATAGTCGAAACAGGTATGGCTCTTATCTCTCACACCACCATTCCCACGACCTTCTGGCCCTATGCCCTCTCCATTCTCCACTGTTTTCTATCTTATCAACTACATGCCTACTCTTGTCCTCACCATGAAATCCCCTTATAAGAGTATCTTTAATAAGTCTCCTAACTACCACAAATTATGTTTCTTTAGGTGTCTATGATATTCTTAGTTACGTCCCTACACTGAGCACAAACTTCAACCTCATTGTTATGACAGCATGCCTACTATTGTTATGACACCACTACCTCTCGCCTCTATGTCTCCCGCCATGTCAAGTTCGGTGAAACAGTTTTTTCCTTGTGCTACTCCTGCTCCCACCCCAGCTCCTCCGCCTATTCATATCATTGAATGGATTCCCACACTCCCACCTGCACCATTTTCCTCTCTACATGAACCATTGTCTCCCCCTCCCAGTACTACTCCCCCCCGCCGCTCGCACCACCTCCCGCTGCTCCTACTCACCATATGCAAACTTGGGCCCAAAACAATAGCCACAAACCCATTCAAAAATTGAACCTTCATACTCACCTCTCTCCTCCCGCTGACACTGAACCCACTACCATCTCTCAAGCCCTCATACACCTCAAATGGAGAAATGTCATGCAAGAGGAATATGACGCTTTGGTGCATAATGATATCTAGGAATTATTCTCATACGATTCCTCCAATATGTTATCGGTTCCAAATGGATTCTTTGGTTATAACACAATGCAGATTGTTTGATTGATCGCTACAAGGCCCGCCTCGTTGCTAAGGGCTTTGTCGAAAGGCCGGGTGTTGATTACTATGAGATACTTAGCCCCGTAAATAAACCTTATACTGTTCGGGTTGTGCTTTCCCTTGTTCTTTTGCAGGGGTAGTCCTTGCGCCAGCTTGCTATTAATAACGCTTTTCTGCAGGGTCACCGTCAAGAAGATGTCTATCTTGCTCAACCCTCTGGCTTTGATAATTATTACCTCCCCTCTTATGTTTGCAAGCTTCGCAAATCCATTTATGGCTTGAAGCAAGATCTCATGGCGTGGTATGATGAACTCAAAGGGTTCCTAATATCTTGTAATTTCAGGAATGCACAAGCATACACCTTCTTATTTATTTATAATTCTAGTGGTATCATTTATATGTTTTGGTATATGTGGATGATCTAATTATTACAGGCAATGATTCACACTACAAGAAAAAGGGGTTTTAGTGTCCAAAACTTAATGACGGACATAAAATCTCGTCATTGAATGACATTTATAATGAGGGGACAACATTTACATTTTTAAAAAGCTATGAGTGGTGACCAAAATTGAAACCCCGTCATTCTTGATCCTATTTCCCGTCATATATGATACATCAAGAAATATTACTCTCATAAAAACTAATATACTTGTTTTTTATTAAAAAAAAACCACCTTTTTCCTTAAAAACACAATAATAAAAACAAAAACAAATAAACAAACACCCTCCCACCCAATTCATATCCCAAATCGTTCAGAAACCCTAAAATTCATCAAAGCATCCCCACGGTGCCTCCTCGATCCTTATCCTACAGCCACCATATCCGAAACCTTGTAGTTTTGTTATAGCCGTCGCATGCCGCCACTATACAACCTTAACCCACTTTTATTATCTCTGGCCGTCTCTTTTCTACCACTATTCTCCTCTCTGGTGTTCCGCTTGCAAACGCGTCCGTTTATGTCGTTTTTCACACCGTCGTTCTGCTCACCGATGTTCTGCTTGCCGTTGTTCTGCTCACTGTCGTTCGGTTTGTTGCTACTCTACTCACTGTCGTTCTTTTTGTTGCTGCTCTGCTCTCCGTTGCTCCCTACAAAAAAAATATATATTGCTCCAAATAGAGACCAAATCGTAATCTTGGTTTGAAGGTACAAATCAATCAAATAGATATATATTTTGATTGCATTCCACATAGTTTTATTCTCTTGTTCCGTCCGGTTTAGATCTACAGAGTGTTTTTGTTATTTATTCAGTTTTAGCATTCAAAATGACATTAATATTTGAGTAATGTGTTATGAAGGGTATTGTGTTACCGGAGCACATCTCTTAGAAGTTTTGAGCTTTGGAACCCGAATCAGCCTTGGATAAGCATGCTCTACATAATAATGGTATGGATTTTATTTAGATGAAGTGCCCACTTTTCTATGTGTTGCTCAATTATAAAACTAAATGTAGTACTTTTGGATTCAGAAAATGTTGTAACTATCAACTGTGATCAATTCGCAGAAGGGATTTTATATATTTTAGTTGTTACTTAACTTTGCATAAATAATTCTTTAAGAGATAGGTTGTGGAAGTAGGTGTTTTAATTGTTTTTCCACACTTCTCTCAGGTTTCAATATTGTAGAGTGTGGCTATATCAAGATTCTTGTCTCCGGTAGCTCTCTGCTTGATTTGAGATAGAGATTTTGCTCATCTCATATAATGGAACCAATTTTATTTTTCTTTGATATGTTTTTCCCGTGTTATCGGAATTCAAGGAGCATTGGTTTCTTCGGCGTATGAATTGCAGAGTCACAAGTTGGTGTTATATGTTTTAGTGATACAAGGATGTGGTAGTGGTCAAGTGGAGGATAATTATGTGATAAATGAATCTAATTTTTTTTAGTTAATTCAAGTTTGAATATAAACCGTTTGTGTTTGTTAATCTTTGATGTATTTTAGTTAGTTGTTCATATGAGATTAGCTACTCTTAGTTTGGTCCATATACAATGAATCAGTAAATGCAACTCCCTATCCTGCCAACTTGCTCATTGTTTTCTGTTTTCCAAGTGATGAGTCTTCTTTGAATTTGGACTAGATTGAGTTTGGACTTGCAACGAGTCTTCTTTGAATCCAATTGGGCGTTTTTCTTGGTTTTGATACCTTTATTGTAGGAGTTTCTATATTTTGGTATCTAATAGTTACTTGTGAGTACGATACGTTATCTACATCATATGCTTCTAGAAAATATCACATCAGATACTATTTTTACGATTATAAGTTCTTTCACTGGCTACAGTCATTAGTAATAGTTACTTGTGTGTTCAATACACTATTTTCTACCTCTTTTCCTTGTATTAACAAAAATTCAGATGTTAGTTATAATATATTGTGTTGCCCCTAAGCATCATTTTCATTAACATGTCCAGTGTCACGATCCGGCTATAGTAAGCCTTTATAAATTCGACAGTGATTATGTTTTATAGTGTGTTACGATAAATCTTATTCCTTAACTTTATGTGAACTGAATATAACACTTGATTTTATCTCACATTATTGGTACATAATTATGTGTTTTTAGCACATAAAGTGGTGGAAGAAAGTGTAGAAGGAAAAAATCTAGATACACCTTTGAAGAAATGAAGAAAAAGTGGGAATGTTGATGATTTGATCTTCAATGCTCTGTATTTTGAATTCCAAAAGAATCATAGGTATATATATTGGCAGATTATGGCTTTGATGTTTAGATTGCAAACACATGTGGAACCCGTTTCAGCCACCGACATATCTCCCTCAAACCGACCTCACAGGTATTCTCTCATGATCTTTCACTGAAGGTTTTTTCAGGGGCAAACAAGCTTTATCCTTGTTTGATTTTTTGTTCCAGGAATATTGGAATTGGTCGTGGACGAGTTGGTGATTCATGACTTGCCTGCTGTTATTGATTTTGTGTCCAACCAAACTGGCCAGAAACTTCACTATGTTGGCCATTCCCTGGTAATATATAACCATATATCCTAAGTCTAACCACTGGAAATCGGTTTTATATATAAATGTGCATTGAAATGCTGATGTTTTGAATTTGTGAATAATGGGAAAGGGGACACTGGTAGCTTTGGCATCATTTTCTGAAAGAAGGCAAGTAGACAAGGTGAAATCGCACTTTGCTCGGCCCCATTGCTTACTTGGGTCATATGACCACCGCTTTTGGTGTGGTAGCTGCAAAAGCCTTTGTTGGTGAGTAAGTGCTTTACATTAATTTATATGTGCAACTAGATTATATCCTTAATTCTTGTAAGTCTGATAATGCAATGGAACCAATGATTCATTCTTTCTAATTGTATACCAACTAAAAAACCTTATCATATAGAAGAAAGTGCATATGGTGTAGAAATGGACTTAATAGTGAAGGACTGAAAAATGAAGAATATAATCCATGAAGAAAGAAAGGTTCAAAGCATATTAGGAGTCCAGGAACATTTGGATTTGAGGACTGCTTGCGCTTTTCCCCAAAGATGTGCTTTTTCCCCAAAGATGTTTTCTATAAGGTACTAAAGTTGTTTATAATAGCATTGTTCTCTTTGTGTGTTTGCATGCACGTGTGTATTTATTTCAATGATAGCCTTTCTTGATAGGTCAAGATAATGGACAGTAGAGACGGGCTTTTGGTGGAATTATCTTGGTAAATGCATGTGCGCTTAAACACTCATTAACTCACTGCTCACTGGCTCACCTCCGCTAGAAATTGATGACCACATTGTTATAGTCCAAACAACACACAGGTATTTGATGTTGACCCGTAAAGATACTACCCGTAGATAACATGTTTTTTTCACAACATATTGGGTCAATTATGAATAAGGATATACATTCATTCTTTGTTAAACAATGATCTTTACATGTATATTTTGAGTCAGGCACTAGATTCTTCACTTGTCAGCATGTGAATAATTCAAGAACTATAGTGATGTGGTTAAAACTTTCCTTTGAATTTCTTTGTACGGTTAGTATTGAAGTAGATACAATTTATAAACCTTTAAATGGTAAGTTACGGTCTTGCATTTTTGTTTATGACATGTCTAAAAGTACTACACACAGAAGTCATTTAAGATCCTACAAATTTTCACACTAATTTGCTCTTTGCTTACTTGATATATCAATATCCGTTTTTCTTGTTTATTTGCAATCAGAATCAGTTTGGAAGCTTGTTTTGATACTACTCTGTTTTGCCTTCCGTTTTAGTAATTTGGTAAGTATCTCTTTTAATATCTGATTTGCTTATTTCTTACTTGATGTATCAATGAACTTAGAATATGAATGCTTGACCAATCTGTTATGACTTGATAAATCAAACTGAAATAGCATACTAGTTGAGTCCTTGTATTTAAATTGGGTCTTGGATATATGATAGTTGAACTCTATTAGTTGTATGTGTTAGACCTCGTACTATCTGTGTTGTCGATTAAAGATTGAATTTGATTTTTTTAAAGAATTTTTTTTTGATAATTTTTTTTATAGAATTTGACTAGCCGGTTTACTTGTCCTTAATCTGTCAGACCTTGTTTAGTTTAGTGCCTTGTGAATCTGCTAGGATGGGCATATAATGTGATTGGCTTTGACACTTTGAGTTGAGTTCTAGTTCTGTATCAGTTGAGCAGACTTTGAGCTTAAAAGAATCTGTGTAAGTTAGTCTGTAGTTGTAAGTGTCCTTGTGTACTTTAGAGCTGCATCTGCATCGTGCTTAACCGATCATTGCCTACTAGTCTATATGCGTTTGTACTATATTGATCATTAGTCTTCTAGTTTCTATTTTGCATTAAGTTGAATTGTTATTTGATTAATTGAGTTCTTAACAATTTACATCTATTATGTTTTTAATATGTATTAAGTACCATTTTTGACCTATTTCTTAGCAGGTTCGTTTGAGAGCTCATGCTTGTTAGTTTATTGAGATTCTATGTGCTTTAATTCTCGAAATCAGAATCTGATACACTGTTTAACTAAATCAGAGTTAATTTTAATTATGTTTCCTTTCTGTTTTCATGTATATTTGTGCAGGATTTTGAAAAGTTTGATGCTTTTTGAAGAAATGTGTAGAAGGATTTCTATGTATCAAATCCCAAGATGGTTTAATTTTGTTGTCAAGTAGCTTGTTGTCCATGAACCACGAATGATTGAAGGTGCTTAGTGTTTTGTTATTTGGAGATCTTACCATTTTGCATCTCCATGTAATTTACTTATCTTTCTGAATACATAGGATACCTCAGTGTATATATTTTGATATATTAATGATGTTGTTGCAATTTCTTGTAGTGTAGTGTATTTAATGGTTTTGATATAATAATATTTCTTCGTAATGAGTGATTCTTGAATGGTAATTAATGAGCAAGTTTTCACTTATTAATGACGGTAATCTCCGTCATTAACGGGTAGAAAATAATATTCAATTTTATTTCTAATGAGATGCAAATAGTATAATAATGAGAAAATTACTTGTCACTATAAATATTTTTAATGATAGTCTAATCTCGTCATTAAATCCTTGATATCTTTAATGACGAGGCGGGTTCTTGTCATTGAATGCTTTAACTAGAAGGGCAACTATGAGGGGAGCATGAGGGAGATTTCTTGTCATTAAAAGGCTTTAATAACGAGAAAATGACATATAATGACGGGAATTCCCGTTATTAAAACCCGTTTTTCTTGTAGTGTCAGCTACGCTTGAACGGTTTATCACGATTCTAGGCGACCGTTTTGCTCTTAAAGATCTAGGTAATCTATCTGATTTTTCGGGCATTGAGGTTGTTTAGAATTATGCTGGTTGTATTTTGTCTCAGAGACGTTATGCCATTGAGTTTCTCACCAAGCTTCAAATGCATCAGGCCAATAAAGTGTCCACTCCATTGCCTTCGGATATTTCTAATTTAACTGCTCAGTCCGGAACTCCGCTCTCCGATCCATCTCACTATCGTATGGTTCTTGGTAGCCTTCAGTATCTAAATTTTACTCCTCTGGATTTAGCCTTCTTAGTCAACAAGCTTTCTCTGTTTATGCATTGTCCGACTTATATCCATTGGGCTCACGTCAAATGTGTCCTACGGTATTTGGCTGGAACTCTTGATTATGGCCTTAAACCTCTATCACCAGTCTCCTCCCATTCTTCATGCCTTCTCTGATGCCGACTAGGTGGTAATAAGGATGATTATTCTTCTATCAGTGCTTATGTTTTCTATTTATCGAAATACCATATCCTGGAGTTCGAAGAAACAGTCCACCATTGCACGGTCCTCCACTGAAGCCGAATATCGCTCAGCTGCGTCTGCCACTACTGAACTGAATTGGGTTACTTATCTCCTTCATGATCTTGGCATTTCCCATATCGCAGCCCCCGGTTATTTATTGTGACAATCTTGGAACTACTCAGTTTTGTGCAAACCCAATCTTTCACTCACGCATGAAGTATGTATCCATTCACTACCACTTGATTCGCGACTAGGTACAACGTGGTTGGCTGTGCATCACACATGTTAACGCCAATGACCAGCTCGCCGATTGCCTCACCAAATCCTTACCACGACTAGCTTTCCAACAACAACGTACCAAGTTAGGCCTCGTACATCGAGCAACATGAGCGGTAGTAATAGTAGATATATACGTAGTGTAAATATGAAGATAAATCCTATTGAATAGATAATAGTAGAATTTGTATTTTGTATTTTGTATTTATGTATTTAGATAAATGGATCTAGAAGGTTCTGTTGTACCCTATACATACATTTGTGTCGATCTCATACAATTTATGTTTGAATAATACATTATAATTTTCCAATTACTATGTCATATACTACTCTTACAAGGGTTGTGTAAGTGACACAACAAACTTTCACATCATTTTTTTTTACCCAAAGGACGAAAGCTTTTATTACTAACCCGGAGAAAACCCGGGACTAAAAAGAGACCGGCACAACCCGGCACTTACAACAACCGGACCAACCCGGTACTGAAGTCCCGGCACTCAGCCGGAACAACAACAAAAAGCAACAACAACAACGTCAACAAATAGATAGAAAGCCGGGAGTGCTTAGCCAAAAGTGAAAAAAATCTCCGGAAAAATTCCGATAAGCTGGCCAACAGACATGGATTCCCCGGGTCCATCCATCAATTGACAACAAAACAACAAACAATATTTACAGACAAACAAACAAAAGAAATAAAAAGCTAGCAGTGCCGTCAGAAAGCAAAAACTGAATCCATTGACCCAGATGAACACCATTAGAGCCCACCACCACCGACCGCCGCCTCCGGGCGGAGAACGAAGCCCGTAAGAGATGACTAACGCCTCCGTCAAAAGAACGACTACCATAACCGCCAACTAAGAGCCCGGAGCCTTAGCGGTGTTATGTAAGTCACGCAGCGGTAGAATACATCACCCGGAAAGGGAGACAGCCATGCCGATCTACAACAAAGGAATCCAGCAGAGGGGAAGAACGATGAACCTCCAACGATCAGCCACCGGATCACCACCAGACCACCACCAGACCTCCACCAGAATCCACCGGAACACCACCAGCTAAAACACAACCAAAAACTTTAAAGCCGCCACCACAGTCGGATCCCAAACCAACACGCCACCGGCCATCATAAGACCACTGACTCCAAAGCAACACCTCCGAAGGATGTCGCCGGAGCAAGAGCACAATAGACGCCGGAGCCGCATCAGATCTAAATTCACAGCCATGGAGATCAGCCTTAAAGAAGACAAACAGAGAGATGAAACTATAAGTATTTTCCTTCTCCGCCATGGCACCACCGCCCGAAGGGACTTGCCACCAAAATGGGAAAAGAGAGGCGGAGAAGGCAAGTGGAGGCTGATCCACACACTAAAAGAAAAAACCGAGGGTGGTCGGACGCCGGTAGCAAACGCCACCGGCGCCGGAAGCTGGAAAGCTCAAGTTCTTGCGCAGGAAAAGAGAGAGAGAGAGACTATCCAAGAGAGAGAAAGCCAGATATCAACGGTTTAACTCTATCACTAGGCTAGGGTAGTCTTTCACATCATTGATTGTGGTATGTCTAAATCATTATCAATTGACGGATATAATTATCAATGATGTTAAAATGTGGTGTGTACATACCCGTCCCTGGACATAGGCCACGGCCTAGGGCCCTTCGCCAAATTATAAAATTTTATACTAATGACACGATTTGCTTTCTCTTTCAGAAGACCCATCTTGATAAATTGACTTAGGGTCTTAAGACACATAAAGATGGCTCTAGGTGTGTAACTCATTATATTACAACCGTCATGATCGGCTTTGTTTCCCTGTAATAAAAGAGAGAAAAAGATTAGAACAAAAAGAATGGTTCAGCGTTTGAGCCGCACGAGGGGGGATCTAATATCTATCTGCAATGCTCTGTCATTTTAAAAGTCATTCAGAATAAAAGATTATAAAGCTAGCACCCCACTTTGTTCTTCTGTTCAAAATATAAGCATATTATCTTGCCTTCTAGCCTTCCTCCACATGGTTCCCTTTAATCACAGTCAACAAATTATACAATATTAATTTGTTCTATGTTAGTGAGGAAAAAATGTTATTCTTTATTCAGTTTTATTGCTTTAATTGTTTTGATTGTCTTTGAACTAAAAAGCATGGAGGTTCTTTAATGTAAAATGCTGATAGAAGTAATCATAAATTCACAGAAAAATACTGAGATAACATTTATTAGATTTCATCTTCATCTTAATTAATCTTAGTTTATGATCTATCAATAACTTTAAAATATTGGAATCATTACATTAATGTTAGGCAAAAAGTATTTTAGACTTCATAAACTAAAATTTACGATATTATGCATATTTTTAATTTGCGTGAAAACATTTTAAACTATTTTCAATTTTTTATTTTTTTTTTATTTTTTTTTTTATTTTTGTTTTTGAGGTGAAACTACTTTCATTTAAGGACAAAGATAGTGCAACATCCGTTTGGTTTGAAGGAAACAAAATGAAAAGAAAAGAAATGAGATGGAGGGGTTTATGTCTAGTGTTTGGTATTCTGTGTTGAAAAAGAAAGAAAGGGAAAAGATAGAAACCAGTGGAAATGAAACAATGTAATTAATTAAAAAAAAAAAAAACAACGAGACTTTGTTATTTCCTTTCTTTTCATTTGTTCAATCTAAACACTTTAAAGGACTTTGAAATCACTCATTTCCCCTCGTTTCTCTTCCTTCACAATCTTTTCTTTTCCTTTTGTTTCATTCAAACCAAACAGACCCTAAGATTAAATGGTAATAAAAAATAAAAAAAATAGTGTTTACCTTTGCTGAAAAAAAAATAGCGTTTACCAATACCAACCCAACAACATGTCAACATCACAAACGAAAAGTAAAAGAAAAAAAGCAAAGATGTTTTTTTTTCTTCTTTTTCGTGAGGGCTCTAGAAGTTGATTTAAAGAGCATTAGTTTTAGAATGAAAAGTCAAGATGGGGCTTGGGCCAATGAAGGCCGGGACTGTGATGATATGTTGCTTGGGCTTGTTGACGGCATTCTCACTGATGAACATCTTTATGAGTTATGACAGCTGGTTAGGCCACGACGGAAGCGTACACAGGTCAGGCCCAAATATGTCTAAGAGTACCGTTTGTAGAAAATAGTAATTATACAGGCATAACGGTTGTATCATAACGAGTGATACAACGGTAATCTGTATAATGTGTTTAAATTGATCAGATGTTAACATGATCAACGATGCATATCACCGTTGTTTCTCTCGTTTGACAAATGTTGTACCGTATCATAACTAACATCACAAAATTGCTAACGATACAATGAATCCACGATTGCCATATAATATTTATTGAACAAAAATGATGTCATTAATGATTTCGTAATGTCATTCAAAACCCACCGTGAAAAAATCTCAGTCGACGTAATAATTGATTTTTTCACATTCAGCTGTAAACTTAAGGTCGTTTTCAAGCTCATGTTAGACTACGTTTATGTGCAAATTCATTACTACTTTGGAGACCCTTCTTTAATTAATAAAATTAATATTTATATGTAAACGACACAAGTTAAAAGAAAACATGCTAAACGAAAACAATGCAACTAATTTTTTTTTATTTTTCAGGAAGCGGTCGTTTTATTAAACAGCCAAATGTGAAACAAAAATATAGAAGTGTATGACAAATCTCGAAAATAACAAAATTTATTGATATAGTAGCGAAAACAAGGCAATAGAAGAAACAAAACAACACTAAGTACTAACAATTACAAAACAAGGCAAATGTTGATAAAGATAATGCATCGGACAACTATAATGGGGATGGTGTTGATAATGAAGAGCTTCGGAGAAATAAGGTTGGACCAGAGTGATAAGGAGAGCTCTCACTATTTAACTAACAATTCTCAAGTTATCCGTTTAAGTTCAATATGGGTGTCGACCTTGGGTATTATTTTGTGCATTGAATAATGGGAGAATCAATAATGCAGAAGTCATTCCTTTATTAGATATGCATGATGCTGGGGATTTTTTATTCGTTGTAATATATATGCATGATACTAGGGATTCTCTATTCATTGTAATTTATATGCATAATACTAAGGATCCTCTACTTATAATATATATATATGGCTCTCTCGACAAAAAAATAAAGAATAATAGACAAATCCATTCTCCTGCTTACATCTCTTCTTCATTTCCTTGTATTTTATTATGGTATCAGAGCGAGTGTGAGTGCAGCACATAAACACACACAACCCTCCACAAATTCGATCTTAGATCAATCACAAACAAAAAAAAACACAAAAAAAAAAATAAAGCAGATCCGTTCCATAGCAGCAGCCAAAAAGGAGGCAGAACAGAGTTCAAAGGAGCATTTCGAAATTGTCTTTTTCGGGAAATCACATCTTCTCAATCAGCCATCATGTCCACACTTTCACTCTACGTCGCAAGCTTTATCACTCTGAAACTCACACCGAATAACTATCCGATGTGGAGGGAACAAGCCCTCGCTTTAGCCGAAAGCCAAGACCTTGTTGGACACCTTACCAACGAGACCAAAGCTCCAAGGCAAAGGAGACCACCAGCTCCACCAATACAGAAGTTACTTCTCAAATCTCTAAGGCAACCACTCAAACTCTCAATCCAGAATTTGTATCATGGAGAAAGTCGGATAGGCTTTTACGTGGTTGTCTTATTAGATCATTGTCTGAAGAATCCCTTGGCCTAGTTATAGGCCAAGACACGGCTCATGAAGTTTGGGAGGCCCTCAAAAAAGCCTACGCTCAGGACTCGCAAGAACGCGAATTCACACTTCGACAACAGCTCACCTATCTGCGAAAGGACGATGATAAGGAAATCAACGATCACATTGGGAAATTTAAAAGCCTTTGTGACAGCCTTGCCTCTATTGGTAAGCCGATTCCCGACCATGAAAAAGTTTACTGTCTTTTAACATGTCTCGGGCCTCAATACGAGACGTTTATCACTACCATGTTGAAACCGCCTCGCCCAACTTACTCAAAGTTAGTATCACATCTCCAAAATTTGGAGATCAGAGAAGGAATTGGTTTTCCAATTCATCCAATAATATGCAAATTGGAACACAGATGGCATATTTTGGAGAAAGGGAACAGCGTGCTCAACTTGGTGCCAATCGCAGCAATCAACAGCCTAAATTTAGTAGTGCTGGACGCAGCTTCCAGGCTCAACAACCAAAGGGAATGAGCAGCTCAACAAAGGGCCAGCCGAAACCCCCACCACCCGGTGAACGGAGAATGACCCCAGCCGAAAGAGACTTGTACAAGGATGAAAGGTGTCAATATTGTGCAGTGGTTGGACACATTGCCAAGATATGTTGGTGGATACCAAAGCAACCTGCCACAAACGACCAACTTCACCAAGCTTTATTTGCAAACACGATCTCTGACACGGACTGGACAATTGACACGGGTGCTTCAAATCATATGACTGGGAACCGAGGTATGAAAAATAATGTTCACCAATTTACGGGCAGAGACTCGGTTGTTGTTGGGAACGGCTCAGCCCTACCAATTCGTGGTGTAGGGCAGTCTTCACTACGACAACTAGACTCTACCTTGTCATTAAATGATGTACTTTATGTTCCTAATCTTACGAAAAATATACTGTCGGTTAGCCAACTCACTACACAACACCCGGTTTTATGTGAATTTACTGACAAATCTTGGTATGTTAAGACTCAGGAAACAGGTCAACTGGTAACCACAGGGAATCGCAAGGGTGATTTATACGTCATTCCCCAAAAGTCTAAAGCAAATTTTGCTCACAGATTTCAGATGGGTAGTGCAGACTTATGGCATCAACGCTTAGGCCATACACAACTTTCCACTATTCAGTCATTAAAAAATAAAGGTTTCATTCAAGTCCTAGGAAAAATAAAGACTGATCGAATCTATCATAGTTGTCAATTGGGAAAACTTAGCAAATTGCATTTTTCTTTATCAAAACATACTAGTACGTGTCCTTTTGACTTGGTTCATTGTGACTTATGGGGGCCATCTCCAGTTAAATCTATCGGGAATTATTTTTATTATGCTGCTTTTGTTGATGATTTTACGAGATACACATGGTGTATTCCTCTGCATGCTAAATCTGATTTTTTTTTATGCTTACAAAAATTTTGAAAATTTGTGCAACGTCAGTATGGTCACCACATTAAGATCTTTCACTCAGATAGGGGTGGAGAATTTGTCAATAATAAATTAACCTCACACTTTCTCGAAAATGGCATTTTACACCAAATTAATTGCCCTCACACGCCTCAACAACTATGGATGGTAGAAAGGAGACATCGTACTATCAGGGAGTTGGGCATGACAATGCTATTCCATGGTAGACTCCCTCTTTCCCTTTGGGTTGAGGCTTTTAGCACTGATGTCCATATCATGAATCGTTTGCCTTCTGCCACTCTTAATAATGATACACCTTTTTACAAACTTCATAACACACAACCCGACTACTCCTCCTTGAGAGTCTTTGGGTCACGATGTTTTCCCTACACTTGGAACACTAAGAAAAACATGTTTGATCCAAAAACTTTGCCTTGCGTCTTTGTTGGTTATAGCACAATGTTAAGGGTGGAATTATGTGGTTTATAAGTATCTATTTTACGATGTTTTTCCCTCTATATTGTATAATTTGCATAATAATTGGTCTTTATATTAAAATATTGAGCAAACGATATTTTTGACGGCTTAATCGCAATATCGATATGTTTATGTGATTTCATGGTTAAAATATGATTATTTGAATATTATTACAGTTGCGATGTTTTCCATGTGTTATAGGTATGTTTATTGTGCTCAAATGATGATCAAAAGAGATAAATTTCGAGCTATAAAGATTTAAGGAAGAGATAATGATCGAGTGGAGAGAAGAAAAAGAGATAGAGTTGCAAAAATCGCATTCAAGTCATGATGAACGTTCGTCCATGCGGCGTCCATATCCAACGAGCGTTCGGAAATTCAAACGGGCGTCCATAAAAGCGATTTTGATACAGAGAGTTTGAACGGAAGCTGAACGAGTGGCTGAGTAGAGTTCAAGAATGCTGAACGAGCGTCCATTAGAGTGAACGTTCGTCCGTCCGGCCGACTTAGTGAAACCGCCTCAAATCTCTATAAATACTTGCCTATTTTTCACAAAGAACAACACAATTCACAATCTTCAAACCCTAAACCCTAGGGGCGGCTATAGGCTGCGTTTTTACTCGTTTTTCCAGTTTTTTATGTTCTTCAATTCCTAAATAGTTAGTTTAATTTATGCAATTTAATTCAATAATTCAAGCTATTCAAGGATGCTAAGAGGCTAGGCTTCAATCAAACGAGCATTGTGAAGCCATCCAACGTTCATTAATTTCGATTCTGCGGTTGTTTTGTAAGCTTTTAAATCAAGTTGTTTCCTTTATCATGTCTTATGATGATTAATTGCATTTATATCGAAAGATGTGCATGTATGATGTTTTATATTTGATGAAAGTCTTTATAAACCGCATGATCACCGTGATTTAGGAATAGATCTTTAACCTATGTCAAACGAAAGTTGATAGGTTGACTATCTAGGATTAAAACGTTAAAGTTTGCATCTTTGTTTATGTTATGACGCGTTAATTTCCGTAAATCGAAAGATAGGAATTAATAGGCGAATCATCTATGAAAGTAGGATTCATACCTTTGATAAGATGAACCCCAACTTGATAAAAGCTGCAATATAATCGGGATGAGAGATTAGTGTTCGTTGGATAGGTGGATCAATACTCGTTTGTCCGTTTAAACTTGATTTAATCCTTGAAACTTGAACTGTTTAGTTAGTTTATTTTTCTTATTGCATCTTTAGATTAATCTGTTCGCAACCAATTCTTCCTAGCTTTGGATTTCGTCCTCTGTCTAGTTTATTTTCAGCATGTTTGTCCAGTTTTAGTTCCCTGTTTAGGTTAGTTTTCGTGACAATAGTTAGTTAAAAACAAAAGCTAGGATTCACATTCGTCTAGTTCCCCGTAAGATCGACCTGGCATTAGCCTCCATACTACGATCCTTGCACTTGAGGTTAACCGGTTTATTACTTGTTGTTTTGTATAGATAAAATCCGGGACAAGTTTTTGGCGCCGTTGCCGG
This sequence comes from Gentiana straminea, assembly GCA_036785695.1. Lineage (NCBI taxonomy): Eukaryota > Viridiplantae > Streptophyta > Magnoliopsida > Gentianales > Gentianaceae > Gentiana > Gentiana straminea. Next base: position 11,959,109 of record JAVUPR010000048.1, read on the forward strand.
GGAACCGGACGGTTGCCTAGTTTTTGTTTTTGTTTTTATTTTGTTTTCGATTACTTGTTAGGTTCTATCTTTTCAGTTTCTGTTCGTAGTTGGTAGTTAAGTTGTTTTTGTTCATTTATCTGTCGTATTAGTTGTGTTTCTTCGAGTAGTTAGTATTAAAACTTAGTGCTAGCCTATACTCTGTTTTTCTGTCTATCATACTCTGTTTTTCTAATCATTCTGCCCAGTTGGACGAGCGTTCGTTTCAGCGAACGCCCGTCCAGTTCTTACTTCAGTCCGACGAGCGTTCATTTTACTGGACGCCCGTCCGCTGAAATTTCTTCAAACCTGTATCAATTTCCGACATGTAAACGAGCGTTCACACTTCTGGACGCCCGTCTATCCTGAAAACTGGTCAGACGCTCGTCCACAATTTTGGACGTCCGTCCGTTCCTCTTTTCCTTCTATCAACCTCTTCTTTTCTTTTCTTTTACCTAGGTTTTGATCTTAGAATAGGTTATAAGTCTTTAGCTTAAGGCGTTAGTTTCTTAGTTTATAGTTCTCCTTCTCTCCTTTTTCTTTCTTGCTCAACAACTTGATCCCGGATCTCGGTGTATGCAAACTCGTAGTCAGAAGGGACCACTAATCTACTCCCCTGACCCCGAGCGGACCATAGTCCGACCCAATAGGCGGAAACTTCGGTTCGACGAAGGAAACGCTCTAGATCAAGAATTTGAGCACTATCTTTCAGGAGAAATCGAAAGATTAGTAATAATGGCAGCGGAAGATAGACGGACGTTGGCCGACTATGCCATGCCCGGCACAGTCACCATCAACCCCGCAATTGTTATGCCAGCCATTACGGCTCAAACTTTTGAGCTAAAGCCGGGACTTATCCGGATGATGCGGCACGCATCGATTTTTCACGGCTATCAATCGAGAACCCCCACACTCACCTACACACATTTTTACACATATACGGTACTACCCGTATCCAAGGTGTAAGTGAGGACGCAATCAAGCTCAAACTTTTCCCATTTTCATTGCGGGGGAAGCACTAGAGTGGTATCACTCTCTCCCCTCGGAATCCATTACGACCTGGGCCGGACTTGAAAGAGAATTTTTGAGTCAATATTTCCCTCCATCAAAGATGGCCAAGTGTTTGAACGAAATCTTCACATTCCATCAGCAGGAAAATGAATCTTTCTTTGATTCTTTGGAAAAGGTTCAAGTCCCTCCTCCGAAAATGTCCCCACCATGGCTTGCCGATGCAAAGGCAAGTCCATACATTCTTTAGCGGATTGACCGAGCTCACTAAGGGCATGGTCAATAGTTCATCCGGCGGGGCATTTTTGAAGAAGACTCGAGACGAAGGATGGGCATTGTTCGAAGACATTGCCAAATATAACTATGCTCCATCCTATCAAGCTATTCAGGCACCTCCTCCTCCTCCCAAGGTCGAGGAAGTGACTATGCAGAATCTGATTGCCGTGTTGCAAAAGCAAATGGCCAACTCTCAGCAGGCAACATCCCAAATTGTTCCTAACCCGAGTAATCAGACTCTATCGTTTCCACAGAACTCTCAGGTTCTGTATTGCGAAAAATTTGTTATCAACCCGGCCACATGTCCGGCCAAGTGTCGGTTTCAACCCCCCTGCTCATCAAGTTAACGCTTGTTCATAATAATGGACGGTATAATCCAAACACATGCCAAGTATGTGATGATCCGGGGCACCTTTGCTCGTTTCTGTCCCATGATTGGACAAAACGCGGAAGTGAATGCTTTTTCTGGCCAGTCTAATCCTAGATTCAATAACCAATTCTCTGGCCAGAATAATGCTCAAAATCAGGGCTTCGGCCAGAATCCGAGTTTCAATCAGAGTCCAAACTCGAACTTTAATTCTAACCCGAACTTCAATAGAAACCCTGGTTTTGGGTCGAACCAAAACTCTAATTTTTCCAATCAAACACAAAGGTTTAATCAGAATTGGCCCTCCATTTCCAATTCCAATTATCAGAATCGGCCCAGCCAGCCACAAAATCAAAATTTCTCCAATTCTCAAGGCCCCTCGAATTCCAATGACCTCAAGGCCGAATGGCACTCATTCAAGGAGGAGCAAAACAAGAACATTCGGCTCACGATGAGTACCAATAAGAACCTTGAAAGACGAGATAGGCAAGCGGGCCGGCAGTTAGCATCAAGACCCCACGGGCATCCGCCCGGTTTACCGAGAAAAATCCTAAGGGCGGTCATGTTGCTCGGGCCGATTTGAGCGACGGCCAATGTCCGACCTCGTACCGACAATGCGGTATGGACAAGAGGAGGCCGGTACAATGAATTTAAGAAGCGGTACACGGTGAGTGGTCCCCCCGGCTTCCGGGGAAACCACTAGCCCCTCCCCGCCATTGATAAGGCGGGGAGGGGAAGTTGAGCACCCATCATCCCCTTGGCGCAAGCAAGTAATCGAGTGGCGATCCCCGATAGGTGAAAAGGTTGGAAATCCTCGGTGGCATTTGTCCCCCGAGGACCGAACAAGTTGAAAACCCTCAAGTGGCCGATCCCGAGGACCGAAAAAGGAAAAGGAAGTCGGTGGGCGATCCCCGACTACGAAAGCTTCGAAAAGACGGTTCGGTGGAAGGATTTGGAAGACAAAGCGTCAAGCACATCCTCAAAGAGAGTCTTTTCCGAGAATGACCCGAAGAAGCTTCCGTTTCCACCGAGGAAGAGCAACATTCCGTTGGTTGAAGACAAATAGTACGAAAAGGTACTAAACCTTCGAAAAATACTCGTTAAATGCGCCATTATCCGAGGTCTTGGTCGAGATGCCTAAGTATACAAAGTTCATCAAGGATGTTGTATCTTCCAAGAAGAAGTTAGGGGAATGGATCAAGCAATTGGTAAGGAGTGTTCTATGGTCAATTATCAAGACCTACCAACCAAGAGAAGCGACCCGGGGAAAATTTGTGCTCACATTGCGGATGGGAGGCCTAGTCTTCCCGAATTCCTTATGTGACCTGGGTGCATCCATCGGCTTGATGCCATTGTCCGTTTGCAATCGGCTTGGTTTGCGAATCTTAGAACCCACTACCATGAACCTCAGTTCGCCGATAGGTCCTCTAAGAAAGCTTCGGGGATCCTAAGGGACGTATTGGTTCAAATAGATAGATTTACCTTTCCGAGTTGGATCGGTACGTCTTGGATATTGAGAAAAGTGAAAGTGTCCCTTTGATTCTCGGAAGACCTTTTCTATCTACGCTAGAGCCCTCATCGATTGTGATGGTGGGCATGTCACCATTCGAGTTGGTGACCGGGAGGTGAGCTATAGTGTTTCGAAATCTATCAATGTACCTTCCGGATCTCCAACCGGTCGTTCCATTGAGGAGACGTCGATGACTTCAATGACTTCATGGATAAGCAAGTCTTGGCGTAGAGGCGGAATATGAGCGATTGATCGATAATCCGAATAATCATGGTGTGGTCAATCTAGACCCGCTAGTTAGCGGTGAATTTGAGGATGAGCTAAGAGAAGAAGCCTTGGCAGTAGGACCACTGAGTAAGCTCAGCGATGTTGAGTTGAAGAGTGGTGATCTTAAATCAAGTCTAGAGGATCCTCCCGTAGATTTGGTACTGAAGCCGTTGCCTAAACATCTTAAGTATGTGTTTTTAAGAGAAGGTGACAAGCTTCCTTTGATCATCTCTGCCAAGCTATCTCGTATAGAAGAGCTTAAAGCGTTAAACGTCTTGCGCAAAAATGCAAAAGCCTTTGGTTGGCGAGGTGGGAGATATCCGAGGGATATCTCCCGACATCCGTATGCACAAAATCAAGGCGAGGAGGGTGCAAAGCGAGTTAGACGACCTCGGAGAAGACTCAACCCTCACATGCAAGAGGTAGTCAAGAAGGAAATTATCAAGCTTCTAGATATGGGTATCATATACGCCATTGCGGACACGGTGAGTGGGTATCCCCAACTCGGGTAGTTCCCAAAAAAGGTGGAATTACGATTGAGAAAAATGAGAAGGGAGAGGAGATAGCATTGAGGCTCGTTACGAGGCTATAGTGGTCCGTATTGACTATAGAAAACTCAATGAGGTCACACCGAAAGATCATTTTCCCCTTCCATTCATAGACCGGATGCTTGAGCGTCCGGCGGGGCACGCATTCTACTCGCTTCGGATGGATATTCGGGATACTTCCGGATACCCATCGATCCCGTTGACCAAGAGAAGACCACTTTCACTTGCCCTTATGGGACATTCGCCTACGGGCGGATGCCGTTTGGTCTCTCGTAATGCCCCGGCCACCTTTCAAAGGTGTATGATGGCAATCTTTGACGGGCTAGTTGAAAAGTGCATGGAGATTTTTATGGATGATTTCTCGGTCTTTGGTCAATCCTTCGATGATTGCCTCGATAATCTTGATCGAGTGTTGTCTAGATGTGTGGAAAAGGACTTAGTGCTCAATTGGGAAAAATGCCATTTCATGGTAGATGAAGGCATAGTTCTTGGCCACAAAGTGTCCGCCAAAGGTATAGAAGTAGATAGGGCCAAGGTAGAAGCCATTGAAAAGATGAGTTATCCTAAGAATGTACGCGAAGTCGAGGTTTCCTCGGACATGTCGGTTTCTATAGGAGATTCATCCAAGATTTTTCCAAAGTAGCCAAGCCCCTATCTACTCGCTCAAGGAAGACGTTGAGTTCAATTTCATTGAAAAGCGCAAGCAAGCGTTTGAGGAGCTCAAGAATCGGTTAATATCCGCTCCAATTCTTATTTCACCCGATTTGGAACTTACCCTTCGAGCTTATGTGCGATGCATCCAACTATCTTGTTGGTGCGGTCTTAGGGCAAAAGCTCAATGGAAAGTTCCGGCCTATCTATTATGCAAATCACACATGAATCCTTCTCAAGTTAACTACACAACCACCGAAAAGGAATTATTAGCCGTAGTCTTTGCTATGGATAAGTTTCGTAGTTACTTGCTAGGTGCTCAAGTGATTGTGTGGACCGATCACGCCGCCTTGCGTTATCTCATGACCAAAAAGGAAGCTAAACTGCGCTTACTGCGTTGGATACTGACCCTCCAAGAATTTGACGTTCAAATCAAAGATAAGAAGGGCAGTGAGAATGTAGTGGCGGATCATGTCTCTAGGATGATAAGTGCGGAAGAGGGTGATCCTGAAGATATAGATCTTTACTTTCCTTTAGAAAACATCATGTTGATCGATGGCCGCTCTCACGATGTTCCATGGTATTCGTCCATTGTGAATTACCTTCATGCCCGTTACCTTGACCCCGAGATGTCGTATCAAGAGAAGAAGAAGTTCTTCTCTGATATGAAATATTTCGTTTGGGATGAACCTTATTTGTTCAAGATCTGCAAAGATGGTTTGCTTAGGAGATGCGTTCCGGAATCTGAGCAACAAGAGATTATCGAGCAATGCCATAGTGGACCCACAGGTGGTCACTTTGGTCCTTGGAAGACGGTTGCGAAGATCTTCCGATCCGGTTTCTATTGGCCTACGATCTTTAAGGATACAGAAGCCTTCTGTAAAGCTTGCGATAGGTGTCAAAGAACCGGAACTCTGACAAGGCGTTTCGACATGCCTTTAAAACCCATCTTAGAGTGCGAAGTCTTTGATGTTTGGGGCATCGATTTTATGGGACCTTTCCCATCATCGTGTGGCAACAAATACATCTTAGTCTGCGTTGACTATGTTTCGAAATGGGTGGAGGCAGTGGCCACTCCTCACAATGATCATAAAACGGTCATGAAATTTCTGAAAAAGAACATCTTTGTGAGGTTTGGATGTCCTCGAGCCCTGATCAGTGATGAAGGAACGCATTTCTGCAACCGACCTCTAGAGAAAGTTCTTGAAAAGTATGGTGTTCGCCATAAGACCGGCACACCATACCATCCGATGACTAGCGGTCAGGTTGAGCGAAGCAACCAAAGCATCAAGCAAATCTGGAAAAGACAGTGAACAGTCATAGGAAAGACCGGAGTCCGAAATTGGATGATGCACTATGGGCGTATAGGAACTGCGTATAAAACCCCTATGGGCACTTCTCCATATCAGATGGTATACGGCAAGCCATGTCATCTGCCGGTTGAGTTAGAGCATAGAGCTTATTGGGCGACGAAGTTTCTCAACTTTGATTCCCAAACTTGTGGAAAACATCGATCGGCAAAGAAAGTGCATGAGTTAGACGAGTTCCGACTCCAGGCTTACGAAAGCGCCAGGACAAGCAAAGATAAGATGAAACTCCTCCATGACGCCAAAATTAAGAAAAGAGAATTTCAAGTAGGGGAACAAGTTCTTCTTTATAACTCCAGATTACATTTGTTTTCTGGAAAGCTGAGGACACGGTGGTCCGGCCCCTTTAAGATTCTCAAAATTATTCCTGGAGGCGTTCTAGAACTACTCGGTTATAAAGACCAACCTTTTCGAGTTAATGGTCAAAGGTGCAAGCACTACATTGGTGAACCTACAGATAAGCCTTTGATTGTTAAATTTCTCGATGTCCTTGGATGTGGGGCTGATGAGGTCGATGACTCGACGAGGTCCCACCCCATCCGTTTTTTCGAGGATAACGGTAGCGAGTCTTTTACAAGAGGTTCTAGCCGGTAGTTGGGATATGGAGGAGATTGAAAGGGAACAACGACGTAAACGTCATCGAGAAATCTACAAAGAAGAAAGTCAACCATGGGAAAGGTTCAACGTATCCGGAAAGCTGTCAAAGCTTTAATCCCATGCGTTAAGTGTCGTTTTACGCGACCACAATCCTGATCAGAACTTAGACGAAGTAATAGCTGGCAGAAAAATAAAATGGCCTGACCCAGGCTGAGTTTAAATGGTGTCGAGCTAACGACAATAACCAATAGCGCCACTAGGGGGCATCCTAGATATCCGTATTATATTAGTTACTCCATTTGTGTGTTATTTCCGTTTTAGTTGTTGATGTTTTGAGCCACGTCTAATTAAGCTTTGTCTGTCTTTGTCAGTTTAGCATTCAGATTAGATATGGAGTACGGTATTTTGCCAGGGGAGTTCCCTCTCATTAGTAGGATTTCCCTTCTCACCGTTTCGGATGGACCTGGGGGCACGATAGTTCTGGATATAGATATAGATATTCTTACCCGCATCAGGACTGCCACTTATGTTCTCGTTGTTCCCCGATGTTCGGGGGGTGGAGATTTTACCATTGAGGAGTTGCAGGCAGCTTTAGGACGACCGTATCGCATCCTGAACGATCCAATGCTGACTGATTTAGCCCTAGTACTGCAGGATTGAGCACTTTCATGGTGTAGAGGCAGCTAATGACGATTGGGGTGTTCAGGATGACTTTGACTTCCCTCCGGCTGTTGATATGCTCCGTCGTCTTATCAGGGTTCTAGACTGGGCAGAGCTTTATGATGACTAGCTATTATTACTTAGGTCTTGTTACGTCGAGCCCCGACGTTAAACGGAAGCGCTAAGTGGGAGGCAACCCACTATTTAGTTATGTTTTTATTTTTTCTAAGTTATTTTGTGTTTTAATTTTTCATCATTGTACTTTTGAATCTTATTTGATAATAATAAAAGTTGCACTTTGATCTTAAATTAGCATATCTATGAGAAGTTTGTTTTTTTTATCACCTTCTCTGGTGGACGCCCGTTCATTAATATGGACGCCCGTCCGGACTGCCATCTTTGTGGACGTTCGTCCAATGTAGTGGACGCCCGTCTACGAGAATCACTCCGATCCTGTATGTAAAATTGCCATATGGACGAGCGTCGGAATTTATGGACGCCCGTCCAGTTCATGCGGTTGCCACTGAACGCTCGTCCGTCACGATGGACGAGCGTCCACTCCAGGCCTATATATACCTGCTCTAGGCGTGAACACTCATTTTCTGTGATTTTCAAACGGAGAACCCGACTTTTCCCCTCCTCCAAACCTCAAATCTTCGTTTCTAAACCAAATTTGGCGATTTTTGTTGCAAAAGAACGATCTCTGCACCCTCTTTTCATTTATCCAATCCATTTCATCCAACAATCAACACACATTGAAGAATCAGAATTATTCAGTGCGGCCATTTTCATAAAAGTTCGAATTTTGGTGACCAATCTTGATGTTTTTGGGCTTCGAATCCATTCGATCATCATCCTTACATAGCATTTGGTAAGTCTATAGCAATTTTTCCTCATTCCATTCACGTTTTTGTGAGTTCGATCTTCGGCTCGACTCATTTTCTTGAATGTGCACTCATAATGTTTTAATTTTCTGTTTGCTGCTCTTTTCTTCCCCGAATTCTGGTTATGATGTTGATGTGGTACGTTTGTGGTGGTTGTTGGTGGTTTGCTTTGTGTGAAATCCCGATTTGGCCGATAAACGGGTAACCATTCTTGTAATTTGTTTGGTTTAGATATAAGTGTGACAATGGTGCGTGAGAAGGCAGTTATGAAACGTTATGGAAAAGGGTTAGCTAGGGAGAGCGGTAAAAGGAAGCGGTTAGAGTTTGATCCCTCCACAGTTGTTTCCAACCGAGGTGTTGCCATCCGAGAGCAACCCCCTAGGGCGTCTCAGCAACTTAGGACTGAGTTAAGAGATGAATCCTCTTCAAATTCTGAAACCGAGGACGATGATGAGGTCCCTCTCGTTAGAAAGTCTCGAGGCAGTCGGGGGGGTGAGTCTTCTAGGGCTGAGGTTGGTACTGAGGGTGTCGTTAGGGAGGAGGTTGAAACCGAGGCTACACATGCACCCCCTCCTAAGAAGAAAGCTAAACATGTTGTCCCTCTTGCTATGCCCCGACGATTCGTAAATCAACGAGCTCATAATGCCTACACTAAGGATTATGTGACTAGGAGTATGATCTTTGACAGAGAGGTCAAGACGCTACAAGTTGATCCCGCCTTTGTGAAGATGTTAAAGGCTAGGAAATGGCACGAGTTGCTGAGCATTCCTCCTACCCAGTCAATGATTCTATAGTTCGAGAGTTTTATGCGAATTGTTCTGAGACGGACTTGGGTGACGGTTTTGTGATGGTTCGAGGTGTCAAAGTTCTTTTTTCCGCCGAGGTGATAAATAGGAAGTATAAGTTGCCGGCGTTTGAGGGCTTGGATTACAAGGAGGAGATTGCTAGACGGCAAAATGAGGAGGGTAAGGATCCAATGGAGGAGCTGGATTGAAGGTTTGTCCGGATGTAGCTTGGGTGTTGAGACCGAACGGTGCTAGGAAGGAATTGATCACCACGACCTGGACTGAGGATTGGAGGGTATACTGTCGGTTTATCCAGAGTCGGTTGATTCCTAAAAACAACCTCACACATTTCTACATCGTTGATCTTGGGATGTTATATGCATTGGTTTTCGGGTTGAATGTGGATGTAGGGCGGGCTTTGTTTGATGATATTTTGGCAAACCGAAGGTATCTACCCGGAGTTTAATTGTACCCCATTTGATACATCGGTTGTGTTTGGATGCCGGGGTTGCCGAGTACACATTGGATCACAAGACAAAAAGTCACCCCCCCATTCGTAGAGAGAAGGTCGGGGCTGCGACATCTGAGCCGGCCCCCACCACAGCCCCTTCCACGGGTCCTTCTTGGTCTAGTTTGTCAAACGCGGAGCAAACACGGTATAGTATGGCAAATAGCCTCCGGGATTGGATGGTGGAGCTTCACGAGGGGCAAAAGAACATCATGTCAGTACTCAAGTGTGTTGTGGAGGGCAAAAAGCCGCGGAACATGAGTATTTTTGAGGAGAGTGACGTGGAGTTCCTATTCTCTGATCCTATTGAGGCCGTGATCGGTGAGATGCTTGAGGCGGCTGAGGCCCGATGATCCGGTTGAAGAGGACGTCCCGGTAGCCACTGCCACGACTTCTGCTACACAGCCAGGCACTACGCCGACTGCATCTACAGCTGGTATCCCGTCCACCGATCCCCCTCCAGTTCATGCTCCTACTGATGATGCTGTTGATGATCCCGTTCTTCGATATGATTCCGGGGCTACCTTGAGTTACTGTTTTGCTATTTATCTTTCCGGTTGATGTTATACTTTTTGATACATTTCATTTGATTTGGTTGTACCTATGGATTTGCTACTTTACTTGTGGTCACTTTTCATGTTTCTTGGTTTTTCTAGTTTTCACGCGACTGTTGTTTCTCGTAGGCATACATTTTGATGGTCGTGTAAGCCATAAGGCCCGCTGCATTCTTTTCTTTGCTTTGTGTTGCCGTACTCCTCACTGCTCTTTTCTCTTTATTCCGTTTTGATTTGTTATCTCTACTGCCATATTATACCCCGTTCCCCCGAGTTTTCTGTTTTCTCGAGTGTTGCAGAGGTGGTTTCTGTCGAGTCATCGTTGAGTACGTTTGGACGTTTTTCCTCGCTTTTTGCGAGCGTTGGTCTCTTCATGCTCGAGCCTGACCAACATCTTGATTTTTTCTGCGCAAATACAGCTAAGTTTCTTCTAATTTTCCGTACTGCACAACATGAGGACATGTTGAGTTTTTTAAGTGTGGGGGAGGGGATAGTTCGATGCGTATACGTTTAATTACTACGTTAGTTTGTTTATTATGCAAAAAAAATAAGCTCAATTTTCAAAATTTTCTACACTTTTGTTCTTGTTTTATCCCGAGTAGGCGATTCAACTTGAAGTTCGTTGTTTTTGGCGGTCATCTATGCTATACTTCATATACTCGATAAGTTAGTTGTTTCACCTGACACTATTTTCCACGAGCCATAGTTGACGATGAGCTATATTTATAAAGCTATACCCCGTTTTGGATTAGTAGTTTTTGATTATCTTATAAGTCATGGACTTAGTGCTACGTGCATATCGTGAGACTTATGATAGTTTGTATTTAGCACCGAAGTATGATATCGTGAATATCTAGAAGTTTGAATGTGATAAGTACCACGTGACTATTGTCCAATTGAAAAAGTTGAATTAATAATTAATTGTGTGTGTCGAAAGCTGGTCTATGATTTGAGTGCGGTAAGGCATTATCTCGAAATGTTTTATTCCACTATGATGACCAAAAGCTCACGACAGTTAGGAAAAGCTGCCTTATGATTGGAGTGAGGTAGGGGATTATCTCGAAATGTCCTATTCTGCTATGAGGGCAATAGTTTTTTCTAATGTGTGTTTAGAGTGAAATAGTTAAATCAACTAAAGAATCGTTACGAAATTGAATATAAGGCTTAGTTTTCGTTAATCTTATCCCCCCGTATAAACCGATGGATATGTTGTAGGGATTATCCTCTGAGTACTTCAGAAAGGTCCTACATTCATTCGATCATTCTTTTCGGGATATGTCACGTTTGTAGGGTGCATCTTATGAGTGTCATTTATTGCTATTCTACGAGGGGGTATTAGCTAATTTTACTTTGAGTTTCTCAAGTTTGGTTTTAGTGGAAGTTTTCTATGGCTATGCACACACACCGGTGAACCTCTAAGTTATTGAATGTATGTTATATCTGTTTAGATGCCTGTTTTTCTTTCTCGAGCCTAATTTTTCGTTTTGTTTTGCTCGGGACGAGCAAAAGCTAAGTGTGGGGGAGTTGTTAAGGGTGGAATTATGTGGTTTATAAGTATCTATTTTACGATGTTTTTCCCTCTATATTGTATAATTTGCATAATAATTGGTCTTTATATTAAAATATTGAGCAAACGATATTTTTGACGGCTTAATCGCAATATCGATATGTTTATGTGATTTCATGGTTAAAATATGATTATTTGAATATTATTACAGTTGCGATGTTTTCCATGTGTTATAGGTATGTTTATTGTGCTCAAATGATGATCAAAAGAGATAAATTTCGAGCTATAAAGATTTAAGGAAGAGATAATGATCGAGTGGAGAGAAGAAAAAGAGATAGAGTTGCAAAAATCGCATTCAAGTCATGATGAACGTTCGTCCATGCGGCGTCCATATCCAACGAGCGTTCGGAAATTCAAACGGGCGTCCATAAAAGCGATTTTGATACGAGAGAGTTTGAACGGAAGCCGAACGAGCGGCTGAGTAGAGTTCAAGAATGCTGAACGAGCGTCCATTAGAGTGAACGTTCGTCCGTCCGGCCGACTTAGTGAAACCGCCTCAAATCTCTATAAATACTTGCCTATTTTTCACAAAGAACAACACAATTCACAATCTTCAAACCCTAAACCCTAGGGGCGGCTATAGGCTGCGTTTTTACTCTGTTTTTCCAGTTTTTTATGTTCTTCAATTCCTAAATACAGTTAGTTTAATTTATGCAATTTAATTCAATAATTCAAGCTATTCAAGGATGCTAAGAGGCTAGGCTTCAATCAAACGAGCATTGTGAAGCCATCCAACGTTCATTAATTTCGATTCTGCGGTTGTTTTGTAAGCTTTTAAATCAAGTTGTTTCCTTTATCATGTCTTATGATGATTAATTGCATTTATATCGAAAGATGTGCATGTATGATGTTTTATATTTGATGAAAGTCTTTATAAACCGCATGATCACCGTGATTTAGGAATAGATCTTTAACCTATGTCAAACGAAAGTTGATAGGTTGACTATCTAGGATTAAAACGTTAAAGTTTGCATCTTTGTTTATGTTATGACGCGTTAATTTCCGTAAATCGAAAGATAGGAATTAATAGGCGAATCATCTATGAAAGTAGGATTCATACCTTTGATAAGATGAACCCCAACTTGATAAAAGCTGCAATATAATCGGGATGAGAGATTAGTGTTCGTTGGATAGGTGGATCAATACTCGTTTGTCCGTTTAAACTTGATTTAATCCTTGAAACTTGAACTGTTTAGTTAGTTTATTTTTCTTATTGCATCTTTAGATTAATCTGTTCGCAACCAATTCTTCCTAGCTTTGGATTTCGTCCTCTGTCTAGTTTATTTTCAGCATGTTTGTCCAGTTTTAGTTCCCTGTTTAGGTTAGTTTTCGTGACAATAGTTAGTTAAAAACAAAAGCTAGGATTCACATTCGTCTAGTTCCCCGTAAGATCGACCTGGCATTAGCCTCCATACTACGATCCTTGCACTTGAGGTTAACCGGTTTATTACTTGTTGTTTTGTATAGATAAAATCCGGGACACACAACACAAGGGCTATAAATGCTATCACCCGGGCACCAAAAAATTTATTATCTCACACTATGTTGTGTTTGATGAAACATTTTTCCCTTATCACAATCCGTCTCACACTAACACACACCTCCAACACAAGCACGCACAAACTATCTTTGATGCCTAGTTACCAAACCTCACTCCCACTCCCTCTCCATCCTCTCCAAATCCGAACCCACCCACCTCTATTCCCTTATCTGCTGTAGCCATCCCGCTTCCCACCCTCCATCCCCCACTATTGACCCAACCCCAACTCTAACCGTAACCGATACCTCCAGCAATACCATTGCACCCCAACCTATACATGTCCATATACCTCCGCCGGCGTCCCCAATCACCGACCACCACAGCTCCAATGACATCCCTGAGTCCCCTGCCTCACCCTTCTCCCTTTCCCTCACCAATGAGCCCCTTTCCGGTTCGGACGTCACCCATCAATCCTTGCCCCGTGAGCCCTCCCTACCACCCCTTCTCCCCAACCTATCGTCACCCGCTCCCACCATGGCATTTTCAAACCAAATCCCAAGTATGCACTTCACGTTACTCTCCCCTACCATTCCCCGCAAACCCTGAACTGTCAAAGAGGCCTTAGCCCATCCCGGCTGGAAGGCAGCTATGCATGATGAAATCTCTGTTCTCCACGCTAACCGTACGTGGGACCTTGTCCCTAGGCAGCCCGGCATGCATGTCATCGGATGTAAGTGGGTTTTCAAGGCCAAGTTAAAGCCGAATGGTTCTCTTGACCGCCTTAAAGCCCGGTTAGTTGCTAAAGGGTATCATCAATTGGATGTGATCGATTACCTTGAAACTTACTCCCCTGTGATTAAACCAAGTACAATTCGTCTAGTCATTGTTGTTGCTCTTGTTCAAGGTTGGCCCATCCGCCAACTTGACGTCAAGAATGCCTTTTTGCATGGTATTGTGTCAGAAACTATCTACATTGATCAGCCTCCAGGTATAACTAATAAAGATAATGCATCCTATGTGTGTAAACTTAATAAAGCCTTGTATGGATTAATGCAGGCTCCTCGTGCGTGGTTCGACATGTTCAGTCAATTTCTGTTCAGTTATGGCTTTTATTGTAGTTTGGCCGACCCTTCCCTGTTTATTTATCATTCGTCTCATGGTTCACTCTTTCTGCTGTTATATGTTGATGACATGCTAATTACAGGGACACATGCGCCACTTCTGAATTCTCTTATCCAGGTACTCAATCAGGAATTCGCAATGAAGGACCTGGGTCCCCTTCATCACTTCTTAGGTGTCGAAGTGGTCCCCACCTCAACCGGCTTACACCTGTCTCAAACTCACTATGCCGTTACTTTGCTTGAATGTGCGCAGATGAAAGACTGCAAACCCGTGGCCACACCTTTGGAGCTCAAACCAAAGCATTCTGAGGTAGCCACCCTTCTTCAAGATGCTACTTCCTACAAGAGCCTGGTGGGAGGACTACAATACCTCACATTCACCATGCCAGATCTTGCCTACAGCGTGAACTACGTCTCCCAATTTTTACAACAACCAACTCAGTACCATCTGAAACTTGTTCATCGACTCCTTCGCTTTGTCAAAGGCACGGTCCACCTTGGGCTTAATTTTCTCTCCAACACCTCTCTTGATCTTAGTGCCTACACAGATGCTGACTGGGCCGGGTGTCCCACAACTCGACGCTTCATCACTAGCTATTGCACCTATTTAGGAGCCAACCCTATCTCATGGTGTGCCAAAAAGCAACCCACTATTTCTCGATCCAGCACTGAAGCCGAATACCGAGCATTGGCCCACACTGCCGCCGAATTGACATGGCTCTCGCATCTCTCCAAGATCTTGATGTCCCTAGTAGAGCCACACCTCGGCTTTTTTGTGACAACCTAAGTGCTTTGCACATGACTGTCAATCCCGTTTTCCATGCATGAAGTAAGCACATCGAGTTAGACTACCACTTTGTTCGTGAACGTGTAGCTCTTGGAAAGCTAGTCACTCAACACATCCCGACATCAGCACAAGTGGCCGACATCTTTACAAAGTCCGTGCCCAAGGCCCTCTTCTCAAATTCCGCAACAAACTTTGCCTCCACCCTCGGCACAGTTTGAGGGAGGGTGATAAAGATAATGCATCCGACAACTATAATGGGGATGGTGTTGATAATGAAGAGCTTTGGAGAAATAAGGTTGGACCGGAGTGATAAGGAGAGCTCTCACTACTTAACTAGCAATTCTCGAGTTATCCGTTTTAGTTCAATATGGGTGTCGACCTTGGGTATTATTTTGTGCATGGAATAATGGGAGAATCAATAATACAGACACCATTCCTTTATTAGAATGGTTAAACCCTAACCATGAGGGTCTCCATTCCCCCTGTCCCACGGGATGAGTGGAGAATGTTAATCAAGATCCCATAGTAGCTTAGAATCGTTGGGCTTGCCTTTATTACGCAAGAGGGAATAATTCGCCCCTTGTGGGAATCGAACCTCTAACCTCCCGGTAGGCCGCACCACGCACCCCCCCCCTCGCTAACCCAAGTTATGTCCAGGGACCGCCATTCCTTTATTAGATATGCATGATGCAGGGGATTCTCTATTCATTGTAATATATATGCATGATATTAGGGATTCTCTATTCATTGTAATTTATATGCATAATACTAAGGATCCTCTAATTATATATATATATATATATATATATATATATATATATATATATATATATATATATATATATATATATATAGGCTCCGTCGACAAAAGAAAAAAGAATAATAGAAAAATCCATTCTCCTGCTTACATCCCTTCTTCATTTCCTTGTATGCCTTTCTAGAAAACGTAGTAGTAGAGAATGGAAATGGCACTCGCTTTGGTATTTAGATTAATTTTTAGCAATATTTGTGGAGGAACAAAATACTCGTAACGTTTTCTTACCTCCTTTGACGCCAATAAATAAAATGATCGTTTAAAAAAAATAAAATAAAAAAATGTATCCAACACCAACTTCGGTCTTCTCCTTTCAAAAGAAAAAAAAAAACTTCGGTCTTCAAGTTTTCATGCATACTATTGTTTTATTTTATTTTTGCTTTTTTTTTTATTCTTTTTGGCAAATGTGCGTACTGCCTACTCTTTTTTTTTTCTAAGTAAATGAAAGAAAATTGGTTCATCCTTAAAAATGTGGTTTACAAAAATGGTTTACTTAGAACAACCCCGGTAAGAGGTCCCAAATACTATCTCAAACACATCGTTTTTCGTTTTAATTATACTTTTTCAACACCAAAAAAAAAATTCAATCCAATAAGCAACCTCTATACACTCCCCCATAAACAAATTTTTTTTTTATCTACCATCGCATAAATTTTTTGACCACATATTTCGATTGGAGAGAGAAAAATCTTTTCTTTTACAATAAAAATTGCCTCTAAAGCCCTCCCAATATATGGAGGGAGGGGTAGAGAAATTTTCAAGTTGAGGGTGAAATCAAGGTTTATTGTGGTGTTGGGTGACTCAAAAACTATTTTGGAGGTTGAATTGGGTAACCATTGTGGTCACTCGACTCACTCTTATACTCATGATTCTTGAGAAAATATGAGTCCCCTAATATCATGGGCCAGAGGCAATAGCCCGGCCTGCCCTAGCTTGCCGGCTTGCTCTGATATCTTTCATATTAAAAACTATTAAGCAAATTAGGAATAAAGACACGGTTTGAAATATTTTTAAATAACAGGACGTCCACATTTTTTATAGAAAGAATGACAGCATGTATATTTTAGTAGCACATCTAGTAACACCAATTGATTTTAGTACAACAGTAAACGCTTGATCCTAATATGTCTTGCACACTTGTTTTACCTCTATTTTTAGCACCATGATCCTCATTTTCACTAAGTAGGCATTTAATTATGCTATTTTTATTATTCTCGGTTCCACACATCACACATAAAGAAAAATCTCGTTTTTATCAAGAAAATTGTGGACCGTTACGAACACATGGAGTACCTTGTACCCTATGGGATTACTTGTAGATTGTTGTTGTGAGGTTTTCAGGCCAAAAGGCGATGAATGAGTTGATCCGTGTGAAGAAAGATGATTAATAGAAGTTGAAGATGAGTTTTGAGAAATAAAGTTTTAGGAGTAAACCTAAGTTAAACAGGCACATGCCTATTGGAAGGACCCAAGCATGGAAAACTCTCTGTTAGTAGGTTTACGCCTCACCTAGAAGCAGTGGCGAAACCAAAAAAAAAAATATATATATATATATATATATATATATATATATATTATATATATATATATATATATATATATATATATGTATATATATATATTAGCATGTTCTAAAAAATCCGATGTAAAATAGTATCATTTATCAAAAGATAATACACATCTATCTAGTCATGAATATGTATTAAGTCTTGTGCCTATAAAAGCTAATGTAATATTACATATATACATACACAAAATAATTACATTTATCAAATATAATATTCATCTAGTCATGAACATGTATTAGTCATAAGAAAAAAACTCAAACAAAAACTGTAAAATCAAACTAAAATAACAAAAAAAACTGAATCATTCCATTTATCAACTATAAAATCAAACTAAAATAACAAAAAAAAAAACTGTGAAACAGGTAAAAAAAAAAATATTGAAAGCAAGATTTGAACCTATAACCTATGCTTATTGACACTAGAAAAAGTAAATTTTGAAGCCACTTGGATAAGTAATCATCTATTTAAAATGAAGACACGTTAAATACTAATATTAACGCTAATACTAATACAATGATAAAATATTTTTTTTATTTTTTTCTCGAAATTTGGGGTGGTCTTGAGACCACCCCACCCAAAGGGTAGGTCCGCCCCTGCCTAGAAGAGAGCAGAATTAAGCCAACACTCTGTTCAATTTCAGGAGCATACATACGCCCGACAGGCACACGCCTGGAAAATGCCTGATAGCAAATTAAAATAGCTCTGAGTAGGTATACGCTCATACCCCCAATATCTCTCGGCCAATGAAAAGAGTAATGTTCTTCCTGTACTTTATTTAAAAGGGACCCGAAGCAGAGGCGGCTCCAGGAATTTAGTGATACGGATCGGAAATTTGTCATATTTTAAAAATTCCTAATAGTAATGTTACATATTATAATTCAATACGGGTCAATAATGATCAATATATAAAAATAATGGGGTCGGTACACATATAAAATGTGTATATAAAAAAAAATTCCACTGTAATATTTTTTTAACGGGTCGGGTGACCCAAATCTTAATACATGGAGCTACCCCTGCTCTAAGAGAGAAAATCATTATCACCTCATTAGCATAAAAAACGGATCTCAGGCTCATATTTCTGAAAGTAAGGAATATGTTTGGGCTTCACTCCATGAATGTTAGATTGTCAATATATTGATGAATCTCCATGAGATTCAAGCTAAGAGTGGATATTTTCATGGATTCTTCATCTTTTAGGAATTAAACCTTGTTCTTACTCGAATATACTATTTTAATGGAAGCATCTTCTCTTAATTTTGTTAGTTTCTTAGCTAATATGAGTAGCTAAACTCTCTTAGTTGGGATTATGTAAACATCCCTTAATTGTATCTTAATCAATGTATGTGCATAAGTTGAATTGCATGTTTAGCTCTTGATCATTATTGTTAAGGTGTTTGTGATTAATGCTTGCAATTAATTGATCACTAATTGCACGATTCCATATTTGATTCTCTAATGGAAATTCTGAGATACGTCTACGTAGGAAAGAAGACACCTTAATTGCCTAGTAAATTCATTTTTTTTTTTATCTTCATAGAATTGGTTTCTTAAACTTTACTTAGGCGATTCATTGAGAATTAATACGTAGTTAATCATGTAGACTTATACTAGGTCTTAGCTAATAAGACGGTGAATTAACTAATTAAAGTGTGCTAATGCGTGAAAAAACGATTAGTCACTAAAATTGGAATCGTGCCCGGTGACGATACGGGATTTCACCCCTCCACGTGAAATTATCTGATTGATCCAGTTGGCGTATGAAAAATCCAAGCCTCTAGTACTCACCTCGAGTCGAATAAGAGACGAGTCAGCGAAGTCCACAGCAACCAGCAGATTCTGCAAGTGTCCCATCTCGAACACCCATGTCGGTGTTGTACGAGTCGAGACCAGGGTCCCAGCCCAGATTCCTAAGCCCAACATCCGGAGGGTTACTTGGGGCAAGGGGCAAGGTAAGGGTTATTTATGTCAATAGACCAAACCGCCTTAAGTTTAGGGCGAGAAGAAGGGCATGTGCCTATAAATACACAGCTCCAGGAACTACGTAAGACTTGATTCCTGGATATTACACAGGATACTTAGGCAATCCAAGATACATTCTTGGACTCGGCATAAAACACCAAAAACACCATCTTTACTACAGTACTAGCCTTGCGCATATTCTTCTTGACTCACCCTTAGATTATACGTGGCCCTGTTAAACCGGTGGTGCATCATTTAGCATCATCACCCGGTAATCAATTAAGTGTTTCTTTTTGACCAAATTCATGTCCATTCACGCATTCACGATTCATGCTTGATAAAATGGTTTTTTTAGATAATCAATCTTAGTGTTTGATAAAATGGCAAGCTTATGCTTACCTATACCAAAATATTTGAGCCGCTTTAATACTCAATTAGATTTCGCTTTGTGGATACGACATTATTCATCTATGTATAGTACGATTAACCCCATACATTGCTGGTGATTTTGGACTTATAGAAAAGTGTCATAACTCATAAGTGACAGATCAATAAATCACCCAATTCAAATAGGACTCAGATTCATACAACGTAAAAATTAAATCCAAGGATGTAGCCAAATGGTGGGCTTAGGGTGGCTAAGTCCACCCAGTTGTTATTTTTGTTACACAAAAAAATATATATAATTTATCCTCAAATAAAAAATTTTATATATATATATATATATATATATATATATATATATATATATATATATATATATATATATATAATTCAATCAACACGATCAATTATTTTAATACAACTCACCCGATCATACATAGATAATTCATTTCCTTACCCCAAAGATAAATTATTGGCTTTGTCTCATGTTTTCGGATATTCATATCCATCATGAAAACCCGATGAGTATTTGTTAGATTGGTCTACATATGTGAAAAGGACATTGACTCGTTTGGAAGTACAATGTGGTTAAACATAGCCCGTTTGCTAGTTTCATTGATTTACACGATGAACTTTGTAACGCTCCGTTCCCAAACACCGAGTCCATATCCAGAAAAGGAACGTTTGGCATGTATAATATAAAATAAATCTATTTTTATACGTAAGCATCTACTACATCATATCGAGTTAAGCAAAACGGAAGCAAAAGACTCTGGAATATTTTTTTCCCATCAAACAAGAATAGAAACATCCATCAAAGATAGAAAGGGAATAACTTATTACAACGAAAATCTCCAAAGAACTTACAACGTACGAAACCTCCAAAAGAAACAATAAAATAATTTACAAGCTTATTCGTCAAAACCAAGGAATAATAAACAAGTGTAAAACTTCATATGAAAAAGAATAAATAAAAGCTTCAACGTCGGCGTCTTCAAACGTCGTCTTCGAAATCCTCATCGAATTCCGGTTCAACTTGTTCATCTTCTCTCCCCCAAACACATAGAAAACATGCATTTGAGGTAAGTACAATGTACTCAGTAAAATGTAGAAGCTATTAATTAATTAAGAGTTTAGTATAAGATTCAAAATTATTAACAGTTATCTCTATGTAACCGACTCAATCTAGGGCTCACTTCGTGTCCATCAACACGTCATGACTATACATTTCTAACCTAGCTTATCTGTGTTATGTCAGTACTCAAGGGCACTACGCATGGTGTGTATCCACCTGAAGATATACTTGCTAACTAACAGTGATTTACACTGGTAGCCCCGGGGTCTCTCCGGTATGCATATACGTTCGATTAATTTCCTACACTACCCTTCAGCCTTTTGAGCGAGTAGCGTTGTTCACCTTTAGAACGTATCACATCGCCGATATGAATCGGTGCCTTACCAAGAATAGAATGACATTTAATCTTTTTACTAACACATATGTAATTTATTATGTGTAAACTAGCCACCTAAGTGTTTTCAAGGCAAAGTTCACCTTAACAACTATATTCCCTCATTTAGACAGCTAGACACCACATCCTATCAAGTACACAGACATTGGTGAATTCTAATTCACCAAAGCAAAAGCCAAGTCATACTCTTCCGACGGTCCCGAACTTCAACTCTTAAGAGGAATTTATCCGGTTCCGAAACTAAATGCATCAGAAGCTTAATCATGACTTGTTCATGTTTATTTAAGGTTATTAGATCAAGAAACAACATTCAAGACTAGATTCGGGGCTTAGAACAAGCTAATCACCAAAAACAGGCTCAGTGCGCCCGCACTGAGCATCAGTGCGCACGCACTGAGTGACCAGAGGCTCACCAAAACTCTCTGCTGAGCTAGTGTGTCCGCACTGGCATCTGGTGCGTCCGCACCAAGCGTCAAAACCCAAAAACGGACTTTCTGCCTCATCCGTGCACCTGCACAGCCCCCCGGTGCATCCGCAATGAGCGTAATAACCCCAAAAACTCAGTTTTACTACACTTAAACGATCCCTACTCGATACCAAACAAGTTCAACATCATGTTACTCAGAAAATAGCAGAAAAACACAGCTTTTATAACCCATAACCACCCTTGATTCTTAAACAACATAAATGTATGATTTCTAGCATAAAATCATATCAAACCTCAACATAAACCTTAATAAACCGTAATTAAATCATAGGAAGATCCTCTTACTTGATAGCAAGCAAATCCAACTCCAACTTCCAGAAAAACAGCAACAAAACGACATTTTTTCCACAGAAAACCTATGTGATCAATTCCAAAATAGGTTAGATTCGATCACACGCTTCTATTGTAACAAAACTACGAAAGCTATGAGTTTTAATCCCTAAAACTCATCCAAGAACACATCTAGGTCGAATTTACATACCTAGACAAAGCTCCAAACTTTTAGTACTAAACGACGCCCTATTCACGACGATTCCAATACTCTACTCGAATCTAAAAACCGTTAAAATTGCTTTAGAATTCTGAAGAAATCTCCCAGCCTTTTCTCTTTTGCTCTCAAGCGTTCACAAAGAGCGTAAAAACCAATTTCTGATTTTTGGTAACAGGTTATCAGAATAATGAGAGATATTTTTCTTAAATATCTTTTCCCAAAATTAGTAACTAATCCCTCTCTTTCCTTAATTGCCCCCTTAATCATAATTAATCATATTTCCCATATATATATATATATATATAAACATACTTAAATCCAAAATCGAGGAATCTAATATTTTGCTTTCGTAAAATGACACGTCTGTCATTTTTCTCGAAAATCGGAATATTACAACTTAATACTACATTTGTCTCAAAATATAAGTCATCCTACATTTTTTTATTTGTCCCGTCATTCTATATTACTAATGCAATATTTATTACTTTTTTTTATCTTATCTCTAATTTATTATCAATCCAAATACTTTTCATTACTTAACAACTATTGGATTAATGATAGTCAATAAGGATTTTAGATATTTACCCTTCAAATTATCACATTTAACCAAATTTTTAATCTATCTAAAATGTTTTAAGATAACTTATATTTTAGGACGAAATAATATTTACTTGAGATTGAGATTGAGATTGACTCACTCCGAACCAATTACACTCTTACACTTGTCGTTGGCAAAGATTACAAATAACTCTTACACTTGTCGTTGGCAAAGATAGCTAGGCGGCAAATAACTGGAAGTTCCCATGTGACCATTGGTTGACATAAATGTATGATTTAAAATCAGTACCCACAAACATTACTAAATAAAATAAGCTCCCAAAGGGCAAAACGAACAGATTAAAAAAACCCATCTACAGTTTCATGAAATCTGCATAAAACATAAACACTGTTGAAGTTGAAAGCAATAACTATGCATTTTATTACTTTTTGTGTTTTCACTATACAAACAGTTTTCATTTTTCTCTATTTGGGTACGAGTCCCAGAAGCTTTTTAGATTGGGACATAATAATGTTTCGTTTTTGTCAATACACTGTCTGTATACTATGTTTTGTATCTTTATGGGACGTCCTTTGTCCAAAAGAAACTTACCTTTCATTTTCTTATTTGTTTTGTCTTTAACAAGTTCTTTAACAAGTTCAACATTGCATGATATGGAAAAAGAGGGTAACTTATCATTACTAGGTAACATGTTGGAGAGTTATAAACATTTATTAATGGTTGTTCAATAAAATATGTTATTATTATAACGGCTATTACATAACGGGTGACACGAAAGACTTTTACATCATTCATTATGGTGGGCGTACATTACGATCAATGAAACCTACATCATTATCAAATATCGTTGTTATATTAACCATTTCGTTGTTATATTGAAACCTACATCGTTGTGTTATAGATAACCATATATTGTTATATTAGCATTTCCTATAAAATATCTAGCTAAGCATTGAGGATTTCAAACATGATGATGATTCCTTTGTATTATCCGTCGTTCTAGAATAGTTATAAATATTGTTAGGAAAACAAACACGAATAATAACTCATAGCGAAAACGACACCCCAAAAGAAAAAAACAGAAAAAAGACAATACTAAATTCGCATGGTTCAATCAGTGTGAATTACATTAACTGACGAAAGAAATAATATATTACTATAATGAAGAAATACAAAAAAAAACTCTTCAAAAGCCCAAAAGACAAAAAAGATAGGCTATAAGTAAGTGATTTTATTGTGGTCCGGCCACTATATCTCATATTTTTCACCAACCACATATTTAAAATGTGTGGTTTTTTTATACATAATAATTAAATCTGATTGGTTCCAAACCATTAAATCATACTTGTGGCCGGACCGGCTACCATAAAACTTGTATTAACTTATATGTTACGTACATCAAAATAAATAGGCTAGAGCCCTTTTAAATGCTAAACAAAGTCGGATGCTTTCATGCTTATTGCCGATGTGGGAATAATTGATCCGTCAACATAACAAATCTTTACCTTGAGACAATCATCCACATCTAAAAATGGTAGTACTACTCTTTCTCCACAAGCTTCAAAATCATCAAACAATGTTAAACAAGTTCAAGCATTGATTGAACTTAACAACTGGAAGACACTTCGTAATATCTGACTCGGAACATGCAGGATGATGTATGTAAGGATTGCAGAATTACCAATGATTGTAGCGTAGGAATCTGAATGAACCACACGGAAACCGCATCTGAGAACCGGAACTTTTCTGAATCTCGCGGCTGCCAGCTTTCGGCTCGTTGAGGAAAAATTCCATTCGTATCATTCCCAAGTAAATCGCATTGAACCCAGCAACAAAAACGATTAACACACTCGTAATATGAAATAAAAAGGTTGTATAAACATAGTTAAACATAACCAATTGATAAGGGGATTTGTATAAATAAACCAACATTTGGTGACATGGGCGGACGCAGGATTCCGGGTTAGGGGGGGGGGGGGGGGGGGATAATTCTAATTATTTTTTGCAATCAAATAAATATATAGTAGTGTTTTTTTCCCATCCCGTATGATTCGAAAAAAACACTACTATATATCGCAAAACAACACGACTATACATTTCTCTTTATATAATAAAAAACTACTATATATCGCACAATCGAAACACATACACACTTCTACTTCTATCAATAAAGATTTAAAACAATACAAACAATGTTTTTCAAGAAAACCAATATTCCGAAATCGATTATTATTTTTTAAATGTATCATTTTGACAATAACTATGTATTTTTCTTTATATGTTAAAAGTTTTTTTTGTCAATTATCGGATTATTATAGATCATAGGGACGAATATAAATTTTATAGGGGCGAATAAATACATAACATATATATAGTAGTGTATTTTTGGATCCGAAATAAGGGGCGAGTGCCCCATTCCTCTTAAGGTACATCCGCCCCTGATTGGTGATCTGGATGATGATGAAATGAGTTTGGGGGATGCAAGTTCTTCCGGCAAAGTCTCCCCAACCTAAGATGGTGAATCCTTATCCAAATATGCTCCAAGAATCTCCAATAGATTAGCTCCATAAAGATCCGATCTAGAAAGAATTATTTTTCCTAACCTTTCATTTATCACGTTTCTGTTCGTTAGCTAAATTCCGAAAACACTCTTTTTCCTATTTATATAGGAGTACTAGTATGTGGTTTATGAATAGACCAACCGGGGACAATGGGCCGGGCCTATATCAAGAATTGGGGACCATGGGCCTATGATACATTATTTACTTTTCCGGCCTCCTTGTCTAACATGTAAATCAATGCAAAATATACAAACTGCAAGATCCATAAGATTTCATGACAACCAGAGCATTTTTATAACTTTCAGATTTCCACCATTTACAAATGTACGTATAGCCAAAAATCACAATTGCGCCCAAAAAGATAAGATTTTTTTTCAAGTATGGAACATAGCCAACTTACATAAGTGTTCTAACAACACCGTCGGGTCTTGATTCTAACTGTACCAATCCCTACGACTCTGCAAACTACATTGTTGCCCATCATAAGAACTCCAACTTAAACCGAGCCATAAGTAGGAAACCAGTCCCTAGTGGACACATTTGATACGTGCAACCATAATCCAAATTTCATTCACTAGCTTTTAATTAATCATCAGCAAAGAAAATCATCAATCTCATCTTCTATGATACTGGCTTAACCTAACTCTTTGTCGCTATAGTCTTTCTTTTGTTTACGTTGTTTCTTGTTCTTGAGTCAAACCAATCGGATTTGATATCACTTACAAGTTTTTCTTTTGTAAAAAATAAATAAAAAAATAAAATACTCACAACTACAAAATAATATTATGTGTAAACTTAGTGTGTACTTTCGGGAAGAACTCTAATATTACCCTAAAAAAGATGTTACATGTTGATAAATGTTTATGATGGGTAATGCTCTTAGTCCATATTAATTAGCCAACCTCCGGCCCTAAGGTTTGTGATTTTGTTTTTGAGTATAAATCTTTCTTATCAATTCGATGAGCAAAAAACCAACCGCTCAAATCAAGAACATGGGTATATATAAGTTTTAGGAGGCTAAACCAACCCGGACGAAAAAATAATTACACAATTTTTTTTTAATGTAGACCAGTTAAAAATTTACGAATCATTTACTTAAAGAATTGATAAAAAGATATAGTAGAAAGATTGCATATTCATTCACTGGATTGTGCTTACATTCATTGTTCATATATATCAGAAGTATGCTAAGTAACTTGCACACATCTCTATGCTGACTCATATCCAACGGCTAATTCCTTATAAGGAATAATACACATGTCACTACTATGTAAATCCAAGTGTTACACACATGCTAGCTTATTATAGATAATTAGTACTACTTATCCAACATTTTTATCATCCCCCCTCAAACGAGACTTGGTATCCACAAGATTGAGTTTGGATCGAGCATCAGCAAAAGCAGTAACCTAAGAGGCTTGGTTAGGGTATCAGTCAATTGGGAAGCTAAGGCACATATCTGACAACTAGTTGTTTGGCAAGAACTTGATTTCTGACAAAATGAACATCCACTTCAATGTGTTTTGTCCTAGCATGAAACATAGGATTATGAACTAGGAATGTAGCACTTGTATTATCACACCACAGCATAGAAATCTGTGTCAGAGGATACCTAGTTCAGTAAGTAGAAATTTGAGCCAAGTAACTTCAGCAGCAGCTTGAGCCATTGATCTGTACTCAGCTTCAGTATTAAGTCTGGCTACTATTAGAAGTAGTGTTCGAAAGACAATTTATGTAATTGTTTTTATTTAATAAATCACATATTTAACTTCATCTTATTATTTGATTTATGCTTATATTTAATACACTGCTGAAAACCCCAAGTCGTATAAAATGTAGCCATATAACTTAGTGTGTAGGATTAATTTTATGGTGATACACTTGAATTATTAGTCCGTGGTGAAATTAATCACAATATGGGGTCTATTGATTAAACCACCATTAATGGCCCAGATCTGGACCGTCGACATTGGTTGTAGTGGGGCATTTATATATGATGAGAGTCATATAGGACTGGACCGATTTAATCTGCGTTTCTCATATAATTCCATGATTGAGAAATCTCATTAAATCACAAGATGATCATATATGGATTAACCTTAATCCTGAAGTGATTGCATACTCCAACTGGTTTCAGGACAGGGTTTGATGTGTTCGTTAAGGAAAGCTAAGAGGCGCGGTCCGAATCACTTTCACGTTGGTATTATTCTGATGAGTGAGAAGTGTGTGTCTCACATATATAGAATCCATTCCGACTCGACTCGACTTTTTGAGAATAAGTTATATCTATAATCGATAGAGTTCATTTTCGGATTTATTGTGGCGTAATTCCGGAATTAATAAGTTGAGTAGGAATATTCTGTTCGATGAATATTTTATTCTATTTATTGTAGCTACTGATTATAGGTCCATGGTCCCCGGGTTGGCTCCTAGCACGCGAGTGTTTTCTTGTTTTATGGAACCTCGAGAATAAATTAAATAGTTGGTCTATTTAATGAATATGCAATATTATTTATTTGGTAAATAATATGTAAAATAGAAAAGACATTTTCTATTAAAAATAATGACATATGTGGCGCCCCATTGTGATAAATTAGAAAAAGGAATTTTCCTAGATTATGTCACATGAATAATTAGTTAAATATTTATTTGTTAGATAATAATTGGTAAATAGATAAGAGATTGATTTTTTGGGAATTATCTCTTATCTTATGGCAAATATCTTTTCCTTATGGGAATAGGTAATTGTGGTGTGAAAATGACAACACTCTATTGACTAGTTATTATTTTATATAAAGAGAGTTCCTCCAACACAATATTCATTGAAAAATTGCGCCACTTATCACAAATAGAAGAAAAAATTAGTTTCTTGTTATAGTCATTAAGAGAAGAAAAACCCTAGGTTTTTCTTGGGCATATTCGAGAAGATTCTACGGTGAGGATTGACGTCCACCAGTCTTCGGTAGGAGAAACAATCCGGAAGACTGCGGCTTCTCCGCTTTGGTCGAATCTTTCTTCCGCTCCGCTTTGGTCGACTCTTTCTTCCTCTCCGTTTAGGTAAATCTTCAACCTTCTCATAGTTATATTAATTGTTTATGTGAATCAAATCGTGGTATAATCACATGCGAATTTATTCGTAGCTTCCGTTGAGCATGATCGAGCGTCTCAATCGGTGCTGTGAATCAGATCTGACGATCCAATTATGGATTCGGTTTTCTATATATCCAGCAGCTACCACATGTTGTTTCTTGGATGACCACCCAACTAGTGAAGCTCCTAGATAGATGTAGTAACCACTGACAGATTTCCTATCATGTGGAGAAGTGGCCCAGTCAGCATCTGAATAACCTTGAACAGCCAGGTCAACTGAAGGCTTAAACTGCAATCCCAGATGGAGGGTACCTTTGACAGATCTGAGAAGCCTCTTTACCCCTTTCCAGTGTATTTCTGTAGGAGAGGCCATAAACTGACTAAGAGTATTAACACTGTAAGAAATATCAAGTCTTGTCAGAGTTAAGTACTGGAGTGCCCTAATAGTGCTCCTGTACATTGTTGGATTGGACATCAATGGTCCAGCATTAGGAGTTAGATGCTTATTTGATACCATAGGAGTGGAACAAGGTTTGATATTGTCCATTCCAATTTTATGAAGTAGTTGTGTGGCATAATGAGCCTGTGTGAGATATAAACATGTCTTGTCCCTGTAAGCTTCCACCCTCAAGAAATGACTAACTGAACCAAGAGACTTCAGTGAAAATTTCTGGTCCAATCTGGTAATAAAAGAAGCAATAGCAGAATTGGAGTTCCCTGTGACTAAAGTATCATCAACATAAACAAGAACAAACAATGTAACATTAGCATCCTTAAAAACAAACAAGGAGGTATCAGAAGCTGATTGCTTAAAGCATAGAGATAGAAGGTAACTTTTAAGTGCCTCAAACCAGGCTCTTGGAGCCTGTTTTAACCCATAGAGAGCCTTTCTAAGATGACACACATGATGTGGCTTAGCAGGATCCACAAAACCAAGTGGATGTGGCATAAATATGTCTTCCTACAAACTTCCATTTAAAAAGGCATTATTAACATCAATATGTTGCACATCCCAAGCAAAGTACATAGCAATAGCTAAAATAACCCAGATAGTAGAAGGCTTGATTACAGGGCTGAAAGTATCATGAAAATCCACCCCATAATTCTGACTGAAACCTTGAGCAACTAGTCTAGCCTTGTATTTATTCACTGTCCCATCTGGATTCCACTTGAGTTTTAAAATCCATCTATTACCAATGAGTTTCTGATGTGATGTTGGGGGAACAAGATCCCAGGTCTGGTTGTGCATTAGGGCCTTAAACTTAGAATTCATAGCATCCAACCACTGAGGTTGATTCAATGCTTCAGATACTGAAGTAGGTTCTAGTAGTGCTGAATGAGATTTAGAGGCAAGATAAGAGTAAGTTTTGGGCTTAAAGATCCCACTCTTAGATCTGGTTTGCATAGGATGAAGGGGAACATGAAGAGGAGGATCAGCAGGAAGAGGTGATAAGGAAAGAGAGGACTGATTAACAGAGCTAGGTGGTTCAGATGATGAATGTATAGAGTCAGATGTGTGGTTTGACTCAGGAGAGGGTGCTGAAGAATTTTGTGGATTGTTGTTGATAGGGTTATGTGGTGAAGCTGATAAAGGTGTGGTTGGTGTTGGTGGGCTTGGTGAAAGGATCTGATTATAAGATTGATCAGGATTTTGAAATTCAGATAGAGCAAAGGTACTAAGGAAAAAGATAGAGACATAATTTTGTGCAGGATCAGTGGAGTGAGGAGCAGCAGACTGGTGAAACCCTATCTTATAGGGAAACTCTTCTTCATTAAAACTAACATGCCTAGATATATATACTCTACCAGTAGGATCCAGACACTTAAAACCTTTATGATGCTCACTGAAACCAATAAACACACATTTCCTAGTGTGAAAGTCAAATTTGTGTCTATTATATGGCCTAAGAATAGGAAAACAGGCACAACCAAACACTTTTAGGTTCAAATAAGGTGGTTTAATGCCATAAAGCTTTTCAAAGGGTGACATATTGTTTAAGACTGGTGTAGGCATGTAGTTTATGAGCAGCACAACATGTTGGAAACTTTCCCACCAAAGATTAAGTGGCATATTAGTCTGTGCTAGCAGGGTGAGACTTGATTCTGTGATGTGTCCGTGCTTCCTTTCTGCTTTACCATTTTGTTCATGCACATATGGACAAGGATTCCTAAAGTGAATCCTACTTTCCTTTAGAATATTAGCAAAGGACCTATACTCTCCTCCCCAGTCAGATTGCCCAATCTTAATAGCTGAAGAAAATAGGTTTTCTACAAGTTTTTTAAAGTGTAGAAAGGCATTTAAAGCATCTGATTTGTTTTTGAGAAGATAAATCCAAGTAAACCTAGTGAAATCATCCATAAAATATATGTAATAAATGAAACCAGACACAGACTTAACAGGTGATGGCCCCCACAGATCAGTGTGCACCAGTTCTAAAACATGAGTAGTAAGAGTATCAGATTGTGAAAAAGGAAGAGCATGATTCTTGCCATACTGACAGGCATCACAAAAGACCATTTCATTAATAAGATGAGCATTACAGTCTTTCAACACATAATTCATAACCTTAACAGAAGTATGTCCGAGCCTTCTATGCCACATGACATCATTTTTAGGTCTAACTACACCACTAACATAAGTACTAGGATTCCTTGAACCAATCTGCTGCATGGAAGAAGACTTGATGCATGGAGTTGAAAGGATATTTCTGGATTGAAGAGAGCTCTGAGGTTGATGGAGAGGGAGTTGATACAGACCATTGACCACATTACCTTTGAGCAGGATTTGACCTGTGGCTTTGTCCTTGACAAGACAACCAAGATTGTTAAACTCAACACAAACATTGTTATCAGAAGTTAATCTAGAAATACTGACAAGGTCTTTAGTGATTTTAGGAACATGAAGGATGTGGTTCAAGTGTAAAGTGGTGATAGAAACATGAAAGCAGGAAGAACCAAGATTAGCTATTTTAAGTTGAGAACCATTACCTACTCCCAAGGTGTCTGAACCATTGTATTCACTTCCCAGTTGCATTTTGCTGAAATCTAAGGTAATGTGGTTTGTGGCACCACTATCTGCATACCAATTTGGATCACTTATAGTATCATGACTAGCAAGATAGGTTGTAGGTGACTGCTGATTGTTGCTTTGATTTCCTTGATTGCCTGAAGGTGGATTGAAGTTAGTATCAAATCTGTACCAGCATTCAACTACTGTGTGTCCAGTCTTATTACACAGTTGACGAGTAGGCCTAGAATTGTTGTTGCTGTAACCAGCTCTTCCTTTTCCTCTAGATCTACCACCTCTCTAGTTTTTGTCCACCTCTACCTCTCTGGTTGTGGCCCTGATAATTGTTGTTACCTCTGCCCCTTTTTTGATAGGCATGTGATTTAGTAGTTGCATTTGCAGAAGCTTGAGTGAGATCCAAATTGGTACTAGGATTAAACCTAGCTATCAGTCTTTCACGAGTGAGCAATTGAGCTTGGACTTCTGGCCATGACAAGGATCCAATCCTGGAAGTCAGATTTACAGTAATGGATTCATATTCTCTACTCAAACCACCTAGGGTAGCCAACACCAGTTCAGATCTTGTCATAGGATAGCCAGCTGCAGTGAGTTTATCTGAATAACTCTTCATCTGGGCAAGGTAATCAGCCATGCTTTTCGATCACTTTTCAGCCTTGGGAAGAGCATCTTTATACTCCAGAATTTGGGCTTCACATTGATTGTTAAACAACAGCTCCAAGGTTTGCCAAATTTCATGAGAAGTACTACATCCCACAACTTCCAGTAAGGCTTGTTCAATCATGGAGGCTAATAGCCATCCAGTCAACAACGAATCCTTAGTTTGCCATTCTTCAACGCAGGATTAACATATGGGAATGCCGAAGAGGTAACATTCGGTATTCCTAAAAACTTAGGAGGACATGGAAGAGTTCCAAACAGAAATTGTTCCAACTTATGACCTCAAACAACTGGAAGGACAGTAAATTTCCAAAGCAAATAGTTGGATCTATCCAATTTAACAGAAGAAACTTGATTCAAGTTACCTCCGAGAGTTTGGATAGGAGCAGGACTCAGTGGAGGAAGGATTGACCATGTTGACATCAACGGAGAGCTCTAAGAGATGGAGTTTGCCATAAAACCAGCTGGAATGGAGCTCTGCATAAAACCCACCGGAGGAGTAGAAGTCCCAATCTGATGAAGACTATACGGAGATGTAAGTGAGCTTTGAAAAGCTCCGGTCATGGTGATACTGGTGGCTGAGTCATAGATATGGGATTACTGTCTACCGTACCTTGACTAACCACCGAAGAAGACGGTGGCTCCGCCGCCATCTGAGCAAGCACGGTGGCTCCGATACCAACTTAAAGAATTGATAAAAAGACATAGTAGAAAGATTGCATATTCATTCGTTGGATTGTGCTTACATTCATTGTTCATATATATCAGACGTATGCTAACTAACTTGCACACATCTTTATGCCGACTCATATCCAACGGCTAATTCCTTATAAGGAATATTACACATGGCACTACTATGTAAATCCAAGCGTTATATACATGCTAGCTTATTATAGATAATTACTACTACTTATCCAACATTCTTATCACATTTTAATTCAACCCACCGACAATCTTAATAAAGACTGTTAAGCTACACTTAGTTGAAATATTGGCTTCATCATTAAATCAAATCTAGTAAGCTCCCCTATTGAGATCATCAATTCCAAATAAAATTTGAACACATAAAATAGCATGTTCCTCACTTTTTTTTTAAGGCATCATTGCTTTGGTTTTGATTTCCTGACACCCATGTTCATAAACCAACCAATTACCACATAATTTTGCCATACATGATGAGATGCATGGAACCAGAATTTTGGGTTAATAACACAATCGACAAGAAGGCCCGGTTACAACTACCCCTAAAATGTGGGGTAGTGAATGGAGAAAATGCATACAAAAAGATAATGGGACTTTTACACCTTTTTGGGTTTTTTTTTTTTTTTTCCACCCCCCCTCTTTTTCATTTCCAATATCTCTGTCTTGTTGGAATATTTATTAGATTAAATGGAACCCCACTTTTCACCAGGACTTTGTGTTCCAACTCAAAAGATGATTTGAAACTAGAAAGGGATCCATGTTATACTTCTCAAAACCTTTTTGCCTTATTATATAATCATTAATTTTATTCTGCTTTTTTATTTATTTATGTAACTATGTTTATATATATACAGAGAGAGAATCAGAAATCGGCAAGTGAAGAATTGACATAGATGATAGTTTCCTTTTAAAAAAACCTACATCCGTTAAAAATATAAATTCGTTTAAAATTTTTCACACAAATTAAAATAAATGGTTAAATGTAATTAATTATATGAAAAATTAGACATAATGACAGCTTTTGGATTATTTTTGAATAATAGCACAGCTACATATTTTTATTGGGAGAAAGAAAATTTCTATATTTTCTTTTATAGCCTGAATGACAAAGTTAAAAAAAAAAAAATCAAATTTAAAATTTAAAAAAAAAAACACGCGCCTATCCTGGGACTTATTATATTTTTTTGGGGGAATGAGGGAGAAGGACAGAAATATTTCATCAATTGAGTAGAAGGACAGTTTTTTGAAATTTTTGGATAAAGGACAAAACTATTTATTCACTGTCGAAATTCACTTGTGTTCGAAATTCACTGTTTAAATTCACTGCCGAAATTCACTATCGAAATTCACTAATTTTCAAAATTCATTGTCGAGATTCACTGAATTTCGGGATTCACTGTCAAAATTCACTGTCGAAATTCACTGATTTCGGGATTCACTGGGAAGATTCACTGATTTTCGGGATTCATTGTTTGTCCTTCTCGCTATAAAAATTATGCAGTTGTCCTTCTCCCTATAAAAAATATGTAGTTGTCCTGTTACTTAAAAATATTCCAGATTGTGTCCTTATCCCTAATTTTCCATATTTTTTTCCTCCTTCCTCCGCGATTTTTGAACAGTTATATCTTTTGATCTAGATCTCCAAACGTGGTGAAAATTTAATTGATTTTTTTTTTTATTTTTTGATGCTTTTCGTTTTTGAGACTTGGTTCAATATCCTTAAATCTTTTTTCGTGAGATTCACTATCTAAATTCACTCGGTGAATCCCGAAAATTAGTGAATATCGATAGTGAATTTTGAACAATAGTGAATTTCTACAGCGGATTTACTGAAATCACGTCGGAATATGTTGAAAGTGGTCTCAAAATAAAGTGTATGAAAAAATAAAAAAATTTGGTGAAAGAATTTTCGAATTTGGAGTTCTAGATTGAGAGATATGAGTATTTAAAAAAGATTGATGAGAGAGAAAGTGTGTTGTTTTTTTTTATTTTTAAAACAGGCGCAAGAAAATAAAAAAAATAGTTTTATCCTTTATGTAAAAGTTAAAAAAACTGTCATTCTCCTTAATTGATGAAATGTTTGTGTCATTCTCCATCATTCTCCTTTAATTATAATGGTAAAAGTATAGAATATTCTTTGACTCTCATTAAAGTAATAGTTGTAAAGTGGGTGGATGTATAATAATAATTAAGGATAAAAGGAAGAAAATGTAATAAGATTATGGAACACATTCAAAAAGATTAATGGATTTATATTTAGGGACGAAGGTAGTATAGAGTTCACATTATTATATTTTTCTGGGATTATAATGTGTGTGGAATCTTTACGGTATATTAAGATACGTAACTGTGTCAAATGCTAGGAATGAAATAGAACGAAGAGAATAAAGATAGATTCAAGTCGATATTTTTCGGTAAGTCAGATCTATATTCTATACTACCATCAGAAGTTATACAGAAACGGAATAAACGGATGCAACAAATTAAATAAAACAGTTGCTTAGCACGAGTATAACAAATGCAAAAGATGAGCATATATGCAAACTTAGGCGAGTGAATTTTAGTCTATCTTTAAGACAATATTTCGATGATCACGAGCTGACGGTTGTAGTAATTATCTCCCAAGATGCCACGACTTTCTTTTCGAATTTAGCGGCACTTCTGTTGAAACTATAAGAGACATTAGATGAGACTTTGATTGCTCATATAGACATTAGGTCGAACACCCAACTTGGAGGAATCGGTTAGACAGTTAGAAGTCGGTTACACAACGGTTATTTGATCCAGCAGTGTATATATACACTTAGGATGCTATTATGAAGCAAAGAAACTGAATTCTAAATTGTATCAATCAGTGATGGACCCAGAAAAAATCTCAGTGGGGGCACTGGAACAAAGTCGAAAGGCGAGTGGAGGCATCAATAGTGTTTTTACATTTTTTTACCTATAAAAACACGTCGATTTTCGGATCTCAGTGGGGGCCATGCACCCCCCCCCCTTCAAGCTGGGTCCGTCTACTCAATGCTGATTCGATCAAATTCTTATAAGAAATATTTTCCCGCCAAAATGCAAGTTCAAAGTTCTTCAGTGGTGTTTATCCATTCTTGTTCTTCATTTTACTTCTATTGATTTTATCTGTGTTGATTAGTTAGTTTATAGTGTTTAATCACTGTTTTTAACATGGTATCAAAGAATTATAGCTTCTGATTCTTCTTTTGTTCTTGAAGAATTGTGTACTCTGTTCTTCGTCAGTCATTCGTTTGTTCTTATTTTCTTTTCTTCGATTCTTGAGTTGAATCATGGCAGCACAAGGATTTAGAGATC
Organism: Gentiana straminea; assembly: GCA_036785695.1. Classification (NCBI taxonomy): domain Eukaryota; kingdom Viridiplantae; phylum Streptophyta; class Magnoliopsida; order Gentianales; family Gentianaceae; genus Gentiana; species Gentiana straminea. The sequence goes on from JAVUPR010000048.1 coordinate 11,995,159, forward strand.
CATATTACATTCATCCGGCAGAGAACACCTCTATGGTGTTGGTACAACCAGTTTTGAAAGGAGTACATAATTACCATCAGTGGAAAAGGGCTATTGGTATGGTGCTTTCTACAAAAGGCAAAGTGAAGTTTGTTGATGGTTCATTGCCCAAACCACCTGAAGTTGATGAAAATATTGAAGCCTGGAATCAGTGTAATGATCTTATCATTACTTGGGTCTTAAATTCAGTTGATCCTGCTATATATCAGAGTGTGTTTTGGTTACAAACGGCAAAAGAAGTTTGGGATGACCTGAATAAACGTTTTGTTTCAGATAGTGTGCACATGTTGTCTAATCTTGAGGAAGAAATTTACAACACCAAGCAAGGTGCCTTATCTGTCATTGAGTATTTTACAAAGTTGAAAGCATTGTGGGTTATGTTCTTGGTGATTAGGCCAAACCCTCCTTGTACTTGTCATGCATTAAACATATATAGGGGTTATAATGAAACTGACTATGTAATCAGGTTTGTGAAAGGATTGAATGATAGTTATTTCAATGTAAAGTCCCAGATTCTTATGTCAGAACCTCTTCCTGATCAACTGCGTTTTCAATGGCCATACATCATGAAACACAAATCACATACTCTGCTACATCATATGAGAATGTAGCCTTGAATGTCAGTCCCAATTTGCAGAGAACTACCAATGATTATCAGAGGCATGGACAGTTTATGGAGCAAGTTCCTAGTAATGGTGCTGGCAGAGGCATGGCAAGAGGAAGTTTCAAGAACATTGGTAGAAGAATGCAATGTTCTTATTGGGGAAAAGAGGGACACACAATGGAAAGGTGTTATAAAAAATATGGCTACCCCAATGGCAAAGGTAGGGGTAGAGGCAGAGGTGCCATTATGGCTAACAATGTTGAATCTGTTTTGTTCCTAAGTATTATCAAGATGCAGATGAAGATGATGGTGGCAATCTCAATGCCCCAGTTATTGCTGAAACAGACAACATCACCATGACAACGTCTCAATATGACCATATTCTGAGCATGCTAAAGAATGTAAAGATTCAAGATCTAGAACCTGTTGTTGCTCAATCCCAGCATCCCACAGTCATGACTGCCAATGTTCAATTCTTAGGTGATGACATGACATGTAACATTTATGATTGGATAATTGATTTTGGAGCCACAGATTATGTGGTGTCCAATGTTAACATAATGAGTAAGTCTATCTTAGCTAGAAATTTAAATGTTAATTTACTTAATGGTGCTAATGCTGTTGTTTCACACATTGGTGAGGTAGTCTTGAATGATCATCTGACTCTCAAGAATGTATTATATGTGCCTGTTTTTTCATACAACTTACTGTCTGTTGGAAGAGCTTATTGCAAGTACATCATGTTCTTTGTTGTTTAATGATGATGGTTGTGTGATACATGATACAATCACACAGAAGAAGATTGGTTCAGCTAGTATAGTCAGAGGCCTATACATTTTGAGATCAAGTTCTACTTCATATGCTAGGTCTGTAGTTTGCAATACTATGTTTGATTCATTGTTATGACATTATAGGTTAGGGCATTTATCTACTCAAAGACTGAAAATCATCAAACAGTTAGAAGTTCCTAATGTTGTTTTACCAGCAAACAATGAATGTAATATTTGTCCTTTAGCTAAACAAAAGAGATTGAGTTTTCTTCACAGTATTTCTACCAATTCTGATGTGTTTGATTTAATTCATGTTGATACATGGGGCCCAAATAGACATGGCACTCACAATGGTGAATTTTATTTCTTGCCTATAGTGGATGATTTCAGTAGGTATTTATGGGTGTTTCTTATGAAAACTAAGGCACAAACTAAGTCTTTACTTAAAACTTTCTATGAATGGGTTCACACACAATATAATAGACATATCAAAATCATAAGATCTGATAATGGCCTAGAATTTCATATACCACAATACTACATTGAAAGAGGGATAGTTCATGAGACATCATGTGTTCATACTGTTGAAATAGTGTCCTACACCCAATCGGGTTGGAACGGATCCGACCGGGTCGGATCATTTCTACTTTTTCTTTATGATTATACATATATAATAAATGGCTTTTCTATTGTCATATATATGTTCTTTTTAAGAACCAATTATGAATTGTTATATGATAGCGTCCTTAGTATTAATCTATGATAGAGAAACCATGATAGGCGATTATGATTGATGGGATCTCTAATCACTTTAATAAGTTTGATACTTAAATGTCTCTAGCTTATGTACCATTAAACAAGGCATTGATAGTACAAACAGGCTGCATGTATTAGATATCTTATGTCTTTAAGGGCAGTGATAGATCTCGTCTATCGAAGTGTAGAGACACTTGGACTGTACGTGGACGTGTATTAGAGAATGCGTACGTTAGACTGACCCACTTACTTTATTAAGTGTCGCAGTATGTGGCAGTTGTGTAATTATCCTGAGACCGGAGTCTTCATGGAATCACGGTGTGGATTGTCATGCTTTAACACTATTGAGGTTTCCCCTAGCCACGGGGCGATCATGCGGTAGTGCTTGGGTGTGATACTGAAGCATGCGGAGTGTATATGTTTGGTCGTCCGGGAATCACGTACCCTATCAGTAGGAGTGAATATCCGAAAGGGCTTTCATATAAAGAATGTTTAGCTCTCGTGAATCTTTGCAAAGTGGAAGTAAATGAGTTACGTCGAGAGAGCATGATGTCCAGATTATAAGATACGATCGTTAATGCACTGACACTCAAGATACGAATGTATGGATATTATTACAGCGATAGGATTCTATTTACACGGTAAATGCTTCACATGAAAGGTATTAGTCATTGCATTTGACTCTTCCGATGATTGGGGTTTACGGTGTGTTGCTAGACGCTATCATGTGATCGTTAGGCATGAAGGGCATTTTCGTAATTTTCACTTTGTGTCTACGGCCAACATATTCGGAAGCCTATCGGATCACACACATAAGAACATCTAGCCGGATTAAAATGCGGTTATAGTGATAACCAAATAAGGAAAGTTTTATCTCGACTATAAAGTGTTATAGTGATAAATTAATATGATGGTATTTATTTATTATGAATAAATATAATACAAGATATTAATTATGTTGAGTAAATAAATATACATATAATGCATATGTATATGTCGAAAATATATATGTATATGATACACATGTATTTTGTAAATTAATTAATCATAGTATTATATTAATTAAAGAATATTCTGGATGCCAATTCTTTGAAATATGGGGCGCCACATTCATGTGTATAAGATACACTTGGATTGTGCAATTTAAATAATAAGATTACCATAATATTAATATTAGCTATTAATTGATTTTTGGAAAATATATTTATGGTAATAAGATAAAGATAGTCAATATTACATATTGACAATACCTTGGAAAATTTTAATATAGGATATTACATTAAATGAGATAAATCAATCAAGGAAATTTTCTTTATTTTATTAGGAAAATGTTTTCTTTCTCCTCAATCTACTAGGATGCTAATCCCAATCAGATTGAGAGACATGAGGGGTGCCCCAACACCTATATAAGAAAGGGGTTGGCTGGCTCTTTTGTACATCACTATTCCAATAGACTAATAGTTTCTTGTGAAAATAGATAGCTTCTTAGAGAGAGATTTGAAAGAGAGAAAATGTCGGTCTAGCAACCGAGTTTTTCTAGTAGCAATCCAATGGTGGATTCCGGCGGGTTGTTCGCGCGGACTAGAGGTAGAAGCCGAATGCTAGGGTGGCTCCGTGCACCACTACTCTCTTTAGACGGTCAAAGCATCGATCTTTTAGATCAAGCAAGGTAACCACTGTCTACTAGCTTTATATGTTTGTTGCTTAAACAAAGTCGATCCTGGTTAAAAGAAAATAATTTTAAATTTCGTTGCGTTCCCGCATAGATTTCCTAACAGTGGTATCGGAGCGAGATTCGAGCTTAAGCAATAAGCATGTTAATTTGCGTAGTTAGTTTTATCGTTTAAATCACGTAATTAAAAGATGAAAGATTTTTTATTCGCAAAACGATACACGAAAAGAAAAAAAGGGGGGTCGGGTGGTGCTCGGCCGACTGGCGGCGGCCCCAACATCGGCGGTGGCGGTGGTAGGGCAACTTGTTGCCGGCGTCGGTTGACTCGTCAAAGGTGGTTGATCTCCAAATTTTTGTTTTGTGTATTTTATGTTTTCAATATGGTTAATAGTTGTGATTGATATCTTTTTGTTTAGTTGATGTCATGTGGCTAACTGATGGTTCAAATAGTTTGGACCATTGGGATTCCACATGGCATTATTTGGTAAATATGATTTGCCTTTAAATAATCTAGGTCTTTTCAAATTTTATTTGGAATAGGCCTAGGCCTTTTCAAAATATTTGATTTTTGAAAAGGCCTAGCCCTTTTCAAAATTTTGATTTTGGAAAGGGCCAAGATTGTGGCATTTTGATTTAGGAAACCGAATCCATCCCTTTTGATTAGGAATCAAAAGAAAAGAAAGAAATGAGACTTAATTTTAATTTTGATTTAATTTTGGAATAAGTCTAATTGATTAAAATTAAAATTTTAAATCGTTTAAAATTAACCGTTAATTTTATTTCGATTAAAATCAATCAATTAATTAAATGTTAATTAGTTAATTGATTAGATAAAGTTATTTAATAGGTTAAACGTTAATCGGTTAATTAAGACGCAAGTTGTTAGTTTTTATAAGATGTTATTGTATGGATTAGATATTGTGTAGATATATGATTATATGGACCCCGATTGATCATGGACTCGACCAATAAGACAGATGTGAATGATTTATTTTTCGTTGGTTTAAAAATTGTCCTAGGCCGTTATGAAGAAAATGACCTAGTTTATTTCTGCATTATCCCATCCCCGTTAGCTCCCCCCCCCCCCCAGCGTGTGCGGCGAATGTATATATTTTATTAGATAAAATTTATGTAACAAGAATGGAGCAGAAGACGGAGACCAAAGAAAGAAGAATAAAGATCCCTTTGGAGATGGCACATTAAAGATCCTATTGGCGGTTGTAGCTAGCCTTAGATTGTGACCCGCGGTTTTCGTCAGTTTGTATTCGAAACCGCACCTATGAAAAGTCCATGATCATACCTGTTACTTTACACATTTATTTATTTTGTGCTTGTATTTATTTTATATGATACGATAGATGTATGACTAGGTACGATCTAGATGAATGTGTAGGATGTATGTCTATAGAGATAGATATACTTTTGATGAGACCATAATTAAAATTAATTAAGAGAATTAATTTACATAAATACTTCCACCTCAAAATAATCAAGTCGAAATTGCCTCCCCATATTATAATGACGGTGAAGAGCCCTTGATCGGATCCAACTCATCAGCCAAAGCAGGGGGTTGACCTACCTCGGGTATATCGTCATTATCGAGATATGATCATATGAGATCTCATGGATATTGGCGTTATGACTTGACTAAGAATTCTCTCGGCCACCAGCCAAAGCGGAGTCATTTGGATTTTAGAGGCAAGAGTTTGACTATTTCATATGATGAAAATTGTCAAAGAGTTGTCTAGTCAAACAACAAGAGTCGTATAAGATACGATTGACAACGAGTTGTCTACCTATTAGACTATTTTCGGCCCACCAGCCAAAGCAGGGGGTCGCGGTAGTTTAATGGGATCTTGTCCACTAAAGAATTTTTCGAAAAATTCTTGGAAGTTAATTGAGAGAAGTTGACTAGTGGGAGCAAAATCATATACCAAAAGACCATTTTTGATTTTGCATGTATAAACAACAACACTCTTTTATCTTTATTTTAAGTTGTAGTTTTTTAGCAAACTCTTATATTTATGTTTTTATTCTCGATTAGTAAAACCAAATTATGATTGTTACCATTTGAGAAACGTTCTCAAATATGGTTAAGTAATTTTAATCCTTTTAAATAAGCAATGACACAAGCAACCCCGTTATAGTAGTTAGAGACAAGGAGACTACATATTTGATGCATTGCTCCAAGACTTTAATTATTAATGAAAAACGGAAGCTCATGATATGATTGAATCACATGAAATGAGTTTCAACGAATTAATCAAATATTGGACACGATCCAATATGATCATGCTGTCATACGATGACAATTAATTCAAACGTTGAATAAGAATGACAACATCGAATTTAGGAAATGTTGTTTTCAAAATTGTAAGATTTAAGTACTGGCTTAATTCTTTAATCATTTCTTAAAGGGTAATTAAATGACCAATGTTTTGAATACGATTCAAAAGATTAAATAAACTATTTAATAAACTTTAGATTTTATTTATGAAAGGAAATTAAAGACAGCTCTTTTGATCTTTCTTAAGTCTTATGAAGACTACACTAAGAAATATTTACAAGTGCTTAAAGGATTAAAAAGGAAGTTAGGGCATGTACTTAAAATAAGAGATCTCATCGAAGTCTCTATTTTAGGCAAGTGTGTTGAGATAAATCTATTTAAGTTTAAGTCAACTCTTAGATATAAAGTAGACTCTCTATAAAGTAATAACGTTGGGCCAGCTAAAAAATATTATATTATCGAAATATTATTTAATCGATAAAGTAATAATTTATTATTTTACATGTATAATAATAAAATATAATTTTATTGAATTATCGTCACAGATTTTGTCGTTCTATTTTAGAGGGTTATGAGGTTGGAGAAACAAATCCGGAGAAGATCAATGTTCTATATGCAATCAACATTGCTATCTCAGCTTGGATGAACGATGTTAAAAATACCACAATTGCAAATTGCTTTCAACATTGCAAACTTCGTTCGGTAGAAAATGTGGTTTCACAGCCTTTAGAAGAAGAAGGCATTAGGGAATTAGGGTCAACAATAAAGGAGTTACACTATCGTAACGCAATGAATGTGGATCAACTCTTGGATTATCCGGGTGAAAACGACACGACCGAGATTCTAACTGATGAAGAAATCATTGAGGGTCTTAGAGAAAACAATCAAGATGAAGAAAATGAGGATGATAGTTGTGTTTTGGAGCCTGTTTCTCACAAAGAAGCAATTAAGGCAGCAATGAAACTTAGTGATTTTCTCCTACAATATGATAGAAGCACTCCACAACTTCATAAAGCTTTGCAAAAAGTGAGGGATGAGATTCAAATGAATATAAATTTTCATACAAAGCAGACAACGGTGGACTCATATTTCACTAAGGCACTCTGAATTATTAAAAAAATAGGATATTATTACTTTATATATCAGTTGGGACCTATATGCGCTAAAATTTTATATTACTTAATGCCTTTATCGAAATTATTACTTTAGCTATTCGGCCCAAGTCGGGACTGTAAGAATTTATTACTTTATCAAGGTTATAATTTTATCGAGTATTATTTTATCGAGAGTCTACTGTATGATATCTTACAAGTATGATTAAAGTAGAAAGATTAAAATACGGAATACACAAAGACACGAAGAGTGAGGCAAACGTTGCATCATTTTCGGTTTTGTATTCTGAGTCTAGTAAATTGATAAAGGAACTAAATAAATGTTATTGTGTTCCGGTTCTTGTGAAGAACAAGAGCTCAGTTGTTTGTTAGGATTTAGTAGACATATTCAATTGAAAGGAATAAATGTTATTCCGATTAAGTTGAACAGTCATTGAATCTAACATGCTAGATTGATGTCACTATTTAGTTGATATAAGTGATAAATCTCAACCAAGTAAGATAGTATGGCAATTATCCTTGATATTTGTGGTTGTTCGGGATGTTGACTCTCTGAAAAAGAAACGTATAATCAAATGTCATTCTGATGATGTATGAACCACGTGATTATGAATCATGTGGGTAATATGTATCTTATCTAAAGATGACTAAAATATGCTTTTATGAAAAGGTTATAAAATCTAGAAAGTTGTCTAAAGCCTAAACATACCGATGTTTGTTGGCTTATGACAATTAATGCCACAAATAATCGTTCATTAATCTCTAAGACAATTTTTTGGAAATAGTTGAATGTACTCAGTGAAGTACTACAATTCCGAAAGCCCAAACAGTTCGAGCTAGTATGAATATGAGATTGATGAACTACTTAGGAATTAATCTTCAATTGGATTGAAGTAATTAATACCTAAAGGGTGTTTCAGAAGTTGTCTGAAAAGGAATAAGATTCCCCATTGAAGGATGCCATTTTTGGATACGCAATCAGATTGTGCTTCTAAAATAGAAACTACACTTTATATGATAAAGGTGTGACGTAAGCCATGCAAAGTATCGCTTACATGTTTCGAGGCAGTGCCCTTATACAACACATATACTTAACCGAGTTCCAAAGAATAAAGGTTGAATAAATTCCATATCAGATAAGGAAGATGATAACATCAAATCCATCTTAACCGATGATTTACGGATGTCATGCTTCTAGCAAGCAGGCGATGTCTGAAAGTCTTAGAGCCCAGTATGACATGCGCAACTTTGTGGGATATCTTAGTAAGTATGCTAGATGTTATTTACTTACACGCGGAGCAAAACTGTTTTTTCTCCAAACATGCCGTCTTCTGGAGGAACTGTTCCATCCAAAAGAAACAGTGCGAGTAAATTTAGATCTCAAAAGAGTTTGAGAACCACAAAGAGATATTCAACCATTGGAACACGAGCAGACGCCGCATAACGATGAGGTGTAGAACACTGCTCAGTGTACACAAATGTTCTATAAGTCTGTAGATAACCTCAAGCCTGAAAAGGCTGCTGGTATGTTTATCTTAAAGAATGAACATTGATAATGCTCTAAATGGTACCAATAATTATACCCTTATTCACCCTGAATTCTGCTCAAGAGAGGATATATAGGCTCGTTATTATGTGGAATATATGTTAAATGCTATGTGCATGTTTCTAGGATCGTAATTATGCATCTATGTTATTTTCCAGATGATTTGGTACTGTTTTGTCTCGTTTTGTGTGTCTTATAGGATGTACCGAATCCGGAGCATTGGAGAATGGATCTGGACTGAAATAAGTATATTGGGCCAAGTGATTAAAGTCCAAGAAGAAGTCTGCTGAAGAAAAAGAAGAAAATTCGACCCAGTTTACCGAGGGCTAGGGCTGGTAAACCGAGGACTTGTTGAACACAAAATCGATTCGCCGCCTCTACTAGGTCGGTTAAGGTTTTAGAGAGTCATAAGTCGGCTATTGTATCTATATAAGGCCGCATATACTGATTATTACATAGATCATTATCAAATCTTCAAATACATTATATAATTTGATGAAATAAAGTTATTCCAAGCTTTTGAAGAGTTATTTCTGGTTTTCTCCCTTTCTCCACCATCTCTAGCTTGAGTAGATCGAGCTAGATCTCCATTGTTGAAGGTATGAAGCTTTGAACGTTCCTTTTTGTCTTCAATATGGTAGATCTATTCGTATTTATATGTTTTAGTTAATCTGCATGTTTAAAGACCCATCCCATAATTTACTTAGATTAATCGTAATTGAGCAATGTAGATCCAAGAATAGGAAAATCTGACCCCGGTAAACCGGCGGTCTATACCAGTTTACCGAGGCATTATTTCGAAAACCCAAAATTGGGATTCACTACAGCTACGTTGATCGACAAGTTTAACTAACGGTAGGTTAGATCTGGCCAATCTGCTTATTGTAATCGTAAACTAGCATGAAATACGTATAGTGAAGTGCTAAGTTTGGACGTAGTCTTGAATGGACCCTAGGAAAACGTGTTAATCAATGTCGACAGCTGCCTAGGCAGGTTAGCGGTATGAGTTAGCGCTCGATATTGGCAATTCTAGTTCTTTATGCGTATGGGCTATTACGGACCAATTAAGGAGTGTAGCTTGCGTAGAGATTGTCTACTACCATTGTCGGAGTAGATAGGAGTAGGAGTTGCACCCATAGCTGATAATGATAATTAAAACGAAAGCTTACTCGATTAATTTAAGGAAATTATATGGGGAAGTAAAAATAACGATTAACTAATCCAAGTTAGTAGATCGGTGAGAAGAGGGGGAGAAATACCAACATTTTTATGTATTCATTGTTGGTCCATGACCGCCTCTATGTTGCTTCTTAATTAGGTTAGAATCGTTTATACTTACAGTTGCATTGTCTCCGTGGGATCGACCTTGACTCGCATTTACTATACTACGATGTACCTAGTATTCTTGCTAGTAATATCAACATTAGTGACTTACATGCGATCAAGATTATTGGCACCGTTGCCGGGGACAATGGCCAATTTTAAATATAAACGTTTTAATTCTAATTAAGAAGTCATTTTTATTTTATTTTATTTTATTTTGAGTCTTGAGTCGTTCTAGATCAAACATGCACTTGTTAAACTGCCAGAAGGAGAAATTTCTGGGCCGGTTTACCGTGGTTTAATCCTGGGTTACCGAGGCCTGGAAAATTGAATTCTGATAGCCCCTGTTATTATGTGTTATTCCCTGTTGATTTTAGTTAGTAGGTCCGCAACATTTGGGATCATACCCAACTGAAGCGGAAGTTGCTAACCTTTTCTTTGATTTATTTTGTCTTATACGTAGGAAGATCATAACACTTCATAGATTCGATCAAACCGGAGTTTAAAAAGAGCAAACAAGTCAAGCAATATGCCTCGGAAAATATTGAACGTCACACCGATTTCCATGTACCCTGGATCAGAAGCCAAAGAGCATTATAAAGCTATTAAGAAGCGGTTGCAAAAAGAGAAAGAACCTTTCAAGCAAGAGACTGAAGAGAACTTAAATGAGTATAACACGTACCGTCCAGGTGTGTTCCCTATCGAGCTAATTGAAATATCGTCTTTGGATTATGATCCTGAAGAGGATCCTGACACGATGTTCTCTGAGCCTGAGGATTACCCAGACTCAGACACCATGGTGAAATTAGGAGACCCTGGCATATTCTGACTCCCGATTTCTGTTAATGGTATATCAGTAGGATTAGGTCTCAGTGACTCTGGCTCGAGTTGCAACATTCTACCTTTTTCCCTCTACCAGAAGATTAAGCTTTCGATCGTTATGAATCAAAGTCGAACCATGACTTTCGTCGATAGGACTAGAGATATTCCTGCCGGTCTACTTAGGAAGTGCACGAATAAGGCAGAAAGGTTCACTTTTCCAATCGATTTCACGGTTATAGACGTACTAGAGGACCCAAGTGCCCCATTTTGTTAGGAAGACCTTTCTTAGCGACAAGCAGAGCAGTCATGGATTTTGATAATGGGGAGATTACTTTGAGGTTGAATAATGATGCAGTATCTTTCAAAATCTTAGAGCCCCTAGAAAATAGGACGGAAAGTTGCAAGATGACGTATGATTCAGGAAAAGTGGAAATTATGGAGATAGAAAAGGAAGGGCATAAGCATAGAGAGGTTGTAGTAGAAACCATTGAGCAGGAATTCATGAGATGAATGCTGAGAGAGAGAGAGAAGGAAAGGACCACAACAAGACGCTCACGGAAGCTAGTCCTTCCGTGTTGCGTAGTGAACGCTTTGAGCTTAAAGTAGGGAATATGGAATCCTTGGGTCTAAAGTCTAAATCTCGACGCAGAGGCAGACCTAGTACGCAAGCTAAGAGAGAGAGGCGTGCTAGGAAGAGAGCTCAAAAAGGTTCTGTAAAGATGAAAACCTCTGGAACAAATGTTTGGCGAGTTAAAGCTCCAAACCCTGAATGATCGGAAATCTGAAGATAGTCAAACTGGCGACTATAAACTCAGAACTATTTCTTTAAACCTTTAGGTAGATTTGGAATGAATAAAAGTAGATGGATGAAGGGACAAACTTTTTTTTTCATCCTACCTCACCCTTAGGCTTGAAACCGATGGTTGTTGGGAAGGTTTTTTTTTACTCGTTGTGGATTCTAGTGAAGTAGGTTAGGATTGAGTCAGAATAGCAAAAAGAGTAAGAGGCTAGTCAATTTGAGATCAGAATTGAGCAGAGAGGTTGAGTAAAGAGTGCAGAAAAGGCAGACAGAGAAATCTGGGGAAAACGAACCCCCGGTAAACCGTGGATTACCTCCGGGTTGCCAAGCATGGATTTTCAGATTTCTGAATGCCAGTTTATAAAGCTGTATTTTTAGAGACACGTGGATGACCCACGTTGAATCAGACACCACCAGTCAGCAGAAACCGTCCCATTTTCCCCTCTTTTCAAAATTTTCATCCTTTCCCACACTCCACCATAACTCCACCTCAATCCCATCAATCACCTCCTCAAATCCCTCACCCTAATTACTTCTCTCCCATTATCCCACCAAATCCTTCCACCTTCCATCATTTATCCTATTTAAACCACCCATTCACCACCATTATCATCACTCTCATCTACCATCATCTCCTAAAATCACCAAACTTCTCCCATTTTCTTCCTCTTCTTAAAACCTGTCGGCTACTATCACCACCACTCTCACCACCAAACCTCCACAATCCCAAATCCTTTTCCATCTCACCCAACTTAACACACCCATTTTCTTTATCCATGTTGTTGTCTAGTGTTGTTGTGCTAGTGAAGTGTTGCAATTATTATTCTTTCTTCAATAGAAGCACAGTCCCAGAAAGAAAAACAGAAATATCATGCCGGTAAATCGGGACCCCCAGCCGGTTTACCGAGGTTACCTTTTTCAAAATTAGCATCAGCATCAGTTCCTGTTATCATCTAAGATTGGTACCAAGCATAGCCGATCAGCTGTTTGTCCTAGTGGTTATCAGCGTATCTACGGAGATGCTAACCCTTTGATAGACGGGGTTGAACAATTTAATTCATTGGAAATCTATAAATCGTTCCGAGGGCATTGAAATGCAGACCGGTTGATCGAGAATAGGGTGTGGAATTGGACGATTGCGGAGATATCTTGCACCGAGCCTTGCAAGAACAAGACATATTGGATTTGGCTGAGGCACCGACACGGTTCAATACTACGGTGGTACGGGAATTCTATGCTTATGTCTCGCACAACCCAGGAGCCACATATGCTATGGTCTATGGCGTTAAGACTGATTTTTCTATTGAGCGGATCAATGCTCATTTTGGGGTTAAAATCCACCGGTGGGTCCGGATGAGTACACATCCTCGAGCAGCATTGAAGATTTAGAGAGGATGAACATGATAGCTGAATTTTTTGAGGTGCAATGGAAGCGCAATCCTGTTGGAGCCTCCACCATCTTCCTAGAGAATGAATTATCCTGAGATCGGAATATGGTCAACAGATTTGTTTGTGCCCGCCTTCTACCGACCAAACACACGGTCTCTGTCACCACCAAGGGGGCGGAGTTGATGTTTTATCTGGAGCAGGGATCTCCAGTCAACATCGGTCTCCTGATGCATAGCCGTATTCACGAGCTTGCAGCCATATATGAGCGCGAGCTGTTGCCATACGGGCCGATGATTGACATGTTTGCTTTAGAGGATGATGTAAAAATTCTCATCAATGATGATTGGGAAGATACTAAGCCGATGATCAGTTCGCAGTTGATTCAAAAAGTACCAAGATGGGTCGGTCAGAGAGCTGAGAGGGATCATACTCCGGTCCACGGAGCACCCCGGACTCAGAGAGCCCTGCTAGAGGAGCACTCGAGAGAGATTGTGAGTCTGCATCGCAAGATGGATAGGATTATAGACATCTTTGGAGTACCTCCATCGACCCCACCACCTAGGACTGCCCCACATCACTGAGCCTCATCTTTGGCCGCTGCTGCCTCAAGTTCTGGACCAACTCCCGGTTTTGAGCCTAGAGATGGCTGGGAGGGTTATTCTGATGAGGATTAGTCTTTTTTTTTTTTTCATTGTTGTTGTTTTCCATTTTCTTGTTTTTATTTTTATTTCCTATCTAGTTGATGTAGCAGAATATTATTAATATAACGATTTTGTCGGCTTAAATTGTTTGGAGTTATTTAGTTTCTCTTTTACTGCCGCCATTTTATTATACGGTTTCTTGTCACCACTATTCTTCTTGGTTTGTTTGAAATACTTTGCACAGATTATTCAAGGACTACTTAAGCCTGACGCATTGTACGACGATCCGATTCTTCTATGGTTCCACCCTTAACCGAGCTAAGTTCCTTTTCATTTTTCATTTTTCACCTTACACATTGGGGACAATGTTTCGTTTAAGTGTGGGGTAAGGAACGTCACTTAGCTTCTTAGCACTATATTCCATGAATTGCGTGATTATCTTGATTCTCTTTGACGCACGATTCACCACTTAGACTTTGATTCATTTCGACAGAATTTCGAAAAAAATATAATATCTTTGATCTTTTTGAGTTAATTGACTTCGTCTTTGTTTCACGATGTACAAGTAAGAGTAAGTGCCCACTTCTAAAGTAGTGGTGTATTAAGAGCATATTCTGTTATGAGCCACCATTTTAAGCATGTATAACTCACTCCTTGGTGTGTAGTCGATAGCATATTGCTTTGACTAGAGTTGATCCTGGCTTTATCCCGAATTATGTTTCACCAACGCTTATAAAGGCAAAGGAATTTCGGATTCGGTAGTTTATCAAGAGTGGGGCCGTGAGGATAGATAAATCAATGAGAGTTCACCCGCCAAGAAAGAGAAGTGCATTGAAATATATACATTTATATTCTCTTTGTCAAAAATCTGAGTCGATGGAGCGTAAGACGCACGACTTTTGCATGGACCGATAAACGTTAGCCTAAGAGTAATATATACTCGGTTCTCGATCCGCCTTGCCAGTTCAATTAATTAATAAATAACATGTTCGAGACTGGTTAGTTCGACTACGGGTTGATGTAATGTGAGATTGTCTGCATTACTAAGCGGTTGTGAAAGTTATTGCACACACACATTGGCTCATGATGTGAATAGTGTTTAATGCGTTACTGATGGATATGAGTAGCATGATCTTGATCTTGACTTTGTGAGGCATAATTATTTTTAATTAACTTGTGTACTGATCAGAGTGTTGTTTCTTTTTCACCTTTTTGCTCGGGACGATCAAAAGCTAAGTGGGGGGTAGTTGATAACGCTCTAAATGGTACCAATAATTATACCCTTATTCACCCCGAATTCCGCTCAAGAGAGGATAGATAGGCTCGTTATTATGTGGAATATATGTTAAGTGCTATGTGTATGTTTCTAGGATCGTAATTCTGCATCTATGTTATTTTCCTGAAGATTTGGTACTGTTTTGTCTCGTTTTATGTGTTTTATAGGATGTACCGAATCTGGAGCATTGGAGAATGGATCTGGACTAAAAGAATTATATTGTGCCAAGTGATTAAAGTCCAAGAAGAAGTCTGCTGAAGAAAAAGGAGAAAAGTCGGCCCGGTTTATCGAGGGCTAGGGCCGGTAAACCGAGGACTTGTTGAACACGAAATCAATTAGGCCCCTCTACTAGGTCGGTTAGGGTTTTAGAGAGTCATAAGTCGGCTATTGTATCTATATAAGGAAGCATATACTGATTATTACATATATCATTATCAAATCTTCAAATACATTATATAAATTGATGAAATAAAGTTATTCCAAGCTTTTGAGGAGTAATTTCTGGTTTTCTCCCTTTCACCACCATTTCTAGCTTGAGTAGATCGAGCTTGATCTCCATTGTTGAAGGTATGAAGCTTTGAACGTTACTTTTTGTCTTCAATATGGTAGATATGTTCGTATTTATGTGTTTTAGTTAATCTGCTTGTTTAAAGACCATATAATTTACTTAGTCGTAATTGAGCAATGTAGATCCAGGAATAGGAAAAGCTGACCCCGGTAAACCGGCGGTCTATACCGGTTTACCGATGCATTATTTCGAAAACCTAAAACTGGGATTCACTACAGCTACGTTGATCAACAGGTTTAACTAACGGTAGGTTAGATCTGGCCAATCTGCTTATTGTAATCGTAAACTAGCATGAAATACGAATAATGAAATGATAAGTTTGGACATAGTCTTGAATAGACCCTAGGTACGAGCTGATCAATGTCGACAGCTCTCTAGGCGGGTTAGCGGTATGAGTTAGTGCTCGATATCGGCAATTCTAGTTTTTTATACGTATGGGCTATTACGGACCAATTAAAGAGGGTAGCTTGCGTATAGATTGTCTACTACCATTGTCGGAGTAGATAGGAGTAGGAGTTGCACCCGTAGCTTATAATGATAATTAAAACGAAAGCTCGCTCGATTAATTTAAGGAAATTATGTGGGGAAGTAAACATAACGATTAACTAATCCAAGTTAGTAGATCGGTGAGAAGAGGGGGAGAAATACCAACGTTATTTTATGTTCATTGTTGGTCCATGACCGCCTCTATGTTGCTTCTTCATTAGGTTAGAATCGTATTTACTTATAGTTGCATTGTCTCTGTGGGATCGACCTTGACTCGCATTTACTATACTACGATGTACCTAGTATTCTCGCTAGTAATATCGATGTTAGTGACTTACACGCGATCAAACATCTCACGACTTATAAAAGAATGTTTGAAAGGCAAGATTGAGAGATATGGTCAGGAGCCATAATATCTGAATTAGATTACATCAGTGACAACCAGGTTGTGAACCTAGTCTGTCTTACCTAGAGGGAATGTTCCTGAAAGGCTGACATGGATAGTAATATGATTACCATAAGGCTATAGTGACGGCTGAAGGGTACGGGGTGTAAACATTGTGATTACTTTTATGCTGCCAGCTGAGCCCAGTTTTATTCAGACTATGCTTGTTATAACTTCGTATCATGGCTATATGATAGCGTTGAAGACGTTGGGAAGACAGATCGATGTTCATAGATGATAACATGATATGTGAGCCCACGAGATCCATTTGTGGACACAAACAAGTTTCTCTAGACAATTTCTTTGTTTGATAATCAAATGAGTTTGATTTAGTCAAAAGAAGGGATATGCCCAATGTGCAAGTGGGATAGTGAGAGTGTGGTTATGATTTTTGATTAAGGTATTGGATATCTCTCTCGGGAATTATCACCCCATGTCACAGTCAATTGATGTTTGATTGTTCAAGGTCTTTACGAAAGCACTTGGATTGGCAGTTCTTATTTTTGGAAATAAGAATCTATAATGATAGATTTAACTGCTATTAGATTATAGTTTGCCTATATAGATGTGATGCTAAAAGAGTTTAGCATAGATCGCGACTGGAGATTCTGCTAGCCGGTGTTCTCAAGATCTATCTATTTTAGGACGTTAGTCCTAAAGATAAGGTGAAAGATGATGCTTATGGAAGGTTTCATTTGCTATTGCGATAGGAACCATCATAAAAGCAATGCCCGATGTTCATAGTCCATGAAGAGTAATGAGAAAGTATGAAAGTAAATCTGGTGAATGTCGAGAATATCCTTGAACAAGTTAAGGATGGTTTCCTATTTTATCGAAACTTGGAATCAGATAAATATAGATATACAGACGTATATCCTGAGTCTTATGAAGGTGAGTAGGAGCTACTGTCTGGGTGTACAGTCATTTTGATTGAGTGATACAGTGGGCTAGAAAAGTTCTTAACTAGAAATCACTAGAGATTCTACAACTAGGCCAAAACACAGTAGTGCCTTGGAGGCGCAGCGGGAGCAGTACATGGATCTAGAAGGTTCATTCCTGAACCTTGTATGATTCTTCTACCTTTTCTATATAGCTGATATAGTAAGTGGATTCATTGCTTGAAGCAAGGACCAGGGTCTCGTCGGAGATTCATGTGAGTGTTGAGGCGGTTCCTTTGACTTGATCATTTGGAGCATGATATGAAGATAGTCTGAGTCCCCACGGATAGTGATCCGTTTACGCTTAGGGTTGGTTGTGAGTATTTCACAAGATTCTTGTGTTTCAACTTGGCCTTTTGTGTACGAGTGATTGGCTTTAAGCAAGTGGGAGATTG
This sequence comes from Gentiana straminea, assembly GCA_036785695.1. Classification (NCBI taxonomy): domain Eukaryota; kingdom Viridiplantae; phylum Streptophyta; class Magnoliopsida; order Gentianales; family Gentianaceae; genus Gentiana; species Gentiana straminea. The sequence continues at coordinate 12,013,027 of JAVUPR010000048.1, forward strand.
TTGAAATAGTGTCATAAACCCAATTGGGTTGGACCGGTGATGTAAGTCAACCTGATAATACAATTCCTGATGATTTATCCCCTTATTCTCATGCAATTAGTGACATTTTGACATCCACTTGAGCAATTATTATGATAAATTGAACTATTTTGTGTATATGGGAAATATCAGAAAAACCATGCTTTTGCTTTTATTATAGGCTTATTAGCCGATTTTGTTATCAAATTTACACGTGGTATCTTTGTGTCTGTTTTGCAGCATAAATATCACGGTTGGGAGCATGGATTTTGATTTGATGGTGTCATTGGATTGATTGAGAGATGATTTTAGAGCTGAGGCAAGGATTCCAACCCATGAGGATTATTGATACACGTTAGAGGGTTCAGTCCATGCCAGTTGGAGAATAAATTAGATCATGGATATTTTATATACATATGGCGTACGCCATGTTACATTTGACCCGCGCCAAGTGAGATATTCAAGTCTGCTGAGCATTTAATGCATATGTCATTCAGCCAACCACTACATCAGACTTCGCGCACGCCAATGGTCAGTGACCAACACCATCCTTCATTAAAACACATGACACATATCGGATTGGTATGGTGCGCGCCATTATTGCAGAGTCAACAAATGATTGATCCCTTTTATTCTTCCACTCACCAAAATTATCAAAAAACACTTCATCTTCTCCAACTTTTTCTCCTTGAAGACACCTCCACTCCTCAAGGCTCTCCTAGCCGAATATTAGTAAAAATTAGCTCTTGATTTTGATTGTAAAAATTAAGGATTCTAGTTTAGCTTCTATTACTTTATTTGGAGTTTAAAATACACTAGTGTTGACTCCATTGAAGCTTTTGCAGTTGAATGAAGAACACCAAATTCGAGACTTGATTTTGATTTGGTAATTCTTAATCTTTCTTTTGATTCAAGTGTTCTTATGATTATGAATGTTAATTGTAATATGTTAATGTTTGTAGTTATGAGTGGCTAGGTTTAACTAGCCAAGATTATGTTGTAGAATTAGTTTATTCACTTAAGTTGATTGGGAATGATTGTTTGTGTTGTTAGTTTCAATTGTGATGAATCTTTTCTTACTTGCATTGTATTGTTTGCTTGCATTAGAGTAATTGACTAGTGCAAGCACTTACACATTTAACGGATACCGAAAGTAGATGTTAAGTGTGGGAAAGGGGTAGGAAAACCGAAAGGTAAAATCGACCTCTCGAGGCATTCTATTTCTTATCCGGGGATAGTTGACATTGTCATTGCATTCAAGTGCTTATCATGCCAAATCATTAGGTTTATGACACCTAGACCAAGGAGGAGGTATAGAGTAGTTTCATACACTCATGAGGGGGAACTACTTGCTTAGGAATGCACCGTTCCACACTTTTGAACACGAATGGTAGGTAGGAAGGAAATCATTCCCATGATACTACAAGAGAATTACTAGTCTACGCATTATCTTGGTTAGGTTGTTATATCATTTTATCGCCTTTGTTGTCACGAGAGAATTTATTTATGCATTTACCGTCTTGCAATTTGCGACCTAGATCAAATTAATATAAGCTTTTAAGTGTTTAACCTCACAAATCCCTGTGGCATTCGACCTTGACCACCGTACTAGACTAAAATTGACCCTGTACACGGCCGGTTAGATTGGACATCCAGAAAAGTGCCATGAACCGGATCCGACCTGGTCGGATCATTTCTACTATTTCTGTATGATTATACATATATAATAAATGGCTTTTCTATTGTCATATATTTGTTCTTTTAAAGAACTAATTATGAATTGTTATATGATAACGTCTTTAATATTAAACTGTGATAGAGAAACCACGATAGGCGATTATGGTTGATGGGATCTCTAATCACTTTAATAAGTTTGATACTTAAATATCTCTAGGCTTATGTACTATTAAACAGGGCATTGATAGTACAAACAGGCAATCACGTATTAGATGTCTTCTATCTTTAAGGTCAAAGATAGATCTCGTCTATCGAAGTGTAGAGATACTTGGACTATACGTGGATGTGTATTAGAGAATGCGTACGTTAGACTGATCAACTTACTTTATTAAGTGTCGCATTATGTGGTAGTTGTGTAATTATCCTGAGACCGGAGTCTTCATTGTATCACGATGTGGATTGTCATTCTTTGACACTATTGTGGTTTCCCCTAGCCACGGGGTGATCATGCGGGAGTGGTTGGGTGTGATACTGTAGCATGCGGAGTATACATGTTTGGTCGTCCGGGAATCGCGTACTCTATCAGTAGGAGTGAATATCCGAAATGGCCTTCTTATAAGGAATGTCTAGCTCTTGTGAATATTTGCAAAGTGGAAGTAAATGAGTTACTTCGAGAGAGCATGATGTCCAGATTCTAAGATACGATCATTAATGTACTGACACTCAAGATACAATTGTATGGATATTATTACAGCGATAGGATTCTATTTACACGGTAACTGTTTCACATGAAATGTAGTAGTCATTGCATTTGACTCTTCCGATGATTGTGGGTCACGGTGTGTTGCCAGACGCTATCCCGTGATCGTTGGGTATGAAGGGCATTTTCGTAATTTGCACTTTGTGTCTACGGCCAACATATTCCGAAGCCTATCGGGTTACACACATAAGAACATCTAGCCGGATTAAAATGCGGTTATAGTGATAACCAAATAAGGAAAGTTTTATCTCGACTATAAAGTGTTATAGTGATAAATTAATATGTTGGTATTTATTTATTATGAATAAATATAATACAAGATATTAATTATGTTGATTAACTAAATATACATATAACGTATATGTATATGTCAAAAATATATATGTATATGATACATTGTATTTTGCAAATTAATTAATCATAGTATTATATTAATTAAAGAATATTCCGGATGCCAAATATTTGATATATGAGGCGCCACATTCATGTGTATAAGATACATTTGGATTGTGAAATTTAATTAATAATATTACCAAATATTAATTGATTTTTGGAAAATAGATTTATGGTAATAAGATAAAGATAGTCAATATTAGATATTGACAATATTTAGGAAATATTTATTATAGGATATTAAATTAAATGAGATAAATCAATCAAGGAGATTTTTCTTATTTTATTAGGAAAATATTTCTTTCTCCTAAATTTACTAGGAAGCTAATCCCAATTAGATTGGGAGACATGAGGGGCTCCCCAACACCTATAGAAGAAAGGTATTGACTAGCTCTTTTATACATAACAATTCCAAGAAACTAATAGTTTTTTTGTGAAAATAGAGTGCTTCTTAAAGAGAGATGTGAGAGAGAGAAAAGGTTGGTCTAGTAACCGAGTTTTTCTAGTAGCAATCCAATGGTGGATTCCAGCGGGCTGTTCGTGTGGACTAGCGGTAGAGGCCGAACGCTTGGGCGGTTCCGTGCACCACTACTCTCCTTAGACGGTCAAAGCATCGATCTTTTAGATCAAGCAAGGTAACCACCGTCTACCAGCTTTATATGTTTGTTGCTTAAACGAAGTCGATCCTGGTTAAAAGAAAATAAATTTTAAATTCCGCTGCGTTCCTGCGTAGATTTCCTAACCCCCAAGAAAATGGGTTGGTAGAGAGGAAGCACCAGCACTCAATTGCTACTGCTAGGGACTTAAGGTTTCATGCAAATCTTCCCATGATCTACTGGGGTTTCTGTCTCCAACATGCTACTTTTTTTTTATCAATATCACTCCCACACCAGTGCTCAAAAATCAGTCTCCTTACTCTATGTTTTATAAGTCTTCTCCTCATTATTATGCTTTAAAGGTTTTTGGTTGTCTTGCTTTTGTTGGTACTAATGTGCAAGGCAGGGGTAAGTTTGAAGCCAGGAGTAAGCAGTGTGTATATCTAGGCAATGCAGCTCACACAAAAGGTTATATAGTCCTTGACATAGCTTCCAGGAAAATTTCCATATCTAGGGATGTGATATTTCATGAGTTTGATTTTCCTTTCACCAAACCAGCAACCCCAGATCCATCTGTGGTGGTATTTAATGTTTCATGTCAAGATTATTATGCAGATATCACTCCACAATAGGGTTTTCCATATCCTTCTCAACAAGACGATATCTCAAATGTTCATGCACAGGATGTGCAGGGTTATGTTCCAAATGAAGCACACCATCCTCCTTCAATTGAAGCATATAATCATGGTTCAAATGTGGAACCAACAAGGAGATCTTCCAAAACTAGGACATCACCAACATACTTAAGGGATTATCAACACAATTTAAGCACTAGTCACACCACACCTCATTTAATTCAAAATGTAGTGTATTATGACAATCTATCTGCTACATACATGACTTTTACCACTGAACTTGACAAAGACAATGAGCCTAATACTTACAATGAATCTGCACAATTTATAGAATGGCATGAAGCCATGAAGAGTGAGCTAGATGCCCTCCAAAATACTAACACGTGGACAACAGTGCATTTACCAAAAGGCAAGGTCCCCATAGGATGCAAGTGGGTTTTCAAGATAAAGAGAAAATCAGATGTCTCAATTGAAAGGATATACTAAGACTGAAGGTATGACTTCATTGAAACTTTTTCCCTTATGGCCAAAATATCCACAATCAGATTGTTTATGAGCCTAGCAGCAATGAAGAACTGGCACTTACATCAACTTGATGTAAACAAAGCATTCCTACATGGGGATTCAGATGAAGAGGTATATATGACACTACCTCATGGCCTACAAGCACAGTATCCACACTCAGTTTGCAAGCTTAATAAGTCATTATATGGTATAAGACAGGCCAGTAGACAGTGGAATTCCAAACTGACACAGACATTAGTTCAAGCTGGCTACAAACAATCCAAAAATGATCATAGTTTGTTTACAAAAGGTACATGAACTGATTTTGTGGCACTATTGGTTTATGTGGATGATATCATAGTTGTGAGTCTGAATTTGCAAGCTATAAAAGATCTAAAAACATTACTACACAAGGCATTAACAATTAAAGACTTGGGACAGCTTAATATTTCCTAGGTTTTGAAGTTGCAAGATCAAGACAATGAATAGTCAAGAATCAAAGGAAGTATTGCTTGGATTTACTCATAGAATTTGGTTATTTAAGGGCCAAACCCTCTGTTGTGCCAATGGATCCTACCATAACCCTTGATAAGGAAGGCTCAACACCACTTGTAAACAAAACATACTACAGAAGTTTGGTAGGTAAACTCATTTATCTAGGGAACACCAGACCAGACATAGCATATGCCATACAATAGTTAAGCCAGTTTTTGGATCATCCTACAGAAAAAACATCTTACAGCAGGCCATAACTCCTAAGGTATTTGAAAAAATCCCATGGACAAGGCATCTTGTTCTCATCTACAGGATCCCCAATTTTAACAGCCTTTTCAGACTTGTATTGCTTATCTCGTTAATTTTCTCATTTTCACCCAGTTGTATCCATATATTGCGTATTCCACTTTGTGCAGATCGATGAAGCTAAATGAATGTGGAGATGGAGGGAACCCAGTTGCTCGGAACACTTATCTTCACCAATACCAGATTAACTGGACGCACCCCTCCATTTTTGGTTGGGGTGCAATTCAGGTGTTTTTTCTCCTTTTCTCTACTTTTGCCTGGAGTTTGTATGTTGCTTATCATTTTCCTGGTGTGCTTGTGTTGCGGACAGATCATCACCTTGCAGTTTGTCTGGCACTTACATATGGCTGCGGCTTAATGGATTGTGTTGACCGTTGGACGCACCCCTATCACATTGCTAGGGGTGCAACCCAGGTGTTTTTGTTGCTTTTTCTATCAACCGTTGTGCTCATACTTATTCTGGTGTTTATATTGCCCCTTATGTGTTTGGTATAGCTTCTAGTATGGGTTTCGTAGCTCACTTTACGGATGGGTCATGTCGAAATTTCATGAGGAAGGGCTGCAAGTTTCTTCGAATCAAGAAAGTTCACACGAGGATGCGAATGGGTCTTTGGCATTATTCTGCATCTCCTTCTCTACAAGGCAGAACGCATAGAGACATCATTTATTTCATTCTGATTTCCACTGATGTAATTCTTTATGGGGCAGGGAATTTTTTGGGGGTGCATAGAGCGAGTACTCTTCCCTATGTGGTGGATTTTCCTACACTAGGTTTGCCACACATAGGGTTTAAGGAGGCCATGCTATGCACTCTATCACGTAAACTTGGGGCGGGCCGGGATATGGCACTCAACTTTGTATCTCTTTATTTGGTTTATTAATAAAATAAAATTATAATTTAAAAAAAAAATGACATGTCACATGATATGTCTTTTTTCTTGGTAGATGCTCTCATTTCATGGAAATGCAAGAAGAAAAAAGTGGTGAGTATGAGCTCTTCTAAGGCAGAATATAGAGTTATGGCAATCACTGCTTGTGATATACATTGGTTGTTGTGTCTCCTAGCAGATTTCCAGATTACACACTCACATGTTGTTCCTATATTTTGTGACAACAAGAGTGCCATGTACATAGTGGAAAATCTGGTTTTCCATGAACGTACAAAGCACACATAAATTGATTGTCACTTTGTACGGGAGAAATATCAAGCCAAAATCCTGAAACCCATGCCTGTAAGAACTGAAGACAATTTGGCTGAAGTCCTAACTAAACCTGTAGACAAGGGAACCTTATACAGACTTTTACCCAAATTCCCTATTGATATATAAGACACAAATTGTCACTCATTATCATGACATTTTATCCCTATTTCCGATACACATTTGAGTATTACTGCACCAATTCGAGCCATTATTTTATTAGTTTTATCCAAATGTGTAGATAGTAATTATAATATAAAATATCATATTTTGATAGTTTTGTATTGGTTATAGTAACCGGAGCGTCATTTCAGGTTTACGCTTGGTATTTTGGTGATTTATCGCAGGATTACATGTTGAACAAGAGCCCGAACGACACGCCTTGAGCATAAACATGTATTTTGAGATCTAGAAGAGTGTGCCGGAAGCTAACGAGTCCAAGCGGATCATTTGTCGTTAGTGCTTCTACCATAGCCTATCTTCAACGGACATTTGATCCTCTTTAGAGGCATTTAATGAAAAATACTTCTTAAAGAGAGTTGTAGACCGGGAAATGAGCTTTCCAATGCATCAAAGCTCAACGACTCAAGTTATGGCTATTTTTCTGAACGTGAACAGTTGGCGCACGCAACTTATAGTGGCTGGTGGCATACGTCAAACGTCACTGTAGCTATACAGAGAGTTTCTCTTCACAATTGGCGCATGCCGAACCTATAATGGCGCACGCCAAATGTCGCTTAAACAGATTTTTTCAGCATTTAAACAGATTTGCAGCTTGTTGTTGGTAAATTCTTAGTTTTTACTTTGTTTTAATTGCTATCATTGATATGAACTCTAGCCTTGACATGTTGGATCTCATATCCATGAGTGACTAGTTCTACACTAGCCAAGATAATGTAGTTGTGATAGTTTAATCTCTATTAGTTGATAGGGAATGTTAGTTTGTATTTCATAACATCATGGGTTGTTGTTATCTTTTCCTATTTGCATTGTATTGATTTTTTTTGTTGGATTGATCACATAGCACTTCCACACACACACTTAGTTGATACCGAAAGGAGAAGCTTGCTGTGGGAGAAGGGATAGGAAAACCGGAAGGTAAAATCGACCTTAACTGGAACTCGATTTCTTATCTTGGGGTCGTTGTTCATTCATTGCACTCAAGAACTTAATCATGTTGAATCATTTGGTCTAGGGTCCTTAGACCAAGGAGGAGGCATAGAGTAGTTCCGTACACTCGTATGAGGGGGAACTACTAGCTTAAGAGTGCACAGATAACACACACTTGAACACCATGAGAAGGCTGGTAGGTAGTTCATTCCCATGATACTAGTAGAGACATACTTGATCATTTCATTGTCTTGGCTAGGATTTTTATCATTTTATCACCCCTTGTAGTAGTAGAATCTTAGATACATTTACTTTCTTGTATTGTTGCGACTTAGATCAAGATAATAATAGCTTGTCGGTGTTTGACATCACAATCCTTGTGGATATGACCTTGACCACTAGACTAGACTACAATTGACCCGGTACACTGCCGGTAAGATTGGACACCTAGAAAAGTTCGATCACCTATCAAAAACATCTACTCAGATCATGACAAAGAGACACTAGATGAGAGTTTGATTGCAAGCTGCATTGGATCCTCCATTCCAGTTCGAGGGGGGTGTTGAAACTATAAGAGACACTAGAAGAGAGTTTGATTGCTCATATGACATTAGGTTGAACACCCAAATTTGGAGGAATTAGTTAGACAGTTAGAAGTCGGTTACACAACGGTTATTTGATACAACAGTGTATATATACACTTAGGATGCTAAGTATGAAGCTGAGAAACTGAATTCTATATTGTATCAATGCTTATTTAATCAAATTCTTATAAGAAATATTTTCCCGCCAAAATGCAAGTTCAAAGTTCTTTAATGGTGTTTATCCATTCTTGTTCTTCGTTTTACTTCTATTGATTTTATCTGTGTTGACTAGTTCGTCTACAGTGTTTAATCACTGTTTTTAACAACTTCAAAAGTTGGAGAAACGATGGACCTACTAGTTGTTCCAACTTATCTCCAATACAACTCGAGTACTATGAATGCAAAGTGTTTTGTAGTGAATGAGATGATAAAATTGATGATTCATATTTCAATCACATGTGGTCTTTATATAATGGAGATGATGAGCCTTAACCTACCTAATCAATGCGTAATTAGCCAACTTAATCAATGCATTTTCGTGTTCATAAAAAATATTTAACCGACTTATTTAAATGACTTTAATGAAGCTGACTTATTAAGCTTTAACACACATTCTGGATTTTCTAGAATCATAACTAATCACGTGTTGATTAGATATAATATTTTGTGTAATTTCGTAATGAAATATTGTCCAAAAAGTTAATACCTATCAACAACTTGAACTTGAACCGAGCCTGCCAGCCGGCCAGCCGAAAAGCAGAGCGCGCGTGTGTGGTGAACCAGAGCATCTAAGCCATTCCTCATGCACAAAAGTGCCCATGCCCTTTGGGGCACATCCTCAAGTCTCAACTTAGCACTTATATATAGACCAATTATTCCTTAGTGAGAAATGTGGGATGAGGAAGTTGATCCACCCTTCAATTCCTAGCCTGCACACATTTTACTCCAACTTTACGAATTATGTAGTATTTCGTGATACCATATACTCTCAATGATTCACATCGAAGCATATGCAAAATTTGGGGCACATCCGAAGTCTCAACTTAGCTCTTATATGTAGAGCAATTATTTCCTATTGAGTCGGGTGGGATGAAGTTGATCCACCTTTCAACTCTTCTCACACAAATTTTACTTCAACTCTGGGTATTAATTTCTCATTCATCCGATATCCAAATCGATTGATTCAAAATCTTATTATCAACTACTCATTACATTTTATTTGATTATACCACAAGCTCTCAACGAATAGTAAACCCACTTAATTAACCGGCTTTAATGAAGCCAGCTTATTAAGCATTCACAAACATTTTGTTAAAAAATTAATACTAATCAAAAAACTCGAATGAAATGAAATGGCCGGCCGGATGGCGGCGCGTGAATGTGTAGTGAACCAACATAAGTAATCATGCCCCTTAGAGCACATCCCCAAGTATCAACTTAGCTTTTATAAGTAGAGTAATTCTTCCGTAATAAGCAATGTGGGATGAGTAAGTTGATTCACCGTTCAACTCCTCTCTTGTACGCATATCACTCTAATTTTAGACATTAATTACACATTCACCTGATATATATCTGAATTGAGTGATTCAAAGGTCTATCATCAACTACTCATTACGTAGTATATAATGACACCACAGGCTCTTAAAGAATAGTAAATCCACTTAATTAACCTACTTTAATGAAGCCGGCTTATTAAGCGTTCACACACATTATAGATTATCTAGAATAATAAGAAATCACGTGTTAATTAAAATTATTTTTTTGTATAATTTCATAAATAAATGTTTCCCAAAAAATAATACTAATTAACAACTCAAACCCAAACGGGACCATCCGGACGGCGGCGCATGTGTGGTGAACCAAGAGTAATCTAAGTTATCCTTTTGCACAAAAGTGCCCATGCCCCATGAGGGACATTCACCGGTCTCAACTTAGCTCTTACATGTAGAGCAATTCTTCTATAGTGAGCAATATTGTGGGATGTGGAGGTTGATTCACCATTCAACTCCTCCCTTACACACATTTTACTTTAACTTTATGAGTTACATAGTATTTATGCTGAAATAGTGTTCTAAACCCAATCGGGTTGGACCGGATCCGACCAGGTCGAAACATTTCTACTATTTCTTCATGATTATACATATATAATAAATGCTTTTCTGTTGTCATATATTTGTTCTTTTAAAGAACCAATTATGAATTGTTATATGATAACGTCCTTAGTATTAAACTGTGATAGAGAAACCATGATAGACGATTATGGTTTATGATATCTCTCATCACTTTAATAAGTTTGATACTTAAATGTCTTTAGGCTTATGTACTATTAAACAGGGCATTGATAGTACAAACAGACTAACACGTATTAGATATCTAAGGGCAGGGATAGATCTCGTCTATCGAAGTGTAGAGACACTTGGACTGTACGTGGACGTATATTAGAGAATGCGTATGTTAGACTAACCCACTTACATTGTTAAGTGTCACACTATGTGACGGTTGTGTAATTATCCTTAGGACCGGAGTGTACTTGGCATCACGGTGTGATTGTCATTCTTTGACACTATTGAGGTTTCCTCTAGACATGGGGCGATCATGCGGTAGTGATTGAGTGTGATACTGAAGCATGCGGAGTATACATGTTTGGTCGTCCGGGAATCGCGTACCCTATCACTAGGAGTGAATATCCGAAAGGGCCTACTTATAAGGAATGTCTTACTCTCAAAAGTCTTTGCAAAGCGGAAATAATAAGTTACTTCGAGAGAGTAGGATATCCAGATTATAAGATACGGTCGTTGATGTTTGACACTCGACATACGACCGGATGTATATTATTACAACGATAGGATTATTATTACACGGTAACTGTTTCACATGAAATGTAGTAGTCATTGCATTTGACTCTTCCGATGATTGGGGGTCACGGTGTGTTTCTAGATACTATTCCGTGATCGTTAGGTATGAAGGGCATTTTCGTAATTGCACTTTGTGCCTACGGGCAACATATTCGGAAGCCTATCGGGTCACACACATAAGAACGTCTAGCCGGATTAAAATGCGGTTATAGTGATAACCAAATAAGGAAAGTTTATCTCGACTATGAAGTGTTATAGTGATAAATTAATACGGTGGTATTTATTTATTATGAATAAATTAAATACAAGATATTAATTATGTTGATTAGGTAAATATATATATTTCATATATATGGGACGCATAAATGATGTGTATATGATACACATGGATTTTGCAAATTAATTAATAATGATATTATATTATCTAGTAGTAATAAAAGATATAATATATATATATATATATATATATATATATATATATATATATATATATATATATATATATATATATATATATATATATATATATGGTAGCATGCGTGACTTGCATATATGCATGTGCACACTTGTATTAAATATATATAAGATATTGAGTATTAAATAAGATAAATCTAGAATATCTATTTTCCTAATTTTATTGGAAATTGGTTTTCTTTCTCCTCTATCCAATAGGAAGCTTTTCCCAATCAAATTGAGAATTACATATGGCGTCACATCTCCTATAAAAGGGGAGTTGTGCCAACTCTTTTACAATACAATATTCTTGCAATATTTTAATGAGATAAATAGAGAGCTTCTTAGGAGAGAGTTTTGGGAGAGAGAAGAAGGCGGCCTAGCAGCTGACTTTTTCCGGTAGCAATCCAATGGTGGATTCCGGCGGGTTGTTCGTGTGGACTAGCGGTAGAGGCCGAATGCTTGGGCGGCTCCGTGCACCACTACTCCTTCGTATACGATAAAGCTTCAATATTTTAGATCATCCAAGGTAACTTTATCGTATACTACTTATTTGTTTATTGTTTAAACGAAGTCGATCCTGGTTAAAAAGAAAATAAATTTTAAATTCTGCTGCGTTCCCTCATAGATTTCCTAACAATTTAATGATATCTCAAGCTCTCAATGATGCACATCGGAGCCTATCCAAACTTTGGGGCACATTCCAAGTCTCTACTCCTTTAGCACACACATTTTACTTACACTTTAAGCATTATTATTTCATTTACTTGATATGTGAATCGAGTGATTCAAAAACTTATCATCAACTACTCATTACGTAGTATATAATAAAATGACCACAACCTCTCAATGATGCACATCGAAGTCTATCTAAAATTTGGGACACATCCTCAAGTCTCAACTTAGTATTTCATGATACCGCAAGCTTTCAATTAATGATGCACATTGGAGCTTATCCGAAGTTGATCAATCATTCAACTCCTCTCTTACACACATTTTACTCCAAGTTGAGGCATTAATATATCATTCACTTGATATTCAAATTGAGTAATCGAAATTTGGGGCACATTCCAAGTCTATACTCCTTTAGCACACACATTTTACTTAAATTTTAAGCATTATTATTTCATTTACTTGATATGTGAATCGAGTGATTCAAAAACTTATCATCAACTACTCATTACGTAGAGCATTCTTCTCTAGTGAACACTGTGGGATGAGGATGTTGATACACCCTTCAATTCCTCTCACATATATTTTACTCTTTGGGAATTTATTTCTCATTCATCCGATATCCGAATCAAGCGATTCAGAAATCTATCATCAACTACTTATTGCGTTGTATTAAATGATGCTACATGCTCTTATTCATGCACAATGGAGCATATCTGAAATTAACGTCCAGGTCGACGTCAACTGCTCACTACTTTAACGAGACCCCTTTAAAGGCCAAATTAAAAGTTAATTAGAATTTCACAATGTAGATGGAAAAGTAGTTTAATTCTACAAAGCTACCAAGACCGCAAAGTTTTGCATAACCTCTTAATATGTAGATGCCTTTTATCAAATCAACTGATCCAATCATCCTGAAATCGATTTCTTAATAAAAATGTATAAGGCTAGACTTGTGATAAAAGAATATAGACAACAATATGAAAAAAAATCCTTTATTTGCATTTGTCCGAATTTACTATATATCACACTACTTATGCATCATATAGTTGAATCAACCATTTGAAAATCGATTCTTGAATAAAAAATTTACTTTTGGAAAGTCGAGTGTGAGGATCAACCTCCAGAAAGTCGATTCTTGACTTAATAATGGACTTTTAAAACGTTAATTTGGTAAGGTTTACAGTAAATATGGTGCATCGTTGAAATCGTTGTGGTTTAAATAAAAACTCAACATTAGGATATTATTGACTGCAGCCATAAACAATTGGAATTTATATAAACTTGATCTTAATAATTTTTTTCTACATGAAAACATAAATGAAGAAGAATACATGACACCTACACACAGGTATGGAGTAAGGATCCTCTCAAGTATTTAAGGGTCAATCAAGGACGGAGCCAAGATTTTAACTTCGGGTAGACTAATGGACGATGTCGAGTTCGTCAGGTGGGCTTGATTAAAATTATTTTATGGATCAAACTGGACTACCTAGATTTATTAGTGTAATATTTTTTTGTCCGGGTGGGCTTAGCCAACCTACCACTATACATAGCTACGTCATTCGGGTCAATTACATTTGTTTTTACGCATTATCACCAAAAGATGTAGTTCCGAAGAAAAAATCTACGGTTAGATCATTTTTAAATTTTAGGTTTGTGGTTAGATTACTTCTATTTGAAAGCATGGTTCAAAGTCTCGGCCGAGTCATCTCTGACTCGACCCATACCAAAACAAAGTTACAGTTTCTTCTCGTAATAGGCATGAATCATAAATTCGGAATCATATGGCGGACGGGTATAGACTTGAAAAAAACACATAACCAATAAAAAAAAATTCACGGACCACCCCATTACAAAGGTGGTTCCGCCCCTGCATACGGGTAAGACTTGACCAATATTCACCGATACACTGCACTGAGACGGTAAATTGGTCAAACTTGTTAAAATATCACCGGTTTGTATCAGATTCAACATTTGGGAAGAGAAAAAAAAAAAAAAAAAAAAACAAAAAATATCCAACATAAATCATAAACAATCTTCACAATAATTTTCATTTCACTCAAAAGCACACGTAATGTTCATTGAAAGACACTAGACCCATGACGGTAAGTAAATAATAGTCACTCGTGCATACTGTGATTTCCGTCATTCATACCTTCAATAATTTAACCAGCATTTTTTGAGTTTTTTTTTGTAAACTCAAAGAAAAAAAAAAAATACAATACAATACAAATTCTCACAAAGCAAGGAGTTGCAGACAATAATCTGCTCAAAACACAATTGCAGATCAGACTATCAGATCATCAGGTTAGTGTCTGAGTCTTAGACTCTCTATTCTCTAAACACTAGCATTAAGCAGTAAGCAATTAAGCAGTCCACAATCTGCACCATTTTTACCTTGAACTTATAATGCGACAACACAATTATTGTTGTATTCATTCAAGAGAAATGATATTGATGATCATTTTATGACATTTTAATGTTGTATTTATTTATTTATTTATTTATTTTTGAGTTTTTTTAAGCATTTTATTTGTAAAAAAAACGTCTCGTCCGAATCGATTCCGCTACGCGACAATCGTTGTGACTCAGTGTGTAGAATTGAACTAAAATAGATAAAAGAAAATACTTTGGCATATGTAAAGGAAATACTTTCACAAAACTTAACATCCCTTGATGATACAAATATGTCCCTAGTTTGCTGATCCAGTAAAATATGACCCTTGGTGAATTGTGGAACACCAAGATACACACATTGTCTAGCCCTAGGGTCTAATTTAGATCTGTTGTGTGCAGAAGTGCATGCATAAACAAGGGAACCAAAAACCCTTAACTCATTATAGTCAAAAGTCTTACCATGCAACATATAATAAGGTGTCTTATTACTAATAACAAGAGAAGGTGTGTGATTTATGAAATACACAGCATGTAACACACAATATCCCCAATATTTGATAGGTAGGTTTGACTGAAAATTTCAAAGCCCTACCCACATTTAAAATGTGTTGATGCTTTCTTTCCATAATCCCATTCTGTTGTGGAGTGTCTACATAAGATGTTTGGTGTTAAATGCCTTTTTCTATAAATAATAGGTAGGCATGCCAAACTCTGCCCCATTTTCAGACCTAATTATCTTAACATGCTTATCAAACTGCACAAAAACATATTGAACAAAAGATTGTACAAGCTGTCTGACTTCAGACTTAGATTTCAGCAAGTAAACCCATGTGAATCATGAAAAATCATCTACAACAGTCAAAAAATAAGGCTGAACATGCATAGAAGAATGCCTATAAGGCCCCCATATATCAAAATGAACAAGATCAAATACATTTTGTACAACAGTTTGACTTAAAGGAAATGAATTCCTCTTTTGTTTAGCTAATTGACAGATATGACATGTTGAAGTATCATGTAAAACATCAGTATTTATACATTTCAAATCTAATAATCTCTTGTTAGACAGATGTCCAAGTCTATAATTCCAGACTTGAGCATCTGTAATAACAGATGAATCAAAAACAGAAGAAACACTATTAACAGCACCAGGCTTGATCAGACTTTGGTGTGCAGCGTGCAAAATATATAGACCTTTATATTTTTTAGCTGATCCAATTTGTATCCCAAATTTCTTGTCCTGTATTAGACAAGAATTAAGATAAAAGACTATAGCCAAATCAGGATTAGCAGTTAGTTTAGCCAATGAAATAAGATTGAAATGGAAATCCGGTATACAAAGAACATTTGTAAGTACTAATTTATCACTAAGACAGACTGTACCTACATGTGTAACATTGACATTAGAACCATTAGTCAAACCAACTTAAATACCATTAAAAGGCCTAGAATGTTGCAGAAATCCACTACTACTGACTATTTGATCAGTAGCACCAGAATCCACAATCCATGTTAAAGAATGACTAGTTTTAGACAAACTTGACACATCACTGGTAGGAACAAATTTTGTGGACAGAACAATGGCTTGATTAACAACATGTTCATAAGATCTTGACTTCTGAACATCCAGCAATTGTAATAGTTGTTTATACTGATCTTTATTCAGAGTGAAACTCTCAGAATCTAGGGTAAAAGACACAGAATTACTTGCTGGAAACAACCCTTGATCCTCTGACACTGATTCTTCCATATTCACTTTACTTCTTGGCTTCCAACCCGGTGGATAACCATGCTTCTTGTAACATTTATCTACCGTGTGACCTGTGTAACCACAGAAGGTACACTGCACTTTCTTGTTGCCTTGAGTACTCCCACCATTTCTCTTGAATTTTTAGTATTACCAGCTGCCGATTTATTAACATTCTGTTGATAACCAATATTCTGTGAACTTGTATTCCCAGTAGGAT
Organism: Gentiana straminea; assembly: GCA_036785695.1. Classification (NCBI taxonomy): domain Eukaryota; kingdom Viridiplantae; phylum Streptophyta; class Magnoliopsida; order Gentianales; family Gentianaceae; genus Gentiana; species Gentiana straminea. The sequence continues at coordinate 12,029,651 of JAVUPR010000048.1, forward strand.
TTGAAAAATTCCCATTAAAAGCCCTATTATACAAGGCCGTTGCATCTGGAAACCTGTTTTCAGATTCTCTTTGATCCTCGAACTTCAAAGCCATTGCAAAAATATTCTGTAAATCTGGGAGTGCAAGATCAAGTGGGATCAAGCTTCATAATTGCAATTCATCCCATTGAGTTTTCAACTTAGTATAGTAACTAGTAACATCAAGATCTCCTTGTTTGAGAGCATGAACCTGGTCCAACAAATCTCCTAAACAAAACACATCCAACCTAGAAAATCTAGACTGTAAATCCAACCACACTCCCTGGTTGTTTCTTTATACATGACACTTTGTGTTATATTTGGCATAACAGAATTTAAAATCCAGGTTTTGACAAACGTATTGCATGGTAACCAAACCTGAAATTTTTGGGAAGTAACACGAGGTTTGGTGACTGAACCATTAATGAAACCCAGCTTGTTCTAGGTAATCAAAGCCATCTTCATTGAGTAGCTCCAAGGGTGATAATTCTTGTTGGTCAACAAAGGTTGTACCAACACCAATGTTGGATTTTCATTCGGATGAAGATAAAGTGGATTACCAGATAGATAGAATGCCTTGATTCTGTCCAATAGCTTCCATGATCGTAGCAACTTGGATGCAAGAAACACAGAAAAATGCAGGAACGAAGCAGAAAAGCAACAAGTCCCTCCATGAATCTTGACAAAGAACTAAAACAATGCAATAACCAGAGTATCACGCAAAGAAATGAAGCATTAAATTCTCTGATACCATGTAGACTTGAACTAAAAAAGATAAATGAAAACAGAAAGAAGAAAAGAAAACAACAAGAACGGTTATGAACACCATTGATGAAGGAAGCTTTGTTCTATATTGATGAGGGTAACAATACAACAGTAATTCAATTGATTTTTACAATAATCATCACAAATAAACCTTCAGTAATCTAATTGGACTTATATAGGAGTGCAGCAGCTTGTAGCTACACTCACTAACCGCCTCTAACTACCTAACTGACTAGCAACTAACTCTGCAGCCAAGTGTTCGATCAATTGCCTCAACGAGCACTTGATCTTGTTAAACACATTCGTTGTCTTCATGTTAACTCCAATACAGTGATTGCCGAGTCGGCCATCGTGACCACGACTTTGAACCTTGCTTGAGAGAACACTTTCCTATACACCTGGATTTTTCCCACACTGGGTTCGCCAGGTATAGGTTATAAGGAGGCAGGGCTAAGTCCCGGTGACGCATTGAATGGGTGGGTCAGGACATGGCTTATATGGGTTTTATTTATTTTTCAGCAATAAAATAAAATAAATTTTCCGTCAAAAGATATATATATATATTATCCGGCTCCAAGCCTGTATGCACCATTTAGACTACCAGTAGGCAATGGAATATCAAACTTACACGAGAACTAAGTAAACTCAGGGTTTTACTAAATCCACTAATGATCATATATAGTTCGTTTATCAAAGTTTCAGGTGCTTAATGTAACACAATTACCGTTTAGTTTTATTTGTATTAAACAAAATAAAAAAAAAGGATGATAAATTAATAGAAAAACGGTACTGCGCCATAAGCCGACAGGATATCTTGGGGAATTAAATAGATGAAAAACAAAGGACAAACAAGCATCATGTTATAATAAATGTTATGTCCGAAACTTGTGGGGGCATTGGACCATAACTTCATTTATTTATTTAGATACATAAAGTTATAGCTCCATGTAGTCATCCACCTGATTTAATGCCTGAAACAAGAAGAAGATTCAAAATTCTGCTCCCTACTTTTTACTAGTAATTCCAAATACATAAACTCTCTTTAATCTCCATCTCTTTCTTACTTATATATATATATATATATATATTGCTAGCTAGCTTCTGGATAATTAATTTTGTAGCCATTAATTTGCTCTGGATAATTAATTTGGTACCACAGAGATATAGCCCATATATATATATATATATATATGATGAAATCATCCATCATGTTCATTTCTCTTCTACTTGTTACAATCTTTTTTCATGAAGCTAGAGGTATGTGGAATTATAAAAGATAATCAATGCTGTTTAGCTTTTCCTTTTGTACCCCTTCAATTTCTTTGAAGATTTGTCTCCTTTTTGTTGTTTGCAGGGGCACGCTTGGTCTCTGCAAGATTATTAACACCCAAAGGCGACTATTTGAGTATTAATTTTCATGTACGTTTTTATATACATTAATCCGGCCATAGGAAATATCACAACATGATGTGTCAGGGAAATTCTTGTATAGTCGTTCCTCAATGAGGACCGAGGAGCACCGTCGGATAACCGACAAATATATATGCAAAATTGAGGACAAGTTTTTTTCTTTTAATTTGCACAATTGCCATTCATCCGACGGTTCTACTCGATCACCAAGGACTCCTTGATCGATCATGATGTTGGCCAGCTGCATAATCAAGAGCGCTGCAAATTATGTTGTGTTATAATTAACCGTTGTGGTAGTAGCACCACTTCCTCTTGAAATATAGATATATATCACATCACGAGAAGTACGTCAGTCTTATATATAGAGCCACGTCATGTTATTATGACAATTGTTGTATCTGAAAGATTGGTTTCTTGAAATGCTAATCATGAATGAAATCTTTCAACTTCATTTGCAGGAATTTGTGGGTAATTCGAAATCAACAAATTTTGAAGTTGAAGATTGGAATCTGGGCAAAGAAAGTACTGGGAGTTTATTAGGATCAGGTAAGACTAGTAGAAGATTAGTAGGTACTACTACTACTACTAGTAGTAGTTTAACGAAAAAACGACATGATCATTTGATTCCAAACATCCATGAAGATTACTATGGTCCCAAGATTCATAACCCTAGACACCATTAATTAATGATGGATCGATCGGAAATTTTCTCTGTATTGTATCCGTTTATTTAGATATTACATTCAACGTGTTTTGCATTTTAGACTATTAATTTACATTTAAAAACACGGATGTTTTTAAGTTAAAATAGGTGAATGTATCCGCATCATGCGGATACACCAACCCCGAATACACTACAGAAAAGTTTCCTGACCATGACAGCTAGAGCTAGCTAGACTGACTCATATTTTGTTTCATTTTTGTGTGTTGGTCTTAATTAGCACACTAAGATTTTTTTTTTTTATTTTTTTTTTTTGCAACTAATTCCAACCATTATCTCTTACTTCTACATTTGTTTTCCTTTGAATTGAATATATAATTAACACGTATTTTATAGGTTTAAACTAATTTGAAACGTGATAAATGCTTATAGTATACTTAATTTACGGGATTTTTAATAGAAAAAAATTGAGGTAAGTTGGTTTTAAGCTCAAAACTTGCACTTTAATGGAAAATCTATGGAATGTTATATTCTTTTTCTCTTCTTTCTTCTTATTTTCTTGTTTTAAAAGGCAGTCTTATTATGTCTATTTTGAATCGGTTTCATTACTATGAGATTACTAGTAACTAAATACTGCGAATTATCAAATTGGTAGTGTAAAAACCCGTCGTGAAATTGTACATTTTGAAATGATGAACTTTCGCACTTGACGGGTGCAACAAAACACACAAAACGACATAGTTTTGATTATAAACTACATACAAAACGAACAAAACAATGTAATTTTGTTTAAAAACTACACAAAAACGAAATCGATTTACGCGTTTTGAGATACACTTGACCGTCAAGTGTATTGGATGCGATCTTTTTACATTCTTAGATTACTTATAAACACAATCAAGCTATCGGGTTTTTCAAATAACGTATCAAATTTGAACAAGTATTTCCAGAGATATGAAATGTATCGGGTTAATGTAAATAATATGAGAGATCTAGTTATTACAATTACAAAAGTATATGTATGGTGACATATTAAACTAGCTATATAAAATATCACATTTTGTTTGAGAGCTATATAGATTCGCAATCATAATTTATAACAATGTCACGTCATGATTAATGTTGTGGGGATTAAAGTTCAGTTTTTTCATCTACCAATTATTGTGACACATTAAATGTAAAGCTATCACCAATTGGGAAACCTCGAGCATATATTATGGCATATATATATATATATATATATATATATATATATATATATATATATATATATATATATATATATATATATATATGTATCCCCTCATGCAAAGCTTCCCTAAAAGACATAAGTCCAACTGTTTCACTACTTCCAACGTGTGTTTTCTTACCCTTGTTCTCATTCTCTAACATATCTCATAATCATCTCACATGCATACACATTGATTTTTAAAAAATCAAGTAATGATTTGTGATAGTAACATCACCTTGTTCTACAGATATATATAGTCATCTCGTTAGTTTTCGGTCGCTAATGTATCTCGTTCTCATCACATACATAATATGCAGAGACATGGTTTTTAACAAATTCAAGTAATTATTTATGTCATATTTTTACATTGGCCCTTCAAATATATATGCCGTTTTAAGTCGTACATTGACATGTGTACAAAATATCTTTATTGAAGAGTGATTTAGACACATTTAATCTACACAAAAAATCACGTAAACTAAATCAAATTGTTGACATTATTTTTTTTTCCTTTTTCCTATAAAACAATTGAGTAGTTTGGATTTTTTGTGTTCATAGTTTTTATGGACAAACATGTATATATATTGGAGTGATAAACATGTATTTACTTTTGATTTAAAAAAAAAAAAAAATGGTTTAAATGTCAGTGTCTCAAAAGGGACTTGATATGTTTGCAGGAAGGATTAGGAAACTTATGACAAAAACTTCTGCATCATGCTCTACCGCCCATTCAGAGGTTGGTTTATTTTCAAAGTTAATTACATCCTTAAGCAACTGTAAAGCAATACATAAACAAACAATAGTTACCGACGGTAAAAATTATTCTCACAATAAAATTATGACAACAAGCAATACAATTAATTTTTACGGCATTCATTGTGGTGGAATCATGTCGATTGGTAAGACCTGCACTACAATTAATGTTGTAGAAATGTTGTAAATCATTTTGTTGTGACAATAGCCGGCTGTAAGACCTCTTAATATGTGAAATTTCTGTAACATCTTGAATGCTCCTACTGCCACATTATATATGTTTGTGTCTGATTGGTTTAGAGTAATGTTATTATCAAAAATCGTTCTGACACAAGAAATGTCACAACTTTATGTAGTAGTAGAAATGTCATTGTTCGAATATGTGTCCCACTGTCACATCATCAGATGTCTCGCTAAACATATCAGGTTGTGACATTTTCTCGTGTTAGAATCATAATGACGGTAACATTATTAGAGGTGTTAAGCGTATCCAGCAATTACACTTGATAAGTGTAGAATTGCATCGTATGTAATCACCGGATGGTTTTTACATAGTGTCTCCCCATTAGGATAAAACTGTGTGGGCCATCCGTAATCAACAACTAAAAAATTGCAAGAAAATATATATATAGAAACGACCAGATTATTGAGTACGTACATTTAATTGAGGACATTGAATGATGAACAGAATATTGACAAGAATGATCATGAATATGGAAATGCTGTCCAAACAAACACAGAACAAGCTGAGGTCCACTCATCAATTAAACAAAGTGGAAATGCTGACGACGACGACGACTATAAATTAGTGGAAACTCTTTCTGTTCATTCATCGATGCCGCCGACGTCTGAACAGCAAGAACACCAGCACGACCTTCAACTATTAGACGTTGACGAAATGGATTATTCTCCGGCCCGGCGGAAACCTCCAATTCATAACTAGCTCCATATATATATATAAATATATGAAGAAAACAGACCGTCACGTGATGTGTTGAAGGCACGCGCGTGATTGGCGTGACACCACACTTGGTGCTAAGATTGGTTGTCAAGGAAATTCGACTTTAAAAAGACGAACATAAACTTTACGTTCGACTTTCTAAAGCTCGAATAGTTGTGGTGCATCAAAAGTGTTAAAATTAGAGAATATTCATCACGTTTGAACTTTCGAGAGAGGTTAAAGGTAGATTAAAAAGAAATAAGACAGCACTACATAAATTGCTGCCATGTTTTCGGGTGGGATGATTCCCTCGATATATATAATAATTTCCCCTTTATTTGAATGTTTGTCACTCTCTACGAATTGAACGTACGTAGTTGTAAATCTTTGTCATTCTAATGTCAATTTTGTTTGATGGGTGTATAAATAAATGGAAACAACCACCCAAAAAAGGCATATATTAGTGACTTGAGCGGTCATGCTTACATGTGGTATAATATTTTGATTTTCGAAAAAATGGCAGACGTGTGATTTTTGCGAAAACGAAATATTGGGCAGAAAGGAAAAAAAGATAAAAAATCATTTTAGATCAAAAACGTCATTTACAACCTTTAACCCGAAATATTATATTTATTTTTTATTAAAATATATATATATATATATATATATATATATATATATATATATATATATATATATATATATATATATATATATATATATATGATTTGTGGACTCAATTGATTAATGGACAATTAAAGAAAAATAATAAGTAATTATGTTGGTAGTGGTTATTTAAGGAAAATAAATTCTCATTACTCTATAACCTATTAGAAATTCAGACTTTGTCTTTTACGATCTCTGAGAAAGCTTGAGAGCAAAAGTGCAGACAAAGAGAGTTCTTCCAATTACTCACGGAGTTTTTAATCGTTTTTAGATTAGAGTAGAGTTTTGAATTCGTCGTGAAGAGGGCATCGTTTCAATACGAAAAGTTTGGAGTTTTCTAAAGGTAAGAAATTTCTCCCTAGTTATGTTTTTTAATGAGTTTGATGGATAAAACTCATAAATTCGTAGGATTGCTGTTATAGAAGCGTGTGATCGAATCTAATCTAAGTTTGGGACTGATCACATAGGTTTTCTGCAGAAAGGCTCAAGTTTGCTGCAGATTTCTTGGCTTTGGATTTGGATTTGCTTGCAATCAAGTAAGAGTCTCTTCTTACGATTTAATTATGGTTTATAAGGTTAAGTTTGATGTGTTCATATGTTTTAGATGATAGAAATCATGCCTACTCGTTGTTAAAGGAGTATGGGATGTTTTGGTTTGCAAAGGTTGAGTTTTTCTGTTGTTTTCTAAGTGTTTTCGATGTTGAACATGTTTGAAATTGGGTAGAAATCGTAAAATGCAGAAAAAACGTGTTTAGGGCTGTTTTAGCGCTCAATGCGTGCGTACAAGATAGAATGCATGCGCATTGAGGTCAAAAAGTGGAAAAATTGATGCAATGTCATTTGTGTGCGCGCATAGGGGAGCAATGCACACCCATTGGCTGAACAGGTGCATCCTGAATGCTTCTGGTCGGTCCATGCGCACGCATTCACAGGGATGTACACGCATTGACCCCTGTTTTGGGATTTAGTGAGTTTTATGCCCCAAGTCCAGTTTTTAAATGTTGTTTCTTGACTTAATAACATTAAATGAACATGAACAAGCCTTGATTGTGTTTCTGATGCGTTTAGTTCTGGCACCGAATGGATTCTTCTTAAGAGTTGAAGTTCGAGAACGTCGGAAGGGCATGATAGGCTTGTGCCTTGATGAACTAGTATTCTTCGATGTCTGTGTATGTGATAGGATGTTGTGTCTAGCTGTCTAAGTGAGGGAGTAGAGCTGTTAAGTGAGTTTTTCCTTGAAAACACTTATGTGGCTAGTTAACGAATAATATAATACATATCTGTGTAGTAAAAGACTAAACATCATATCACTCTTAGATAGGCACAAGTTTATATCGCGATGTGTGGGCGGTCAGTAAAAGTGAATAACTCCGTAGGTTCATAAGACCCCAAGTACGGAGGGATATCGCCGAACGTGTACACTATCGGGACTAGCACGTGGCTATTGGTGTGATCCACTAATGGGTTGCAAACGATATCTCATGACGGATATACACCATGCGTAGTGTCATTGAGTGCGGATGTAACATAGATAAGTTAAGTTAGAAACCTATAGTCATGACATGTTGATGGAAATGAAATGAACCCTAGACTGAGTCGGTCATATAAAGACAACTTAATAATTATGAACTTACGTTATAATCTTTAATTAAATCATAGCTTCTAAATATTATTAAGTACCTTTTCACTTACCTCAAATGCATGTTTGTTGTGTGTTTGGGGATGAGAAGATGAACAGGTAGAACTGGAGTTTGACGAGTTGTTTGATGACGACGTTTGATGATGCTTACGTTGAAGCTTCGCTTTCATTCGTTTTCATATGACGCTTTAGACTAGTTGTTTTATTTGGTTTTGGAATGTGTTAAGTTTTTCTTTGAGACTTTGTAATTTCTTTTAGTTGAACCTTTTGGAGGTCTTTCGTACGTTATAAGCTTTGGAGGTTTCGTTGTAATAAGTTTACATTTCCATCTTTAGTTGGATGTTTAATTTCTATTCTTGGTTGTTGAAAAAAAAATTATACCCGAGTCGTTTAACTTCCGTTTTGATAAACCCGATACGACGTAGTAGAGGCATACGTATAATTTTATATTATACGTGCCGAACGGTCAATTTCTGGATATGGATTCGGTGTTCGGGAACGAGACATTACATGTGGGATTGAATGTTTTCCTTTGGGGTTGCTTTGATTGGATTGCAATATATATAGCATATGCCACAACATGACAGGAAGGGATTTAACACTAAATCATCATTTATGTTGTGTTTGAATTGTTGGAATTTACCATTAAAAAATTGTTGGAATTGAATGTAGTATAATAATTTTTTCGTTCAGTTTCATTATTTTGGCTCTTTTGGTATTGAAGAACCAGATAGCTTTGCCGACAAGTAGCCGCAATATTAAAGGTTTACACATTGTATTTTATGTTTACAACTTTACCTCTATTGTACTTTTATATAAACAACCATTGTACTCAGTTATCCATCACTGATAAACACGATTATTATTTCTAGTATGGTATCAGAGCCATTCGAACTCGTTTCACATGTTCTTCTCTCAATCACAAAAACTATAATTCCTCCCTTCCCACCCGACGGTTTCTCCCTCATGTTTCTAATCGGAAATTGTGCCAGGCGTGTTACAGTATAAAAGCAGATGAGAATGCTGAGTGCACTTTGCTGATCATGTGATGAGACCAGTAGCCTGCTGACAGCATGAACACCAGTAGCCTGCTGATTAGTTTAATATAGTGCAATGTAGAAAACGGTTATTCTGTTGTAATCTGTTATAACCATTTGTAACTTACTTCTAACTGATTCATGAGGAGTATGAAGCTATAATTACCCTATGATCAGCCACATTGTAAATCCAACTTGTAACATTTACTTGATCAATAGTAATTCCTTATTTTATTTTGTGTTTGTAATTCTACAAACTTCATCATGGTATCAGAGTAGAAATTTGAGAATTTCTAAATGCTTTCCTGCGTTTTTTCCTCCAATCTTTGAAGAATCTTGAGAGTGTTCTTCATTTTTCTGAGTTTTCAGTTTCTTGAGAGTAAATTGTCCTCTCTTTTCCTATTTTTTGATCAGTTCTTGATCGGTTTTTCACTATCATAGATTGATTTGTGATCAATTCTGGAGTTCTTGATAGCCATGGCAGCTAAGAAACAAAAATAAGTCCCTCCAGTCCATTCTATGTTCATCCAAATGAGAATCATTCTCTGGTTCTTGTTTACCCATTGATGAATGGCGACAACTATAATCCATGGAAAATGTCCATAGAGATGGTGTTAATCACCAAGAATAAAATTGGCTTCGTAGATGGTATATTTAAAAGTCCAGAAGCAGATTCAGCAGATTTCCATGCATGGGGGCAATGTGATACAATGGTGAGATCATGGATCTTAAATTCTGTGGAGAACACCATTGCTCAAAGTTTGATGTACTTCAAGAATTCACATGCAGTTTGGAAGAATCTTGCAGCAAGATTTTCAAAAGTTGATGCCTTAAGACTTTTAGATCTTCTTGAAGAAATGCATTAGCTGAAGCAAGGCACAGATTCTGTCAATAAGTATTTCACAAAGTTGATGATTCTTTGGGAAGAGATCAAGACCATTAGGCCTGTAACAGTCTGTTCTTGTGATCCTCAATGTCATTGCAATTCAATCAGCAATCTGATGGATCATATGGTCATATGGAGGCTAAACATGTCATGAAATTCCTTAAAGGATTAAAAAGGGATGAGTTTGAGCCAATGGTTTCACAAGCAATGTTGATGGTGCCCATTCTAGAAATTCATGATGCCTTTTCAATGGCAATCAATTTTGAAAGACAGAAGTTGTATGTGGCTAACAAGGCCAAGAATCAAGATTCCATGGTTCTCTTGTCACAAAAGAATGGACAGGGGCAAAATCAGATTGTCAGCAGACCTAACTCTGCTGCAGCCCTAGACCTAAAAATCCCAAAAAGATGCAATGCAGCTTTTGTGGATTCAATGGTCATACTGAGGAGACTTGTTACAAGAAGCATGGCTTTCCTCCTGGATTTAAATCAAAAAGGGAAAATATGGTAGAAGAGGAACAATCAGCAGAAGAAGATCAGGCATCAAGCAGGTCTGTTGGACCAAGGTTCCCTAATCTTACTGCACAGCAACTTGACAAGTTGATGGCTCTATTGATTGGTTCTCCTAGACATGCAGGATTTGTTGTAGACCAACCTACTGATGTTGTTACACATTACTCACCTGCTACAGGAACATGTGACCTAAATTCAGTAAGATCAATACAATGGATCATGGACTCTGGTGCCACATATCACATTGTAGGATCATTGGATCTGTTACGCAATCCCAAACCTTCATCTGGTATGAAAATGGGATTACCTAATAGAAATAATGTCTCTGTCACACATATAGGACAAGTGAGGATCAACACTCAACTGGTCCTACATGATGTGTTTTGAATTCCTGGTTTTAAGTATAACATTTTATCTTTACCTTCTTTTATTAATCATACAAAAGGTGCAGCTGTCTTTTTTGCTAACAAGTGTGTTTTGCAGGACAAGAACAAGAAAGTGATTGGTTCAGCTGAGTTACAAAGAGGACTCTATGTCTTGGATCAACCAATAAGACTTTTTGTTGCCAATGCTGTAGAAAATCACACTTTATCTGATAGATTAGATGATGCACTTTTATTGCACTACATACTTGGGCACTTGCCAGATAAGAGACTGCAAGTCATCAGTTCACAGTCTGCTGATGTCAAATTTTGTAATCATGATCTTTGTTATGTCTGTCCTATGGAAAAACTGAAGAAAAATCCTTTTCCTTTAAGTACTACTATTGTAAATGCTACTTTGGACCTTATTCATATGGATATTTGGGGTCCTCTGAGACAGCATACTGTAAATGGACAACAATATTTTCTTACTGTTGTAGATGATTTCTCTAGATTTACTTGGGTTTTTCTTATGAGGCATAAATTTGAAGCCTCTGACCTTGTTAAATTTGTTTCTACTCAGTTTCATATAATTATTAAAGTCATTAGATCTGACAATGGTGTAGAATTTCAACTTACTGACTTTTATGCTCAACAGGGTATTATACATCAAACATCCTGTGTAAGTACACCTGAGCAAAATGGTATTGTTGAAAGAAAACATCAGCATCTGCTAAATGTTGCAAGAGGTTTGAGGTTCCAGAGTAATCTACCCATTGAATATTGGGGTTTTTGTCTTTTGCATGCTGTAAAGTTGATTAATGCCACACCTACACCACTGCTGAAGGAAAGCACTCCACATGAAGTGCTTTATGGCACCAAACCAGACTATTCTGTGTTTAATGTTTTTGGTTGCTTAGTTTTTTCATGCACACTTCAGCAGTATAGGACCAAATTTGACTCAAGATGTAGGACTTGTGTCTATCGTGGGAATTCAAATACATCCAAGGGTGCTATTCTCTTAGACATTACCAACAAAGATATATTTGTTGCTAGAAATACTCAATTTTATGAAACTTATTTTCCTCTTTTTCAACAGGTGTTAGGAAAGCCTAGATATCTTGCTGACATGCATGTTCCTTTGCCAATAATGGACAATTTTGATGACCTGCTGAATGAATCAGTAGACCAACCAGTAATGGGATCAACAGCAGCTGATACATCCAATGAAAGGCATGCACCAGTAAATCAGGCTCCTGGACCCACACAACTAAGAAGGTCCACAAAAACAAGGAAATCACCAACCTTTTATCAAGGGGGTGCCCATAATGTTCAGCAAACTCCACATCTGCTGAGTGCAGTCATGAGTCTGGATAACCTCTCAACAGACTATGCCAGATTCATTAATGACATTGATGCTATTAAAGAGCCTAAAACCTACAATCAAGCTATCAAGCATGATGAATGGAAGAAGGCTATGAACAAAGAAATTGAAGCCTTGCAAAAGACTCATACATGGGAGATAGTTGATTTGTCCCCAGGCAAGAAACCCATAGGGTGCAAATGGGTGTACAGAATAAAACACAATCCTGATGGATCAGTAGAGAGATACAAAGCTAGACTAGTAGTAAATGGCTACACTCAGACATATGGGATTGATTATCAAGAAACCTTTTCCCATGTTGTCAAAATCACCACTGTCAGAACCTTACTTGCAGCAGCAGCAACCAATAATTGGCATCTACATCACTTGGATGTCAACACTGCCTTTCTACATGGAGATCTACATGAAGAAGTATACATGAAGTTACCCCTAGGTTGTGCAGCAACGAAACCAAACCAAGTTTGCAAACTTACCAAATCATTATATGGCCTCAAACAAGCCAGCAGGCAATGGAATTGCAAATTGACTGAATCATTGAAGGCTCAAGGATTCATTCAATCCAAACATGACCACAGTCTACTCACAAAAGGGTCGGGACAGTCATTTATTGCCTTATTGGTATATGTAGATGACATGATAATTGCTAGCCCTAGTGAAATGTTGATTCAGCAAGTTAAGGATGCTTTACATCAGCAGTTCACCATCAAAGATCTTGGAAAATTGAGATATTTCCTAGGGATTGAGGCTGCTAGATGTCCAAAAGGCATATCCATTTCACAAAGAAAATACACACTTAACCTCTTAGAAGAATATGAATTTTTTGCAGCCAAACCTGCTAAGACACCTATAGAGTCTAAGCAGACTTTACAACATGGTGACTCACCACTTTTAGAAGATAACACTGCATACAGATCCCTAGTAGGTAAATTGATTTACCTCACTTTTACCAGACCAGACATTGCCTTTGCAGTACAACAACTAAGTCAATTTATGGATACTCCTACTGAAAATCATATGAAGGCAACTTATAGACTGCTGAGGTATTTGAAGACCAATCCTGGTCAAGGAATATTTTTCCTAGCAGACAACACTCTTGCACTTAAGGGTTTTACAGATAGTGATTGAGCTGGTTACCTTGAAACAAGAAGATCAGTATCATGTTATATGTTCCTATGAGATGCTCCAATCAGAGGCTAGAAGCTCATCAGAGGCTGAGTACAGGGCCATGGCAAATGCAGTTTGTGAAATCCAGTGACTGATTTACATACTACATGATTTACAGGTTCTGGTTCAGTTGTCCGTTGTGTTGTTTTGTGACAATGCCAGTGCCATGCACATTGCTCATAATCATGTCTTTCATGAAAGAACAAAACACATTGAAATTGATTTCCATGTTGTGAGATACAAAGTCAAATCAGGACTTATCAAACTTCTTCCGGTCAATACAAAAGAACAAATAGCTGACATCCTCACCAAGGCCTTGGATGCACCCATTTTCTCCTATCTACTAGACAAATTGGGAATTTCAAAGATTTTCCAGAATTCAAGTAGCTTATGGGAATGATGAGTGCAATTTGTTCATATACCACTCTCAGCTTAAAGGGTGTTACAGTATAAAAGCTGATGGGAATGCTGAGTGCACTTTGCTGATCATATGATGAGACCAGCAGCCTGCTGACAGCATGAACACCAGCAGCCTGCTGATTAGTTTAATATAGTGCAATGTAGAAAATGGTTATTCTGTTGTAATCTATTATAACCGTTTTTAACTTACTTCTAACTGATTCATGAGGAGTATGAAGCTATAAATACCCCATGATTAGCCACATTGTAAATCCAACTTGTAACTTTTACTTGATCAATAATAATTACCCATTTTATTTTGTGTTTGTAATTCTACAATCTTCGTCAAGGCGACACTCACAGTACGCCGGCCTCCTAACATCATCTCCCTCCTCCTCCAATCTCTCTGCTTATCCAACCATTACTCATTCCTCCACGATTCATATCACAAAATTAACACACCATAACTACCCGTTATGGCGTGCACAGCTCTTTCCCTATCTCTGAGGCCAAGGTGTGCTCGGTTATGTTGACGGCACTCCAAAACTGTTGCCTTCCACCATTGTTGCTGATGCCCTCAGCTCCCAGAATCGGGCGTACGAGCATTGGCTTAAGCAAGACGACCTTATTCTTAGCGTAATAACATCTTATTTGTCTATTTGCTTTCATAAGTATATCATGCTACGTTGTTGGCCGAGATTTTGATATCTTTTTAGACCAATTTCGCCTCTCAATCCAGGGCACAACTTGTTCATCTCCGTACCAAGCTAGCCTCCACCCGTAAAGGATCACTCTCATCCTCATATTGTTTTATGACAATGAAGCAGCTTGCTGATGATCTTCATATGGCCGGTCATCCTGTTAATGAAGACGATTTAATTGCGTATATTCTTGCCTGCTTGGGAACAAAGTTTGATTCCCTCATCACTATCATTTCTTCACGGTCTGATGTTACCCTTGATGAATTTTACTTGATCTTACTCACAACTGAAGCCCACATTAATCACTTGAAACATCCGCCGGTTTTAGCCCCTCTTTTGACTACCGCTGATTCATCTTCTCCAACTGCCAACTTTGCGGCCTCGTCCTCCCAGTCAGCCAATTTCCAGAATCATGGACAGTCAAGTTATCAGCAACAGCAGTCTGGTTTTCAGAATAATTCCTCCGGTTCTCAAAGTAATCGAGGCCGAGGGCGTGGTCCCAATCGAGGTCATGGACGTGGACCTTCTCCGCCCGGTGCTCCTCAATGTCAAGTATAGGAACGGTATGGTCACACAGTTCACCAATGTTGGTATCGGTTCGATACCACTTTTACTCCCGGTAATCCGCCTTCTCGCCCACCCCGACCACATCCACAAGCTTACGCCATGATGCCGCATGCACCGCCTCATTCTTCTAATTGGATTGTCGACATCGGTTCGACTCATCATACCACGAATAATTCTAGCAATCTAAATTTTTTTAGCCGATGCTTATGATGGCCTGAAAAACTATGCATTGGTGATGGTACATGTTTGAATATTACCCTCTCCGGTTCCTCTCTTTTATATACGTCTTCGAATTCTTATACTCTTAATAATGTTCTCATTTCCCTCTTCACTAATCTTCTTTCTGTTTCTCATTTTTCTAAAGATAATGCTGTTTATTTTGAATTTCATCATAATTATTTCCTTGTGAAGGATTATTCAGGCCACGTCCACCATCGAGGATTCCTTAAAGATGCCTTCAACCACTTCTCCATCTCTTTCAACAACTTTCCTGCTCAGGCTCTCCTCTCCAACCATTCCAATGTCTCTCAGTGGCACCTGCGTTTAGGACATTGTTATTTTTCTGTTATATGTCTTTGTTTGCATCAGAATAATATTTCGGCCCCCTCTACTGCCTTTACATCTGTTTGTGTTGCTTGCCAAATTGCCAAGAGCCATCGTCTCGTCCTTTAGACTTGATTTATTCTGATGTATGGGGCCCATGTGCCGAATATTCTATTTATGGTAATAAATATTATGTGGGGTTTTATTAATTACACTATATACTTATGGTTTTATCCTATGCGTTTGAAGTCTGATGTGGATTCTGTCTTTACTCAGTTTAGTGCTCTCGTTGAATGCCAATTTAACACTAAAATTAAAGCCATCCAAACTGATTGGGGAGGAGAATATCGTTGCATAAATACGCTCCTCACCTCGCTTGGTATTGACCTTCGTCGTTCTTGCCCCCATACATCTAAACAAAATGGTGCCATTGAGAGGCATCACCGTCAAATAGTCTAAGTCGGCACCTTCCTTGCTCACTCTCTTCCTCTCCCTTATTTGGAGGATGTCTTTCTCACCGCCACCTACCTTAAAACCGTCTCCCTACTTGAGTCCTTGATAACTCCTTTCTGTATGAAATAGTCCACTGTCGTCCTCCCGACTATACTTTCCTTTGTGTCTTTGGTTGTGCCTGGTGGCCCCATCTTCGTCCCTATAACAACTACAAAACAAATTTTCGCTACAAAACTTATGTCTTCCTCGGCTATTGTCTAAACCACAACCGTTATATGTATTTAGACCTCAGTACTGGCCGCTTCTATAAGTCCCACCATGTCGTCTTTGACGAAAATTCCTTCCCTATACTTCTTCCTCATCTACCACTACGTGGGACCCCAAAAATATTTTTCCTCCCTTATCCACTCTTACTCTTCCCACTTCCCATCCTCCTGCTCCTCAACCTACTCCTCCTTCTTCAGACTCTCCATCTCCCTTTCCCTCCCCTACTCTCTCTCCTCTGTCTCCTCAGCCTTCGGATCCGAATCCTTTTATACTCATCCCCCCTCCCCGCCTCCTCATCAAATGGTCACTCACTCTAAAAAGAATTCTCTTAAACCTAAACAACTTCCCTCTGATTATATATATTCATTATCCCCTCCCTAAGGCCTTCTCCACCACTCTTCAACCCACTGGACCTACCACTCTTTCTGAAGCCCTTAAATATCGGGAATGGAGAGATGCCATGATAAATGAGTTCAATGCCTTGGTCTAAAATGATACTTAGGATCTCGTTCCCTTTTCTCCTCGTATGAATGTACTTGGTAATAAATAGGTTTTACGTATCAAACGTCATGCAGATGGTCATATTGAGCGCTAAAAAGTGTGTATTGTTGTAAAAGGCTTCCATTAGGAGGCCGGTGTTGATTTTCTAAGACCTTCAGCCCGGTGCTCAATCCGGTTACTATTCATATTTTCCTCTCTCTTGTAGTTTCACAGAATTGGGTTATTCTCCAGGTTGATATTAAGAATGCATTTCTCCACGGTTTTGTTTCAGAAGATGTCTATATGCAGCATCCGCAGGGTTTTCAACACCCTGACTTTCCGTCACATGATTGCAAACTAAAACGCAGTCTTTATGATCTTCGCCAGGAAATTCGGGCTTTGTTTTTCACGCTTATGGATTTTCTCCGTCCCAGGCTGACACATCCTTATATATTTATACTCGTGGATCTAAATCTATTTTTGACTTGATCTATGTTGATGACGTATTGATTACAGGTACCTCGGACTCTCTGGTTACGGCTACTATCTCTCACATATCTTCGCACCTTCCGGTTAAGGATCTTGGCCCTCTTCCGTATTTTTTGGGCATTGAGGCCCTATGTACCCCTAATGGGCTTCTTCTCAGTCAACGCAAGTATATTCATAATCTCTTTTACCGTGCAAATATGCAATCAGCCAAACCATGCATCACTCATATGCGTCAAATCTTCGCGTCAGTTGTATGGATGGTCAACCCTTTGAAGATCCTACCCTTTATTGCATCATTGTTGGGGGTATTCAATATCTCAATTTTACCCGTCTGGATATCACATTTGCGGTTTTTAAGGTGTGCAAAGTTATGCATGCCCCTCGTACCACTCATTGGGTTGCCGTCAAACACATCTTACGTTATCTCAAGCACTCAAATTATGATGGCCTCCTCCTTCGGACCTCATCCTCTACGCAACTCCAAGCCTTTTCCAATGCTGATTGAGCTTTTGATCCTGATGATCGTCGTTTCATCGGTTCCTTACTTCCTTTTGTATTTTCTTGGGTGATAATTTGATCAGTTGGCATTCTAAATAGCATCTTTCTGTTGCCAAGAGTAGTACAGAATCGGAATATAAATCTTTTTTCCATGTTGCGGCCGAACTACAATGGTGTCGGCTTTATTGCGTGAAATGCATGTTTCCCAGCCTCAGGCTCCCACAAGCTTAATGTTGCATTTATCACTTTGAAAGACTAGTTGGCCGATGTATTGACCAAGCCGTTAAGCCATGTCTATTTCACCGATCTCAAGTTCAATCTACATGTCCACTACGTTCCTATGGAATTGCGGGGGCATATTGAAGAACCGGATAGCTTGGCCGACATATAGCCGCAATATTTAAGGTTTACACATTGTATTTTATGTTTACATCTTTACCTCTATTATACTATTATATAAAAAACGATTTTGCTCAGTTATCAATCAATGAAAAACACGATATTATTTCTAATATTTGGATTTCAAAGAATGAAATATAGTTTCATTTTTAACCATTTTCACTTGATCAAAAAATGTATTGACCGGTTAAATGTTATGTTGCATGGAATGAATTCTATAACATAAACAAGTGATGAAATTTCCACCAATTTCCACCTCCTCCACCATCGCCCATCACCCATCACCCCATTGCTACCCTATGGGCCTCTATCGTACATACCGCCAGCTACGGCCCACCTACCCCCTCACCACACTCTCGGCACAATTTGGTTGGAGTTCTAAGCTCAAATGGGTTTAAGAGTAAGTGGTGAACAGTCCACTTCAAGGTCATTTTGAATGATTTAAAGTATGATATACCGGGAGCTAAAAATAGTTTTAGAAACTAATAAGATAGTAGTTGGTGTTAGGTTTTTTAATCACTCGATTCTGATATTGGGTGAATGAAAAATTAATTCTAAAGGTATAGTGATTTATGTGGAAGTTGTAAAAGGATTGTGATTATTTGGTCCCACATAGGAAGAAGGCTTGAAATGAACTCAACATTTAAGAAGTAGAGTTTCACTAAGTGGAAAGCCCCAAAGGGCAAGAGAGTTTGTGGAGGATGGAGGACTTAGATCTTGTTTGGTTCAGATGCCACCGAATTCTAATTGCTTCTTCTTTGCCTATATATCCTCTAATGTTGAATGAAAACACAAAAATTTCATTGCACAATTTTTTATGCATTCGTAAGTCTGAGATAACATGGACAGATCAGTTCGACTGTTTTTCTGCATTGAAGTGCTACAACTCGAAAAAGGTATTGAATGTTGTATCTTGTGAGACTTTTGTCATACACCGTGAACACATAAACCGGGGCAATAAAGTGCTAGATTAATGGTGGAATATGTTTTCCATTGAATTATTGTGAGTACTATACAATGATATATATACACACACACAAGAAGCCCTAGTTGCGGTATTATTACAAGTATACTCATACACAGTAAATACATATAATAAATAAATTGATGATATTCTAATACGCCTTATCAGCATCAGATAAGGTATACAAGGCAAAGGTGGTACCGGAAAATAGTTGCAAGCCATGCAGAGACGTACCTGCCAAATATCTCAAAATGTGTTTGACAATATCCCAATGGAGAACAGTGGGGGCGTGCATATACTAAGAAAGCTTGTTGACGGCATAAGAAATGTTGGGACGAGTAAACATAAGATACTGAAGCGCCCCTATAACCTGTTGAAACTGAGTAGCATTAGGATGAGGTGC
The DNA here is from genome assembly GCA_036785695.1 of Gentiana straminea. Taxonomy (NCBI): domain Eukaryota; kingdom Viridiplantae; phylum Streptophyta; class Magnoliopsida; order Gentianales; family Gentianaceae; genus Gentiana; species Gentiana straminea. Next base: position 12,049,242 of record JAVUPR010000048.1, read on the forward strand.
AGCCGAAGCGTGCATAGCAGAGAAGGCGTCTGGAGTAAGAGGAGTAGCAGCAGGCTCAGAGTTCTGCATATTAACATGATGAAGCAAATCCGAGATGTATTTAGTCTGAGTCAACAATAAGCATGAGTCATTCGAAGTGACCTCCCCACTGAGAAAGTAAGACAAAGAGCCTAAATCTTTAATAGAGAACCGAATTCCCAACTGATCAATGATAAACTGAACATGTTCCGGAAAAGACTCTGTAATGATAAGATCATCGAAATACACAAGTTATACATAAGTGACCATAGCCGTGCGATAAATAAAAAATGAACAATCAGACGTAGAATTATAGAATCCAACGTAACTCATGATACCATGCCCAAAGGGATTATTTCAGCCATAATTAGCCTTGTGCAATATACAAATAAACCGAGGGTGATCAGTGTCCTCAAAGCCCAGAGGTTGGGCCATGTAAACATCCTCCGTAAGAGTACCCTGCAAAAAGCGTTATTCACATCTAATTGACGGAGACACCAACCAAGAGAAACGGCACTACTGAGAACCAAGAGAATTGTGCTGGTTTTAACCACCGGACTGAATGTCTCAAAATAATCAATGCCAGGATGCTGTGTAAAAACTTTGGCAACGAGCCGAGCTTCGTAACGCTCAACCGTGCAATCAGGATTACGTTTGATCCTGAAAATCCGTTTGCTGCCAACAACATTGAAAGACGGATCATAAGGAAACAAAGACCACATGCCATTACGAACAAGAGCATCAAATTCGTCAGACATAGCCTGACGCCGATGAGAACACTGGAGAGCATGTTTGACAGTAGTGGGCGCAGTATCAGATAGCCGAGACTCCAGTTGGGCGGTAAGGAAAATGATGGTGCGGGGTTTAAAGATTTGGTTGCGGGCTCGGATGAAGAGGGGGAAGAGATGGTGGGAGAGATAGGGTTGAACTGGATTGAGGGGATGGATCAAGTGAAGAGGGGGACGGTGTTGCCAGGGGTGTGGGTAGGGGTGGAGGAGACGGAGGGCATCAAGGAATAGGGTAAAAGAGGGGTTAGGGTCAGGAGCAGGTTGATTCGCAAAGGGAAAAACATTTTCAACAAACCGAACATCTCGAGATACATACATGCAATGGGTGGCCATATCATAACCAAGATACGCACTCTAGGTCAGGGAGTAGCCAAGAAAAACATAAGCAACTGAATTAGACTCAAGTTTATAGGTGGTATAGGGCTTGACCTATGGGTAGCAAAGGCAGCCAAAAAACCCGAAGTTTAGAGTAGTTGGGCGAGGTGGAGAATAGTTTCTCATACGGGGAACGCATAGTAAGGGTTTTGGTAGGCATGCGATTAATAAGGTAAGCAGCAGCGTTGACAGCATAAGATCAGTAGGTAAGAGGAATGGAGGCGTGTTGAAGAAGAGCCATGGTAGTTTTGAGTAAGTGGAGGTGGTGGCGCTTAGAGATGCCATTATGTTGGGGGTGTGAGGGGGGAAGTGAGATGGGAGATGCCTCGGGTAGACAAGAAGGGGCGAAGCGCGATAAATTCCATGCCATTGTCAGAATACATTGTTTTAATGTGGAGAGAGAAATAGTTTTCAACAAAGGTGACAAATTTTTCAAACACATATGACACATCGGATTTGCGAGCCAAGGGATATAACCAAATGTAACGAGTGAAGTTATCAAGAAAAATAATATAATATTTATAACCATCACCAGAGTAAATAGGAGAGGTCCATACATTAGAAAAAATAATCTCCAAGGGGCAAGAAGATTGTAAGGTAGATTCAGAGAATGGTAAATGATGACTTTTATTTCATAAACAAGCATCACAATGAGACATATGAACAGAAGATAAATCTAAATGTTTATGTTGAGCTAAAAAGTGAATGATAGAAAGTCCTTGGTGACCACATCTGTGATGCCAAGTTGATGTGGAAGCTTTATTAACGGAAAATACAAATAAACGACAATTGGACCAATAGTAAACACCATCCCTAGATTGACCTTGATGCAGAAAGATTCATGTCTTTGGATCTTTCACAAGAAAACAGTCGGATAAGAATTCAATGGCAATGGAATTCTCAACACAGAATTTAGAGACAGAAAGTAAATGCTGGGATAAGGTGGGCACACATAACACATTAGACAAAACAAATGAGGAAGATGAGCCATATATGGATGCAGAACCCGTATGAGAAATAGATAAAGAGCAATCATCACCAATAGTAAATAAATTTGTACCGGTACAAGGATCGTGGAGAGACAACAGGCTAGGGTCATGAGTTATGTGATGCGATGCACCACTATCAAGCAGCCAAGTAGGAGAGTGAGCCTGACCAGGAAGAGCCTGGGGAGGTGGACGAGGAGCAGGAGCTGGAGCATGGGGACCCTGCATTTGTGGAAAGAACGGATAAGAGGGGCAGCGCTTGGCAGAATGACCTTGGATACCACAGAGTTGACATGTGTCGAGATAAGGCCGAGGCTGATAGCATTGGCAATGCCGAGACATAGCACAAGATGACCCAACATTGATAGGCATGAAGAGTATTATATATATTTATATATATGTTTTTTTTTGTTTTTGGTTTTTGTCTGCTGGTTAAATAAGAAATAATAAAAAGTCAAACCACAACTACAGAACAGCCAAGCGCATGTACGAGAAATCAGCGGGAAGCAAGGAGCAGTGACGACAGATCAGCAAGGAGCTGGTGTGGGAGAAAAAGGTTGCGGGGAAGATGGAAGAAGACTGGGTTGGGGAGTCGAAGAAGACGATGCAATAAGACGACGGTACACGCAAGTACGGAAATTGAAACAGAGAAGGAACGGGAATCGGAAAAAAAGAAAGATGGGATCGGAAGAAAGAGTCTGAATGCTCTGATACCATGCTAGATTAATGGTGGAATATGTTTTCCATTGAATTATTATGAGTAGTGTACAATGATATATATGCACACACAAGAAGCCCTACCTCTGAGGCGTAATGTTGAAAGAGCTCTTGGCCAGGTCTACCCCTGAGTAAAAGTCAGACTCTGCAGAAACGACCCGGGCCAAACCCTGGATTAGTCAGACCAGTTGATTCCGGACACCAAGGGGCTTTAAGCAAAAAAAAAGACAGTAACATGAAATCGCTTTTTAAGTTGTGTTTGGATTGTTGCAATTGAATATAATATAATACCTTTCCTTCAATTTCATCGTTTTGACGTGTTTCGGTTTTTTAAGAATGAAATATTGGAAGATAATTTAACCATTTTCACTCTATCGAAAAATGGACTGATCTGTTGGATGGAATGAATTCTAAAACAAAAACTAGAGATGGAAATTCCACAACCCGCCACCTCCCCAACCAGCGCCCACATCACCCCACCACTACCCTCTAGGCCTCTATCGGACACGCCACCATTACCGCCTCCACGTACCCCATCACCACATACCACCAAAATTCACCACCATCCACTCCACCGCAATCCTCCCCACCACGACATCCTCTTACAACCTGCACCACCACAACTTACCTTATCCTTAATTATAACACACCCCACCACCACCCATGTTATTATCCTCTCTCATAAGCCACTGCCACCACCGTACACCACACCACCCTCGTCATCACATACCCACCACCACAAAACCTACCATCACCACCACCACCATCACACACCTCATACCCAGAGCACTAACGGATCCATGATTTTTTTCCAGTGGGGTCACGGGACCGTAAAACTATATTTTTATCTAAAAAATTGTTCTAGTGGGGTCACTCTTTTTTTAGAAAGGTCTAAAACAATATTTGGCCCCGAACCTAACAATTATTTTTTTTGTTGGTTACTCTTTTCTTTAGAATGGTCTAAAACAATATTTGACCTTGAACCTAAATTTGGACATGGACGTCCTTGAAGCAGAGCAGACCATCAATGATGTTTAGGACAAAACTACAATATCATATAATTAGGGTATCAATAAATTCTTGATGGAAGACTAAATTAAAAGCAAATCTTCATAAAAGAAACTTCCATTGAAGATTAAGGGCTGAGCAATCGACCCAAACCAACTCAAAATCCAACCCAGACAGATCCGAAAAACCTTAAAATAATAAATGATAATCACGTACATAATCAAACAATTGATTTGTTTTCTTCACCAAATCACTAACTGAAGGACTTCTGAAATTGCAGGCACTACCTAATTGCTCTGTTGGACAGGGGCGCCCTGGGGGAGGACCAAGGGGCCATCGCCCCGAGCCCCTCCAAAATCTATGAATTTAAGGGTCCCGCGAAATTTTAACTCAATAGTGTGTGTGTGTGTGTATATATATATATATATATATATATATATATATATATATATTGCATTTTTGAAAATAAATAAGATATTTCTTTAATGGTAAGCAGTCAAGTATAACTTGATAAGCAACCAGGGTTCGATTCTTGCTAGAAGCAAAAACAATATATTTTCTTTGCTTTTAATCCTTTTATAGAAATGCCTAAAAAAATAATTGTTTCAGAGCTTAAATTTGGACAGGAACGTCACTGCTGTTGGAACTTGGAATATATTCATCGTTGGCTATACTAAGTTACCAACCACATGGTCACACGGTACGAAGCCCCGTTGGGCCAAATTGGTCCAGCAGCTATAGGTGTACTTGGTCTTAATTGGTGAACCTTCTTTTTCTCTATTTATAAAACCATTTTTTTTTTAAATGTATTATCTCCGTCCCATAAAAATTGTCTATATTTTTAAAACTAGTTGTACCATAAATAGTGTTCATTTAGAAAACCAAAACACATCATTTAATGCACTTTTTTCAAACATACCCCTATGCTAACATTTAATGTCTATATATTCATTTCATATTCCACAAGAGCATTTATTATGTGATAGAGGTATATATATCAATTAGTACTCAAAATACAACACATTAATTGATTTCTTAATCTGTGTGCACCACAAAAATTGTACACTTTTTTGTGGGACGAAGGGAGTAATTAGAATACATTCACTAACCCCTAAAATAAATACTACATTTCTTTTCAAAAAAAAATAAATAAAGACTACATTCACTAAGTCACTTGGGAAAGTTTAACTCCATAAAAGGAAAGGAAGCACAAAAAACTAAGGATGAAAAAATAAACTTCATTTTAGTAGAAAAAGTCTAAAAAAGATATATTAAAACTCCACATGAGTAGGGAGATCTCATGTACCAAACAGTGGCGGACCTAGGAAATTTTTTCAGTGGTGGTCACTCCACATGAGTAGGGAGATCTCATGTACTAAACAGTGGCGGACCTAGGAAATTTTTTCAGTGGTGGTCAAATTCATTAAAAAAATAAAAGTTGAAAAAAGATGTCAGAGCCAAGTTTTGAAAACCCATGACTTAAGGATATGTATTCAAGGTTCCAACCAATTGAGCTAAATGAAGAATTACACTAAGAATTGTCTGAAATAATATACATACACAATTTTAATATTATTAGAGGAATATATTAATAACTTCACCCGGAAATTTGAGTGGGTCCATGCTTCCCACCCCTACCATGTTAGGTCCGCCTCTGGTACCAAACAGCGAATGGCCGTTGTCTCCCGCCACAACAACATTTTTGAATTTTTTGTGATAAAACTCTCCGACCGATCTGAATCCGGTAAAAATTGTAACCGATGAAAACAATCATTGAGATGATGACTGCTTCGAAACCATTTACATACACGTAAAATCATCGTAATGGTCCCAAACATTTTCTCATTATCTCAAATATCATTCATAATCATTATTTACATTTCTAACTATACATTTTAATAGTAATTTTAGGGCATTTAACGGAAACAGTTAGATGATTAACGTGTACAGTACCGTCCAAAGTTAGTCTTATTCCACATTTCAATTTCTCATAATATATTTAAGAGATAATAATACTTGTGTTGTGTCCTCCTATCTTTTTGGGTTGTCTTTGAACTAACGTCTTTTGCATCAACATTTTTTATTTTAACTACACATTTTCGCGACACTTTTTGACATTATAAAAGGTAGATGATCAAAAGCCACATATGATGATAATTGTGCGTGTGAACGTACTCAACTACTTGTTTTAACTAAGTGTCCTAAAAGTGTAACAATAATAAAGTTAGGCACGAAAATTGTCCTCATTATAGAATATAAGAGTAGGTTTTGAGGCAAAGAATTATGATGACTCGCCAACAATATCATTATCCCGATTGTAAACATGTTATGCGTCCCAAAATCCTTAACTAAAAATGTTGAGATTCATCATGGTTTTTAAAATTCTTACTAAACTAAATACTATATAATAGTATGTTTCTTATAAACAAATATCTGTTGTAGTCTAGGTGGTTAGGATACTTGGCTCTTACCTTAGAGACTTGGGTCCAAGTCCTGCCAATGGAAACACTTTTGCACAATTTTGCTGGTCATAGGAAAAGCAGAAACCTGTGTGTGTTTGTTTGTTTTTTTTTTTTTTTTTCCATTCTAATAATGCAAAGGCTTTGTGGATTCTTGCTTAAAGATGGGCTGGGAATGTCAAACTGAGCCCAAATAAATGAAACAATTGGATCCAATCTGTCATGATTCGGGCTTTAAATTTAAAAAGAAAATTATTTTTTATTTTGATCGTCGGGACCGTTGGTAAGAATGACGTCATTCAACTATCATTTTACGTCAGCAATGCAGTTGTGTTCTCCTTTCGGTTTAGTTATGTTAGTAGTATAAAAGGTATGAGTCGTGTTGTAATATTTTGCATTCTATAAGAATTATCCGAATTTCCCCCCTAATTGTTCCGCTCCTTCATCTTCTATTTCTGTCTCCTCTACCACCGATTTCTGCAATTTATTTATAATTTACGATTCAACTCTTGACATTTGGTATCAGAGCAAGCGATCTTCCTGCCTACTCGGGTCTAATTCGTTCTAAAAATTGAAACTCAGCAATCAGTATGGTGTTCATATTCGCTGAAGCAGAATTTCACTAGCAATCGAAATTGTTCTTTCGACCTCGCCAAAGGACTGGAATGACTGTTGAAGATTATTACACTCAGTTTCATGATTGGGAATATGAAATGATTAGCTTATCATTTCCAGCTGAAGAAGAGGATTATATTGATGGATTCATTGAAAATTTGAGGTGGGATATTCGATTGAGGTTATCTAAATACAAGTCGAGTAGGAGTAGCTTGATTATTGTCTTCTATACTGCAAAATTTGAGGAATCAATGATTGGAATAAAAGTGCCTCACAAGAGGATCGACGCTCACATGGTGTTTGATAAAATGCCTAGTCGGATTTCTGCAGATGAACTTCAACAGGAGGAATTGAAAGATTCAGCTTGCATTGTGTTTGACCAAACGACCAATCCAGTTATGACAAGCTCGGTAGATGACAAGTCACAGGTAGATTTGAAATTAAATGAGCAACTTCAAACTTCAAAAAATTAGGATTCTAGATCAGCAATAGCAGAAGAAAAATCTTTTGTTGCGTTGATGGAGGTCAATAACTTGTCAGAATTCGAAGAAGCAGAAGCAATTACACAAGTTGTGTGTGATCAAAATGTATCGGAAAAAGAAGCATACAAGGTGCTCGATGAAATGATCAAGCCAGTTGCGACTTCGTTGTCTGGAGCTAAAGTTGTTCTCATTGTTAGTAAGGCTGGAAATCAATTGTTTAAGGAGGTTAAGCAGTCACCTCCATTAAAATTGGAAGGTGTGGATACTGCCTACCGGTTATTCGACGCAAGTCCAGTTAAGTTTTCAGTTGAGCAAACAGAAGAGAATGATGATGATAATTTCACTGATCGGGCTATACATGAAGGCAAACTATCTTTTTCAACAAATATTCATGATTTGGAAGCTGTCCGCCACATGTTTTACTGAACGCCAAAGTTATTTTCTGTTGAGCCAAATGAAGAAGTCTTGACATTCGTAGCAATGGAGGATCATGAGTTGGATGTTGAACTATGTTTTGGTAAGATGCTATTGTTCGTATTCGATCCGGGTGGATATACTCTGCCCCACATGGGTTGTGGTCTCATTGAGATTAATAGAGACCAGGGGGATTATTGCTTGGAAACAAACATGGCTGAATGTCTAAATATTGGGGTTCCATGGTATCAACTGAAAGGACTACTTATGCAAGCTTTACAGCATCGAAAACAAGTTCAAGCATTTGTTATCATGGCTGGATATTCTTCAGAGACACATTTAGGAAACACTCTAATAACTCTCTATGCAACATGTGGCATTTTGGATTCGTCTTTACGAGTGTTCCGGGAAATGATTAAAAATGATAATGCTTCATGGAATTATATGATACGTGCATATTTCTTTAATGGAGAAGGTAATGAAGCTGTTAAGTGATTTAAATTGATGTAACAGACTGGAGTGCAACTAAATAAGGCCACCTTTACTGCTCCATCGGTGTATCAAATTGGAGAAGGTGCTGCTAATGAACTTCCCAACCAACACATGGTATTTTCTTGGGGCGACTTGATGCTGAACGATGATGTAGAAGTTTTCGTGATTTTACGGATCATTATTGTGAAGAATGGTTGTGCTCCATCTAAGGAGGCTACCTTCAGGGATTTGAACCGAATATTACCATATGAGACCACTGGTGGATTCCATGATGAAAGGACTTGTGCCAACTCTCTCACACTGCTTCTGTAGTTGCTTTTGGTTCCGGGTAATATAAGACGAGTTGATTCAGCTAAAGATATAGGGGTAGATAGTGAATTTGCTGAGGCTAGGCCATTTTCCAAAGGGGATATGAGTTGGGATTTGGTATCTTTTTTACCCAACCAACTCATCATACCCTCCCTCAATTAGTCTCAATCCGAAAGATGGTTGTCCTTGATCAATTTGTTGGAATATCACCGAGTTGGACTACTTCGGAGCAGTTCTATGGCAGTCCTTGGAGACATATTTCAGGCATAGGAAGAATTGATGAGATATTTGGCTGGAGAGAGTTCAACGTCACAACATTGGTTAGTATAGTGGGACAATCTGCAACAGTTTAAGAGTTTTTGCTAAGTCAGGCATTGTAGTTTCTATCATTTTATCCATTATTAGCCACCAAGGTGATCTTCATAGAAACAAGGATTGGGTTCAGAATTGTATATTGTAGAAGGCTCAGGGCTGAAAAATGCCACCTGAATGGTTCCTACTGGAATGATGATAACTTTGGTTGGAAGCATTGGCTCCGGAAAAAGCACCGTGGTTGCTGAATTGGAGAATTTTATTTGGAATCCGGGTCTATGTGCCATTTTCGTCTACATCCTTGAGGACAAGGATGTTTTGAAGAAGAAGGGAATAGGGGTACGATTGGCTTTGGAACAAGATGAATGGTTGATTGGAGCTGCTATACACTACAATTCATATATGGAGTTCTTAGCTTGTTTACTAGTTGACTGGGAATTGCTCTCGTTGTTTATTACTTCATCGAAATGTCGAAATGGAAAATCATACAGCTTGATGAGGCCATTTGTCACAGTTGGTGGGTTCTCTCTCACCTCATTTGATTATAATTGCCTGAGGATTAACAATGACTACTCTTCGGCAAACCAAACTTCTTGGATAGGGAGCAAGAGATTCGATTTTGAGGACGCCATTGATGTTAATAATGCATTGAGCGTTATATTGGTGATGGTTCAAACAAAGTGGGATAACAATTGCCAAGGTCCTTTTCAACCATATTCACCTGATGTTTCGGTAAATGCTCTATCTCTAAATGATGTGTTGCATATTAATTCCTATAGCAATATCAATGGTCTTCAATTGGATGACTCTGTTATGGCAACATTGTTTAAGCTTGGCTATGCTGTTGTAACTACTCCACTCAAGGCAATGCTAAGGGTCTTCATTTCAACGTGGTTTTGGAAACATCAGTGGGACTGTACGGAGGCTTTTGGTCTTGTGGCAGTTGACATTTGGGAGAATTTCGTATGGGATCCCGGGCTTTTGGGATCTTCATCTCACCACATTGAGGACAAGGTGGTTGTTTAGGGGAAGGATCTGTCATGAATTGAGCTTTAAATTTAGAAAGAAAATTATTTTTATTTTGATCGTCGGGACCGTTAGTAAGAGTGACGTCATCCAACTATCATTTTACGTCAGCAATGCAATTGTGTTCTCCTTTCGGATGTGTGGTGTTGTAATCTTTTGCATGCTATGAGAATTATCTGAATTTCCCCCCTAATTGTTCCATCTCCTTCATCTCCTATTTTTGTCTCCTCTACCTCCAATTTCTGCAATTTATTTATAATTTACGATTCAATTCGTGACACAATCCCACAAATGTTTTTTTCGGGCCAGAGTGAATATGCAACATACGTTTTTACGTACACCAGACCAGACTGAATATTTCGGATTAATGTTTATGCTTGTTTAGCGTATGAAAAACGGTTTGAGGCCTCGCTGGTGATGAGTTCTAATATTGGCACTCCGGCAACATAATTACAAATTAATTTTAACATGTAAACGTGATGTCAGAAGTAATTATGCAGTGTCAATAGAATTCATCTAAATAAATTGTAATTTGGTTTAAAGGTTGACTCGTTTAATTCCAACTTAAGCTCTACTCATTTACATAAACCAAATGAGCTATAATGATTTAGAGAAGCGTTTAGTTCAAGCTTGATTCATTTACATCAAATAAATGAATGTTTGTTCAAGCTTGACTTGTTTAATCATGTTATGGTCAGTAGGACACTATTTTATATATATATATATATATATATATATATATATATATATATATATATATATATATATATATGATCATAACTCATGTTTTTGTTTGTTTACAATCTGAGTTTGATAAAATGATTAAGTTTGACTCGTTTATTTGAACATAAGTAGTTCTAGGGAAATTATTGCGTATACATACCTACGCGATACGGATAGCTATCTTATACCTACCACCGCGGAACCTGATACAAATACTTAATGATAATTGGTTTCGATCGTTTCATCCGTCACTTCATCCTTATTACTCTCTCCATGCAATTATCTCCCATAGTTCTAACGCACGACATATTGTCTCAACGAAATGACATATATAACATAATTTTATATCATAGATTATAGTCAAAATAATTAAGCCATAACAATGGAAGTAACACAAGTTGATCAATCTCATTCGATCGTTTTTTTCATCGACGTTATTTCACAACTTACATCCTTATTACTCTCTCCATGCAATTATCTCCCGTAGTTCTAACGCACGACATATTGTCTCAACGAAATGACATATATAACATAATTTTATCATTTGCGTTGTCGTAACAAAACGGTTTCGACCTGATGTATATGTATTATTATAAATTTGAGCCTATAATTTGGGCATTTATCAAGTCAAATAATTTTTTTAAGAGATTATACTCCATCCGTCCCATTTTGTTTGGGACATTTCACTATTTCAGCCGTTTACGAAAAGTCTAATTAATCCTTGGAATTTCGTTAATTGATGTAATATTATTAGGGTTATGATAAAATGAAACTTAAAGTATATAAATGTAAAAAGTATTAGATCATTTGATGAAATTCGAAGGATTAATTAGACGTTTCGTAAGCGGTTGAAAAGTCAAATGTCCAAAACAAAATTGGACTGATGGAGTATTTGTAAGTCTATAATTATCAACACATGTAAATTTTTTAATACATTATATCAAATTGGTTTTGACTGAATCTACAATTTTTTTTTGACGAGGCATATAATTCGGGCCCCTCCTGACGGTTGGGCCTTTGGCGTGCCTAACACACCTTATATTAGGGCAATAAATCATACATTATGAATTTACATCGTCTTTCCCTCTCCCTCTTTATCTCAGTTTCTTTTCCCAGAAGTATCCTAAGAAAAAATAAAGAGTGGATACGATTAAAATTTGAATATAAATTGCACAGAATCAAATTTTCCAGACGAGAAAAGTAAATTGGCGGCAAGACTCTAAGCTGTAATTAAGTGGATTATTATTCTGTTTGTTTTTCTCCTTCTTTTCTCCTCTCTCTCTGCGCCAATACACGCGAACACTGATTTAAACGCATACTACACACGGACTCATTCACGCGTACTAGCTTATATCTATATATATATTCATAATATATTAAAAAAATAAAATCAAACAGAGAATGAGAAACTCAAAAAAAAAAAAAAAAAAAAAAAACAACAGCAGCAACAGAGAATGGGAAGACTTGAAAACTTATCCCAACTTTCATTCATACAAAATATGCACATACATATGCTTAATCCAAAATAAGAGGAGGCTGCTAGTTTTATACTCCTCAAACCTTCTAGGGTAGGGACCAACAGAAGACAAAATACACAAAATGGACTTCAAAACATTCACTTAAAAACAGGCCCTAACCTACATCAGATGGTTTTACAATTGCCCTCGACGATGTGCTGCTTTCTGAAACCGTTGCATAATAGACTCGTTACTAACACCGTCAAATACATCCTTTTCGACATAAGTCACCATGCAATCATTCAACCATTTATCTTCCATTCGATTGCGCAAGCGGCTTTTCACAATTTTCATTGCTGAGAATGATCTTTCAACACTTGATGTAGCAACGGGCAAAACCAACGCCAACTGTAGTAGGCGAAACACTAATGGATAAGCATTAGACAATCCCATCTCTACTAACATCTGAACAAGCTCGCTAATCCCCTTTACATCTGAAAAGCTTTTGTTAGATCGCATGTCAACAATGTAATTCTGAAGTTGTGATTCAAGTCTCATGCAATCTGCTTCAGAAAAATCCGCTGGATACATTTTCGCTAGGCAAATAAGTTGCTCCTTGTCATAAGCAGCAAAAGAGTCCTTGGGATTCAAGGAACTAATTGAAATAAGCAACTCAGTACTAACTTCGGAAAAGCGGTCGTTTAGTTCTTGGAGTTGCCTATCCAAGATTGCACAAAATGTACTCCACACGATAATGCTCGTAATTGGTTTTATTTGGAGCTTTGCGACGTGATCTCCCGCGAACAACATGCTTATCATCCATGTCCGGAATTGTTATCTCATGTTTTTCGCAAAATGATGACACCTCATTCAATAGAGAGTTCCATTCTTCTTCTCGCTTCTCACCGTTTGCAATCGAGTCTTGCAAATTTTAAGAAGTCTCATGGCATTTAATATGTCTTGATCCTTCCTCTCGCAAAGCTTGTGATGATCACTTGCTATACCTAATAAATTCTTCATCAAGTGTAGTGTAAATACAAATTCAAAGCATTCCATTGAATCAATTAGAAACGCGACCTTCGCTTTTTGTTCGAATTCACCGCATCAAGTTCAATGAATCCCGAACATCAATTGCGAGAAGAAAACATCAAAATCATGTTTATGATTGTACCATAATGTGATCCCCAACGGGTATCACCGCTCGCTTCAAGTTAGTCTCTTGATTGAGACCTTTACCACTTGCAATTTCACCTATTTGTAACTGATCAGCAATTGTAGCAGCCTGCCTCTCTCGAAGCTGGTCTCGTCTTTTACATGAGGCACCCACAACATTAACAATGTTGCTAAGTAGAAAGAATAAAGAAGCAACTTCTATGTGATTCTTAGCTACAAATACAAGAGTCAATTGTAGGCGATGAGCAAAACAATGAATGTAGTGAGCGAGATATTCATTCTCCATCAAGATAAGAGTTTTCAAGCCACCCAATTCACCTCTCATATTACTTGCTCCATCATAACCCTGCCCACGGACTCTCGAGAAACTTAAATTATGCTTCGAAAATAACTCATCAATTGCACTCTTCAAGGTTACAGCTGTGGTATCAGGAACATGGACAACTCCTAGAAACCGTTCTATTACTAACCCTTTCTTATCCACATAGCGCAATAGGACAGACATTTGTTCTTTCACTGAAATATCACGCGATTCATCCACTAAGATTGAGAAAAATGCATCCCCAAGATCTTGTATTATTGCATTTGTTGTCTCAATCGCAAATTCGCATTCACTATCTGCTTTTGAATATCATGATGTGTAAGCTTGTTATTTTTTGGAGTATTACACAGCACTTTATTAATTTCTTCATTGTGGTCTCCCAAGAATTTCAGTAGCTCAAGGAAATTGCCCCTATTATTTGAATTTTCAGATTCATCATGTCCTCGAAACGGCAATCCCTGTCGTAAAATAAATCTTATCACATCCACCGTAGCATTCAAACGAATTCGATACTCGGTATTTGATTGTTTGCTGTGCTTATGAAAAACATTGCGAATATCTTGCTTTTGGTTCTTGAAAGCTTGGTATTTTTGATAAGCTTTGAAATGGGCACCGGTTGGTTTTCCCTCATGTTGGACGAATCTTTCTTCTCCTTTGTTCCAATATGTAAATCCTCCCGAAGTAAAAGCATCGCCTCCTCTTACGAGTTCGGGAGGAAAAAGATAACAATAGAGACGAGAAAAGTCGCGTCTTTTTCGATCTTCGTACTCTACAACCAACCGTAAAAACTACTAAACCAATTAGGTGGAATTTTCGTGTGGTGTTGGCAATGGCTCAGAAGGAAATTTGTGACTTTTGGGTTGGCAAGGACCCTTTGGATATACTCTCTTCTTATTGCATCATGTAGATTAACATTAAAAAGTGAAAGTGATTTCCTAAGACCTGGATCGGAAGGAAGATCTTTCACATCAAAAACTTCAGCATCAATTGGAATTATAGTGGTCATCTCCTCCAACTCTTGTGATTGAGATTGCAAGGGCGGGTTAACCTCATTTGTTACGGCTTTTTCCATCACATTTGCTACGGCTTTTTCCGCAGTACGATAGTTATTCAAAACCAAAACACGATCTTAAAGGCATATAATTATCAATAGGATTACCTTCGTTTCTCCTTTTAAGATGAATTTGTTTTTACAATGTGTGTTTGGCCTGGGCTTGTGAGTGTATATGTTTGGTCTTTTCTGCTATTATCCTTTGAGTACTATGTTTAGCGTTAATGGACTATATTTTCTACTTTTAATCTTACATTTAACACTCTTTCCTTCACTTAATTTGAATTGTTTAGCAGAGGTTTATGTGTAAGTGTCTATCAACCATTATTCAGGTAACATCTCATGCTCTCATTCTCTCATTCTCATTGATTCGTCTTGGATTGTGGACTTCCCATTCACTTACTCACCATGTTTTCAAGATAAGATTATGTTGAATATTCTAATTATGCTGTTTGTCGGCACAAACATTTTTGATTTTGAAGTTCTTATCAGATTTTGTGGTGTATATGTGGGATTTAGCCGAGGACACCATTGTTCTTTGTTGTGAATTGATACACGTCAGGTATGTATGATGAATCCCTTTTTTGTTTGTTCTGATTATCCCCCTCCATTGCTGTTAATTTAATTTGCACCAAGATTTTCTTGTTTCCACTTTTGAAAATTGTTTTCAATAATTATAGTTAGGGGCTATTTCTCTACGATTAATTTTTTATGGTTACTATATTGATTTTATGGTTACTATATTAATGTTATGGTTACTATGCTTTTCTGTTTATTTTATTATATTATTTTATGGTTACTATATTGATTTTCATTATCATTTACTCCTCTCAGCAGAGCAGCAAAAAGAAATGCTATTAGTATTAGCAGCTTGCAAAAACATTGTTTTGAAGTGTTAGGCCGGGTTAGGTAACCTCAAACCTACAACTAACATTCCTTTCATACTGTTATTAATATTGGTAAATGGTTGTTTTTTACACTTGATCAGCGTGATAGCACTCTAATCAAACACGGTCCTATGATTGCAGGAGATACAATGTAGATCGATATTTTCACAGAAGCACTTAGCATGTAAGAATGAGAACACTTTCCATTTTCACCCTCTAATTTTCCTTGCTTCCTCTTGTTCTTCTTTCTTAAATCGCTTTTATGTCTCATGTATCATATTGAAATCATAACTGACTAACAAGAAAATGTTGTTGTGGCTATTATCTGTGATTGCTGTGACATGCATGCTTGGTTATTTTCTGTTTCGGATTGTTTTCTTGATACTTCAAAGGTAATGCTTATGATGCAACCACTTTGAACAACCAAGACAGTTACGTATTATGTAGACCTTTCTATATAAGAATTAAAGCAAATACTTATGATGTTTCTTAATTGAACAAACAAGGTGAATTGACATATACCACAAAACCAAATAAAAGCATATGAAAGTAATATTCAGAATATAGCTTCTACATCTTCTGCCCGGTTGTAAAGATGAGCTATCAATGAATGTAATGATTTCACTATTAACGACGTCGTCTCCCGGAGTGATAAGGATGACATCATACAATGGAGAGATAAGGATGATGAAGAGGAGACCGAATCAATTTGAATTAATTTTGAGAAATTGGTGATAAGTGTCGATTAAGTCCCATGAGTTTGAAGGCAGAATGACAGCCACAGCTCCTGTACAAATTCGAGCAGATTAGGACCTAGAAGTCAAAGTTAGGGATTATACGGATTATCCCTTTATTCCCATTTGTTTATCTTAGTTTTTAAATTACAAAAAAACTATTCTTATCCTTTTATATTTGTATTAGTCTGTTGTACCAAATAAGGCCTATATAAAGGCTTGCACCTTACCTCTCAGTTAATAAGAAAAAGACGTCTCGGTTGTTTGTCCATTGTGTGTCTCATTTCAGTTTTCTTTATGGTATCAGAGATTATGTGAGTGCAATCCAAACACACTTCACAAACACAGATCGCAGTATTTCTGCAAAACAACACAAAACAAACAAACCAACAAACACACATCAGAAATCAGATCACAATCAAAACCAAACACAAATCACATCACAACTTCAGCTTCAAAAAAAAAAAACAAAACAAAACAAGTACAAATCCAGATCGTTGCTACAGAAGCACCGCAAACACACACAAAAAGGATCATGAGTTCATCACAGTCAATCTCCACACTGTCACTCAACGTTGGGAGTTTCATTACTCTGAAACTCAATCAAAACAACTACCCACTATGGAGGGAACAAGCATTGGCTCTTGCAGAAAGCCAAGACCTAATTGGTCATCTCACAAATGCCACACCAGCCCCACCAAGGTACACCACTACAACAGCAGGACCAGATGCAAACACGACTGCATCTCAGACCACAGAATCTGCAGATTACACAAACTGGAAGAAATCAGATCGCCTCCTACGTGGTTGGATCATTGGGTCGTTGTCAGAAGAATCCCTAGGCATTATCATTGGCCTAGACACAGCACACTTAGTCTGGGAAGCTCTAAAGAACGCATATGCCCAGGATTCACAAGAGCGTGAATTTAACCTCAAGCAACAGGTGACATACCTGAAGAAGAATGAGGATGTTCCCATCACAGAACACATCAGGACGTTTAAAGGCCTTTGTGACTGCCTGTCAGCAATTGGCAAACCATTGACAGATTCAGAAAAAGTGTATTCACTTCTGACCAGCTTGGGACCCCAGTACGAGACATTCACGACAACCATGCTCAAGCCCCCAAGACCTATGTACACAGAGTTAGTATCTCAACTACAAAATCTTGATCAAAGACGCAATTGGTTTGCAAACAGTACAAGTCAGAATCCATTCACACCACAGATTGCCTATTTCGGACAAAGAGATCAAAGGACTCAACAGAATAGGAATCAGACTCCTCCTAGTCCCAAATTCAATTCTACAGGGAGAGGATTTCAAGCACAAACTCAACAGCCCAAGAATAGTGAAGGCACCAGGAAACCACCTCCTCCCGGTGAAAGAAGGATGACACCTACAGAGAGGGACTTATACAGGGATGAAAAATGCCAGATTTGTGGGGTCATGGGCCACATTGCTAAGATTTGCTGGTGGCTGCCTGGAAAACCACACACTCAGAATCCTAGTGGGATCCCACAAGCCCTTGCTGCACTCACTTTGGACAACACAATTGCAGACACAGAATGGACTGTTGACACCGGTGCATCAAACCATATGACAGGTAACAGACACATGTTAACAAATGTTCATAATTACAAGGGATCGGATTCTGTTATCATAGGCAATGGCACCTCACTACCTATCAAAGGAATAGGTCACACTGACACACACACTTCACTTCCACTCACTGATGTCCTATATGTTCCACATTTAAAGAAAAATCTGTTATCAGTAAGTCAGTTGACAGATCAACAGGAAGTTAAGTGTGAATTTACTAATCTTGACTGTTGTGTTAAGGAAACAAGCACAGGACAGGTCTTGAAGAAAGGCACACGCAAGGGTGATCTATATGTGATTACCAATGGTCCAGAAGCAAATTATTCGGTCAGATTCAAGAAAGGGTCAGCAGACCTTTGGCATCAAAGATTAGGACACTCTCAATTTCTTACAGTTCAAAACCTCAAGAATAAAGGCCTCATAGAGGTGTTAGGGAAAATAAACACAGAGCATATCTGTGACAGTTGCCAATTAGGAAAGATGAGCAAGTTGCCTTTTGTTCATGTTAGACATTCAAGTTCTTCAATTTTTGATTTAATACATTGTGACTTATGGGGCCCAGCTCCTATTAAATCCATTGGAAAATTCAGTTATTATTCTTGTTTTGTTGATGACTTCTCAAAATATTGTTGGTTAATACCCCTACATCATAAGTCTGACTTCTTTAATGCCTATTTACAGTTTGAGCAGTTTGTTCTTAGGCAGTATAAAAAAGAAATTAAATCCTTCCACTCTGATGGGGGTGGTGAATTTCTCAACACATCACTCATCACACACTTTCAGAGACAAGGGATATTACACTTAATCTCTTGTCCACACACACCAGAACAATCAGGTATGGTAGAAAGAAGACACAGGGTAATTAGGGAACATGGAATGACCATGATGTTTCACAGTAGAGTACCCCTGCTTATGTGGGTAGAAGCTTTCCGCACTGCTGTTCATATTCTCAACAGGCTACCTTCCACAACCCTAAACAACAACTCTCCCTACTACATGAAGCATGGACACCATCCTGACTACACCTCCTCAAGAGTGTTTGGCTCAAGGTGCTTCCCATACACCTAGGACACCAAAAGAAACAAGTTTGATCCTAAAAGTGTCCCATGTGTCTTTGTAGGATACAGTCCTCAGTACAAAGGTTACAAATGCTTTCACCCACAATCAAGGAAATTCTTTGTCTCAAGACATGTAGTCTTTGATGAAGATCATTTCCCTTACAAAAACACACACAACACCACTGGAACTAGGATCAGCACTCATGCCATAGACATCATGAACACCTGGATCCCTCCAATACCATCATCTAATAATTCCTCAAACAGCCCCAGCAACACAGCACCGCCTTCTGTTCTTCCAGAGCTACATAACATACCACTTCCCACTGTTCTAGAAAACCTACCAACACAACATCCTATAATAGAAGAACCTAACACACCTCTCTCACCACCCCAACCTTCAGACGATAACACATCAGACTTCTCCCTAAGCCCATCACCCAACTTCAGCTCTGAACCATCCATTGATCAGAGGACTGACATTCATACTAGTCCATTAGACCATATCTCACAACTCACTGGTCATATACGTTCTACAGACACTTTACACACAACTCCAGACATCGAGCACACTGTCCTAGAGGATGCACCTTCGCCTGCACCTCCTACCACAGTCATTCACGAAACACCACCACCACAAACATCTTCTAACATCAGGGTTACTAGGGCAATGGATGGGATTTTTAAGCCTAACCCTAAATATGCTCTTCAAGCTTCTGTGTTTTCAGATGTTCCTAGGGAGCCCAAAACAGTGAAGGAAGAACTCCTACACACAGGATGGAAAGCCTCAATGGAAGAGGAACTACAGGCTTTACAACAAAACCAGACTTGGACCTTAGTGCCTAAACAGCCAGGTATGCACATTATAGGATCAAAATGGGTGTTCAAAGCCAAATTGAAACCTGATGGCACCCTAGATCGTCTAAAATCAAGGCTCGTAGCCAAGGGGTACCATCAAGTTGATGGCGTTGATTATCTTGAGACATATTCCCCAGTAGTTAGGCCAGGCACAATCAGATTTGTCATCTCTACTGCACTTGTACAGGGGTGGCAAATCAGGCAACTTGATGTCAAGAATGCCTTTTTACATGGCCTAATCACTGAGGAAATATACATGGACCAGCCACCAGGCATGGCTGATCCTCAACACCCATCATATGTATGCAAACTACACAAAGCCCTGTATGGCCTCAAACAAGCCCCTAGGGCATGGTTTGATAGGTTCAGCAGCTTTCTACTCACCTATGGGTTTTACTGTAGCTTTGCAGACCCCTCCCTATTCATTTTACACAAGTCACAAGGTTCACTCTTCCTCCTACTTTATGTTGATGATATGTTACTAACTGGGACCAACCCAAAACTACTAATGCAATTCATTGAGCTTCTACATACAGAGTTTGCAATGAAAGATTTAGGTACCTTGCATCACTTCCTTGGTGTTGAGATCACTACCACAGCTGAAGGACTGCACCTGTCCCAGACACATTATGATGTTACACTTCTTGAACGAGCTGCACTTCTGGATTGCAAACCAGTCTCTACCCCATTACCAGCTAAAGCAGATGGTTTTGCCACGTCCCCTTTACTAGCTGATGCCACAGCCTACAGGAGCCTAATTGGTGGGTTACAATATCTAACTTTCACCCGTCCTGACATTTCCTATAGCGTGAATTATCTTTCCCAGTTCCTTCAACAACCGTCAGTTCACAATATGCAATTAGCAAGACGGGTTCTTCGATTTGTCAAGGGCACAATTCGATTAGGACTTAATTTTGTGTCCAACACAACCCTACACCTCAGTGCTTATTCAGATGCCGACTGGGCCGGATGCCCGGCCACCCGACGCTCAACTACTGGTTACTGCACCTTCCTGGGAGCCAACATCATCTCTTGGTGCGCAAAGAAGCAGCCCACTGTATCCCGCTCTAGCACAGAAGCTGAGTACCGGGCTCTTGCACACACGGCAGCAGAAGTTGTTTGGCTCACCTATCTTTCTCAGGATTTGGGGATTCCGGCCACAACTCCTCCCATTCTCTTCAGTGACAACTTGAGCGCTCTACACATGACAATCAACCCGGTTTTTCATGCTCGAAGCAAGCACATTGAGCTGGACTATCATTTTGTCCGAGAACAAGTGGCACTTGGTCACCTTATCACCAGACACGTCCCTACCAAAGCCCAGGTGGCAGACACGTTTACTAAAGCTATGCCCAAAGCTCTTCTCCATATGTTTCGCAGCAAACTCTGCCTCGTGCCCCGGCATAGTTTGAGGGACGGTATTAACGACGTCGTCTCCCGGAGTGATAAGGATGACATCATACAATGGAGAGATAAGGATGATGAAGAGGAGACCGAATCAATTTGAATTAATTTTGAGAAATTGGTGATAAGTGTCGATTAAGTCCCATGAGTTTGAAGGCAGAATGACAGCCACAGCTCCTGTACAAATTCGAGCAGATTAGGACCTAGAAGTCAAAGTTAGGGATTATACGGATTATCCCTTTATTCCCATTTGTTTATCTTAGTTTTTAAATTACAAAAAAACTATTCTTATCCTTTTATATTTGTATTAGTCTGCTGTACCAAATAAGGCCTATATAAAGGCTTGCACCTTACCTCTCAGTTAATAAGAAAAAGACGTCTCGGTTGTTTGTCCATTGTGTGTCTCATTTCAGTTTTCTTTATTCACCGTTTACATTTCCAAGATTATGGGCTATGATGTATCTGTATTTTTTTATTTTTTATTTTTGGTCTCAACCTTTTATTTTTATGCTTCAAATGCTTTTGTTATTTTTCATTGCTGAATGGGTTCAGTTTGTACCCAAATTTTGAGTGCAGGTTTTAGGTTTTTCGATTTCATATTTGTCACCTGCGCTTGCCACTGTCTAAGGTATGCATTATATATGATATAATTATTCAATATGGATAGGTTGCTTCTTCATAAAAATATGCCGTGGCCATTGTCGCGCATAGTATTTTATTTGAGACATTTGAAAAAACATTACTAAATTATATTTCTACCGTCAATGATATCCATGTGATTTTTTATAGTTGCTGATTAATGATTAATGACATCTAAAGGCGTACTGTAAAAGTCACGAACTAAAAGTTAGCATTAAGTTGTTATAAAACGGATGGAGATAACTTCGATGCAAGAAAATGAAACGATGGAGAAGCAATCAAACATAAACAATCAAAGGAGATAACGAAACAAGAAGAACACAGATTTAACGTGGAAAACCCCTCGGTGGGAGAGGTAAAAAACCACGGCGTAAAAGAGATATTTTATTATGCACCGAATTTTACGATTTCAACACACTCGGATAATGAGACAACAAGCGTATTTATAGGCACAAATCCCTAAACCCTAGCCGCCAAGGAATCTTTGTCCGATGCACCATAAATACCCCTACACGTGTCCTCCTTTTAATGACACCGTATACCGTCACATAACGTAATTAAGCAGATGTGGGACCCCGCCGTATTCAAGTACTCGCGGACTATCACCCCGCCGATAGTCACCCCCGAAGCTACCTCGACGAAGCTCCGCAGACTCCACCCTACCGATGCACGAATTGAATACACTTCTCACCGTCCATCACACAAACCGAGTCTTCAGATTGGTTCCACCAGATGTAGAGTTTAAGTCACTTTACTGACAAATCTCCACCTTGACTTCAACTCTCACTAGAGTCAAACAGATTGCATAACCAGATGTACTTGTACCAGATGCATTCGTCAATGCCAGATGTACTTGTACCAGACTATCTCCACAGCATCCACTCCACTGATCTGCCCTCAGTAGAGTTTCCAGAAACAGATTATAAGCTTTGAATATTCAGTAAGTCCAGGCAAAGCCGGAACTTACTCTATTTCGAACCGGTTTAGTGAACATATCGACAGGATTCTCCTTTGTGCCAATCTTCTTCACCACAACCCTCTTCTCATTCCTCAAGAAATGATACCCGACATCAATATGCTTGGTTCTCTCATGATGAACCGATCCTTGGCTAAACATATTGCACTAAGATCGTCACAATATATATCACCGATCCCGATGCAACCCCAAATCACCGACTAGCCCCTTCAACCGGATACCCTCCTTAGTTGCTTCGGTAAGAGCCATGTATTCGCTTCGTAGTTGATAAGGCTACCGTAGCCCGAAGAGTAGCTTTCCACCGACCACCGCATTTCCCAATGTAAACACATACCGGTCATTGATTTTCTACCGTCAACATCACCGCATAATCGCATCACAAGAACTCCGTGACCGGACCCGCATCACCTCCATAAATGAGACCAACATCATTTGTACCTCTCGTGTACCGAATATCCTTTTAACGGCCTTTCCAAAGTGTTCCTTTCCGGGTTGAGCCATAAACCCGCCGACAACACCGACCGCCCGAGCCAAGATCGGGCCTAGTGCAAACCATGGCATACATCGGATCGCCAACCGCACTAGCATAGGGAACTTTTGACATATACTCCTTCTCTTCACCGATCGTGAAGCATAAACAGACAAATGAACATTTGATGCCATAGGAGTATCTATTGGTTTTGCACAGACATCCCAAACTTGGCCAATATCTTCTCGCACATAACCCCGCCGAGACAAGAATAATTTCTTTCGACTTCTATCTCTCCGATCTCCATCCCCAAGATTTTCTTGGCCGCACCCAAATCCTTCATTTCAAATTCAAGCACTAAGAAGGTTCTTCGATTTTGAACATCGACTTCCTTGTCGCAGCGGCTATCGCATGTCATCCACATACGTAACAAGATAGATATATGATCCATCTTTCAAACAGATCGTGGTAAACACAACAATCATATGGACTTGTTGTAACCCCGTCGAAGCATGAAACTGTCAAACCTTTTATACCACCGCCTTGGAGCTTGCTTCAAACCATACAATGATTTCTTCAACTTGCAAACATAATTTTCCTTTCCGGGAACTTGAAAACCCTCGGCCGTGTCATGTATATCTCCTTATCCACCTCACCATGTAGAAAAGCAGTTTTCACATCTAATTGCTCAAGTTCCGGATCCGCCGTGCCACCATTGCTAGTAACACCCCGATTGAAGTGTGTCGACCACCGGTGAAAATATTTCATCAAAGTCAACCCCTTCCTTTTGACCGAATCCTCTTGCAACCAAACGTGCCTTATACCCGACCCCCCTTCGCCTTTGTTATTCCTTCCTTTTTCTTGAAAATCCATTTACAAGTCACAACTCCCTTGTCGCAGGGCCGTTTGACTAATTCCCAAGTCCGATTCTTCAATAATGACTCCATTTCATCTCCCATGGCGCATGCCACCGAGATGCTTCGTACATGTCATCGCTTCCCCGTAAGTAGTAGGTTCAAGCAACCTCTACTTCTTCGCAACTTGGAGTGCATATCCACCAAATCATCATATCCATATCTCCTTGGAGGTATCCCAACATTAGATCTTCTAGCCCGCCGGCGCCGTAGACTCGCCGATCAATGTTTGTATGACGCCCGCCGAGGTCTCGCAGGCCGGCTTGGATCGGATTCGGTTCATTATCCGGATCGTATAGTGTTGATTTTGGATCCACCGATTGTTGCATATCGGTAGACTCCACCGAAGCTCCACCGTTTCTCAACACTATCGATTCAAGATCGGTTTCGGACTCGGTAGACCTCCCCACCGATGAGTTTAACATAGAATTTTCATCAAACACAACGTCCCCGCTCGAGGATTACTCGGACTCGCCGATGACCAAATCCTATATCCTTTCACTCCATCACCATACCCCACAAACACTCCCTTCTTGGCTCTTGGCTCTAACTTCCCTTCACTAACATGATAGTAAGTGTACTTCCAAAAACCCTTAGAACCGAGTAGTCGGCGGGCTTGCCCGACCACATCTCAAATGGTGTCTTGAGATTGATTCCCTGTGTGAGGACTCCGTTGATTAAGTAGCAAGTCGTCTTAACAAACCCCGCCCAAAATCTCCTTGATAAACCAAACTTGAGAAAGCATACATCTTGCCCTCTCCAGTAGAGTTTGATTCATCCTTTCAGCTACACCATTCTGCTGAGGTGTATTCCTTACAGTATGATGTCTGGCAATACCCTCAGCTGCACAAAATGAATCAAAATCCGTCCAGCAGAATTCCAGACCATTATCTGTACGAAGCTTCTTGATTTTCTTGCCTAACTGATTCTCCACTAGGGCCTTCCACTGCTTGAAGTTATTGAATGCATCACTTTTGTTCTTCATCATCACCACCCAAGTCATCCTTGAATAGTCATCTATGAATGACACAAAATATCTGTGACCACCCAATGACTCAACTTTTGATGGACCCAAGAGATCTCGAATGGATATAATCAAGTGATGCCTTTGTATTGTGCAACCCCGCTGAGAATTTACTTCTATGCAACTTCCCAAACACACAATGTTCACAAAAGTCCAGATTCTTGACCTTATATCCCCCAAGAAAACCTGCTGAAGAAAGAACCTGCATACCCCTTTCACCCATGTGACCAAGTCTCATGTGCCACACCGAGTCCGTCGAGACCGGTGAACCGCCGAGGATGCAACAAAGAAGAAGTGCGATACGTAGATCCTTGTAATATATACAAGGTTCCCCTCTTGATGCCTTTGAGGACTACAACCGAATCTTTGAAGACATTCAATTGTCCACCTTCACCCTTGAAATTGAACCCCTTGTCGTCCAAAGACTAAGAGATACCAAATTCTTGGTCATCTCGTGGAACATGTCTTACATCTTTCGGTGTACAAAATTTACCATCCTCTCGTCCTTAACTTTACCGAGCCAATTCCCACAACTTTGCAAACCCTTGTTGGCCATATAGATTTGACCACCATCTATCTCGCTCATAAGTAGAAAACCACTCCCTGTTTGGACAAATATGGTAGGATGCTCCAGAATCAAGTATCCACACATCATTGTGGTGTGTAGAATCCCCCGCAACTAGAACCGATCCTCATCGATTGCTCGTAGCCAAGGCCGCCGTGCCGAATTGCCTTCCCGTCGTTTCTTCTTCCTTGGACAATTGGACTTCCAATGTCCCCGCTCCTTACGGTAATTACGGACATCGTAGACTTAGGACCTTTGGACCCCGACTTCTTTTTTTCTTCTTCGTCCATATCCTTTTCCACTATTGTCGCTAGCTACTACTAGCCCAAAGCTCGATTCGTCTGTCGTCCCAAGAAAGCCTTGTGTCTAAGCTCCCCGGCATGTAAGGCGGACCTCACATCCTCAAAGCTATCGTATCCTTTCCAACTATGAAAGCGCACAAAGTTTTCATATGATGCCGGTAATGACACCAACGGGATTAGGGCCGCATCTTCATCTTCAATTTTAACATCAATATTCCTTAAATCAAGCAATATTGTGTTCACCGGTCAAGATGTTCCCTCGGTGGACTTCCTTCATGCATCTTCAAACCGAACAACCTCTCGTTTCAACAACAACTTGTTGGTCGGTGACTTGGTCATATACAAGCTTTCAAGCTTTTTCCACAACTTGGTCGCGGTGTCTTCCTCAAGCAACCTCGGTGATAACATCATCGATAAGCACAACATGATGGTTGAATGTGCTTTCTCTTCCGACCGGCATAATCTCGCCGCACTTGTATTTGGTTTGTCGATAAAGGATTCCACAAACCCCCGTTTCGTTTCAAAAGTGCACGCATCTTGATTTGCCACGGACCAAAACTCGTTCCTTCCCGTAAATTTATCGATTTTTACGTTTATCGCCGACATCTTTTCTTGCTAAAGATCACAACTTTATCACGGATCCTAGCACCTTGTCGAAGGTCTTGGTGAAGATGAAGTTGATCGTACGATTGTTTTCTCCGAACCTTGCTCCGATACCACTTGTTATAAAACGGATGGAGATAACTTCGATGCAAGAAAAAGAAACGAAGCAATCAAACATAAACAATCAAAGGAGATAAAAACAAGAAGAACAGATTTAACGTGGAAAACCCCTCGGTGGGAGAGGTAAAAAACCACGGGCGTAAAAGAGATATTTTATTATGCACTCGAATTTTACGATTTCAACACACTCGGATAATGAGACAACAATCGTATTTATAGGCACAAATCCCTAAACCCTAGCCGCCAGGAATCTTTGTACGATGCACCATAAATACCCCTACACGTGTCCTCCTTTTAATGACACCGTATAGCCGTCACATAACGTAATTATAGATGTGGGACCCCGCCGTATTTGTATTCAAGTACTCTCGCAGACTATCACCCCGCCGATAGTCACCCCCGCGAAGCTACCCCGACGAAGCTCGTAGACTCCACCCTACCGATGCACGAATTGAATACACTTCTCCGTGTCCATCACACACCGAGTCTTCGATTGGTTCCACCGGATGTAGAGTTTAAGTCACTTTACCGACAAATCTCCACCTTGACTTCAACTCTCACTAGAGTCAAACGATTGCATAACCGGATGTACTTGTACCGGATGCATTCGTCAATGCCGATGTACTTGTACCGGACTATCTCCACAAAGCATCCACTCCACCGATCCGCCTCGTAGAGTTTCCGAAACAGATTATAAGCTTTGAATATTCGGTAAGTCCAGGCAAAGCCGGAACTTACTCTATTCGAACCGGTTTAGTGAACATATCGCAGGATTCTCCTTTGTGCCAATCTTCTTCACCACAACCCTCTTCTCATTCCTCAAGAAATGATACCCGACATCAATATGCTTGGTTCTCTCATGATGAACCCGATCCTTGGCTAAACATATTGCACTAAGACTCGTCACAATATATATCACCGATCCCGATGCAACCCCAAATCACCGACTAGCCCCTTCAACCGGATACCCTCCTTAGCCGCTTCGGTAAGAGCCATATATTCGCTTCGGTAGTTGATAAGGCTACCGTAGCCCGAAGAGTAGCTTTCCACCGACCACCGCATTTCCCAATGTAAACACATACCCGGTCATTGATTTTCTACCGTCAACATCACCGCATAATCGCATCACAAGAACTCCGTGACCGGACCGCATATCACCTCCATAAATGAGACCAACATCACCATTTGTACCTCTCGGTACCGAATATCCTTTTAATGCCTTTCCAAAGTGTTCCTTTCCAAGTTGAGCCATAAACCCGCCGACAACACCGACCGCCCGAGCCGGATCGTGCCTAGTGCAAACCATGGCATACATCGATCGCCAACCGCACTAGCATAGGGAACTTTTGACATATACTCCTTCTCTTCACCGACCGTGAAGCATAAACGGACAAATGAACATTTGATGCCATAGGAGTATCTATTGGTTTTGAAGACAGACATCCCAAACTTGGCCAATAATATTCGCACATAACCCCGCCGAGACAAGAATAATTTCTTCGACTTCTATCTCTCCGCAGATCTCCATCCCCAAGATTTTCTTGGCCGCACCCAAATCCTTCATTTCAAATTCAAGCACTAAGAAGGTTCTTCGATTTTGAACATCGACTTCTTCTTTGCAATGCTATCGGCATGTCATCCACATACGAACAAGATAGATATATGATCCATCTTTCAAACAGATGAAGTAAACACAACATCATATGGACTTTGTTGTAACCCCGTCGAAGCATGAAACTCGTCAAACCTTTTATACCACCGCCTTGGAGCTTGCTTCAAACCATACAATGATTTCTTCAACTTGCAAACATAATTTTCCTTTCCGGGAACTTGAAAACCCTCGAAAGCCGTGTCATGTATATCTCCTTATCCACCTCACCATGTAGAAAAGCAGTTTTCACATCTAATTGCTCAAGTTCCGATCCCGCCGTGCCACCATTGCTAGTAACACCCCGATTGAAGTGTGTCCGACCCGGTGAAAATATTTCATCAAAGTCAACCCCTTCCTTTTGACCGAATCCTCTTGCAACCAAACGTGCCTTATACCCGACCCCTTCGCCTTTGTTATTCCTTCCTTTTTCTTGAAAATCCATTTACAAGTCACAACTCCCTTGTCGCAGGCCGTTTGACTAATTCCCAAGTCCGATTCATCAATAATGACTCCATTTCATCTCCCATGGCAGCATGCCACTGAGATGCTTCTGTACATGTCACTGCTTCCCTGTAAGTAGTAGGTTCAGCAACCTCTACTTCTACAGCAACTTGGAGTGCATATCCAGCCAAATCATCATATCCATATCTCCTTGGAGGTATCCCAACATTAGATCTTCTAGCCCGCGGCGCCGGTGACTCGCCGATCAATGTTTGTATGACGCCCCGCCGAGGTCTCGCAGGTCGGCTTGGATCGATTCTCGGTTCATTATCCGGATCGGTATAGTGTTGATTTTGGATCCACCGATTGTTGCATATCGGTAGACTCCACCGAAGCTCCACTGTTTCTCAACACTATCGATTCAAGATCGGTTTCGGACTCGTAGACCTCCCCACCGATGAGTTTAACATAGAATTTTCATCAAACACAACGTCCCCGCCGAGGATTACTCGGACTCGCCGATGACCAAATCCTATATCCTTTCACTCCATCACCATACCCCACAAACACTCCCTTCTTGGCTCTTGGCTCTAACTTCCCTTCACTAACATGATAGTAAGATGTACTCCAAAAACCCTTAGAACTGAGTAGTCAGCAGGCTTGCCTGACCACATCTCAAATGGTGTCTTGAGATTGATTCCTGTGTGAGGACTCCCGTTGATTAAGTAGCAAGTCGTCTTAACACTCTCGCCCAAAATCTCCTTGATAAACCAAACTTGAGAAAGCATACATCTTGCCCTCTCCAAGTAGAGTTTGATTCATCCTTTCGGCTACACCATTCTCGCCGAGGTGTATTCCTTACAAGTATGATGTCCGGCAATACCCTCACCGCACAAAATGAATCAAAATCCGTCCGGCGAATTCCGGACCATTATCCGTACGAAGCTTCTTGATTTTCTTGCCTAACCGATTCTCCACTAGGGCCTTCCATCGCTTGAAGTTATTGAATGCATCACTTTTGTTCTTCATCATCACCACCCAAGTCATCCTTGAATAGTCATCTATGAATGACACAAAATATCCGTGACCACCCAATGACTCAACTTTTGATGGACCCCAAGCGGTCTCGAATGGATATAATCAAGTGATGCCTTTGTATTGTGCAACCCCGCCGAGAATTTACTTCTATGCAACTTCCCAAACACACAATGTTCACAAAAGTCCAGATTCTTGACCTTATATCCCCCAAGAAAACCCGTGAAGAAAGAACTCGCATACCCCTTTCACCCATGTGACCAAGTCTCATGTGCCACACCGAGTCCGTTGAGATCGGTGAAGCTCGCCGAGGATGCAACAACAGAAGAAGCGGTGCCGGATACGTAGATCCTTGTAATATATACAAGGTTCCCCTCTTGATGCCTTTGAGGACTACAACCGAATCTTTGAAGACATTCATTTGTCCACCTTCACCCTTGAAATTGAACCCCTTGTCGTCCAAGTAGACTAAGAGATACCAAATTCTTGGTCATCTGTGGAACATGTCTTACATCTTTCAGTGTACAAAATTTACCATCCTCTGTCCTTAACTTTACTGAGCCAATTCCCACAACTTTGCAAACCTTGTTGTTGGCCATATAGATTTGACCACCATCTATCCGCTCATAAGTAGAAAACCACTCCCCGTTTGGACAAATATGGTAGGATGCTCCAGAATCAAGTATCCACACATCATTGTGGTGTGTAGAATCCCCCGCAACTAGAACCGGATCCTCATCGATTGCTCGGTAGCCAAGCCGCCGTGCCGAATTGCCTTCCCGTCGTTTCTTCTTCCTTGGACAATTGGACTTCCAATGTCCCCGCTCCTTACAAGTAATTACGGACATCGTAGACTTAGGACCTTTGGACACCGACTTCTTTTTCTTCTTCTTCGTCCATATCCTTTTCCACTATTGTCGCTAGCTACTAGCCCGGCCAGCCGACGTCTGTGTCCAAAGAGCCTTGTGTCTAAGCTCCCCGGCATGTAAGGCGGACCTCACATCCTCCAAAGCTACCGTATCCTTTCCAACTATGAAAGATCGCACAAAGTTTTCATATGATGCCGGTAATGACACCAACGGGATTAGGGCGCATCTTCATCTTCAATTTTAACATCAATATTCCTTAAATCAAGTAATATTGTGTTCACTGGTCAAGATGTTCCCTCGGTGGACTCCTTCATGCATCTTCAAACCGAACAACCTCTCGTTTCAACAACAACTTGTTGGTCGGTGACTTGGTCATATACAAGCTTTCAAGCTTTTTCCACAACTTGGTGCGGTGTCTTCCTCAAGCAACCTCGGTGATAACATCATCGATAAGCACAACATGATGGTTGAATGTGCTTTCTCTTCCAGACCGGCATAATCGCCGCACTTGTATTTGGTTTGTCGATAAAGGATTCCACAAACCCCGCTTGTTTCAACAAGTGCACGCATCTTGATTTGCCACGGACCAAAACTGTTCCTTCCCGTAAATTTATCGATTTTTACGTTTACCGCCGACATCTTTTCTTGCTAAAGATCACAACTTTATCACAGATCCTAGCACCTTGTCGAAGGTCTTGGTGAAGATGAAGTTGATCGTACGCATTGTTTTCTCCGAACCTTGCTCCGATACCACTTGTTATAAAACGGATGGAGATAACTTCGGATGCAAGAAAAAAGAAACGAAGCAATCAAACATAAACAATCAAAGGAGAAACGAAACAAGAAGAACACAGATTTAACGTGGAAAACCCCTCGGTGGGAGAGGTAAAAAACCACGGGCGTAAAAGAGATATTTTATTATGCACCGAATTTTACGATTTCAACACACTCGGATAATGAGACAACAACCGTATTTATAGGCACAAATCCCTAAACCCTAGCCGCCAGGAATCTTTGTACGATGCACCATAAATACCCCTACACGTGTCCTCCTTTTAATGACACCGTATAGCCGTCACATAACAAAATTAAGCGGATGTGGGACCCGTCGTATTCCAAGTACTCGCGGACTATCACCCCGCCGATAGTCACCCCGACGAGCTCGAAGCTCGGTAGACTCCACCCTACCGATGCACGTAATTGAATACACTTCTCAATTTGTCCATCACACACCTTGAGTCTTCGATTGGTTCCACCGGATGTAGAGTTTAAGTTAGTAGTATAAATGATATTGTATTGACGATAGAATATCTAATTATGCTTCGACTTCTTTTGTTGTGACCATATGTAAAATTGTTCCTTTGGAAGCAAGTATGTATTGATTTCATGAATCGAGGTTATTTACGCTAGCTTCTTAAATCATTTCCACTAAATTCCTTAATTGTTGCTTCTATATAGAGGTCTTATTTACAGAATTTGTCAGGGCGTTCGTCGCCGTGCCTTGCACGGCCGGAGCTCACTAGTATATTTATATATATCCCAAAAAAACGAAAAAACAGACACATTCTTTGGCATAATTGCTCTGTTGGAATATGTCCATTGTTGGCTACAAACCAGCGTACGAAGCCCAATGGACCAAATTTTGCTCAAACATAAACCACTTCCTTGTTTTTACCAACAATTTGTCCAGCGGTCCAGCCCCTAGAGGTGTACTTGGTGTGGTTTAGGTATTTTCTTCGTTTTTTTTTATCTGTCATATTTCACAATTTGTTTTTTTTATTTATCTGTCATTTTACATTTTCAATGCATCATTTATTATTTTTTCTTTCTTTACCAATAAAGTATTTATATCTCCAATAAAAAAATACATTTTCAATATTAAAAACTCCTTTACCAACAAAGTTTTTACGTCTCAATAAAAAAATACATTTTCAATACTATATTTTAGACATATTAATTATTTTCTTAATCTGTGTGATTCTTCTCTCTGAGACATATATATAAAAATGGAAGGAGTAGTTTTTTCTCTATTTATAAAAC
Source organism: Gentiana straminea (assembly GCA_036785695.1). Lineage (NCBI taxonomy): Eukaryota > Viridiplantae > Streptophyta > Magnoliopsida > Gentianales > Gentianaceae > Gentiana > Gentiana straminea. The sequence continues at coordinate 12,082,155 of JAVUPR010000048.1, forward strand.
AGAATATATATATATATATATATATATATATATATATATATATATATATATATATATATATATATATATATATATATGTATGTATACACACACACACATTCACTAACCCATAAAAAAAAATATTTATACTCCACATGAGTGTGGGGAGATCTCATGTAGTAGCAAATAGGGGATAGCCATTGCGACCCGCCACTATAACATTTTTGAATTTTTAATGATAAAAACTTTCGAACCGATCTAAATCCCGTAAAACTTGAAACCGATGAGGACAATCATAGAGACGACGACTGCTTTGCAGGGGCGTCAACTTGAAACCGATGAGGACAATCATAGAGATGACAACTGCTTTGCAGCAGTGTTCATGTCCAAATTTAAACTCAGGGCCAAATATTATTTTAAGTTCTTCTAAAAAAATGTTAACCAAAAATAATATATTATTTTTGCCTTTAGCAAGAAACGAATCTTGGTCCCTTATAAAGTTACAACGGACTGCTTACCATTAAAGCAATATATTATATATTTTCAAAAGTGCAATACATATATATACATATTAATGAGCTAAAATTTCACAGAGTCCTTAAATTTTGGGGGGCCTCGGAGCTATGGCCCCTTGGCCCTCCCAGTGGTGCCCCTGTTGCTTTGAAACCATTTACATAAACGTAAAATATCATGGTAATGGTCCCAAACATTTTCTCAATGTCTCAAATAGTCTTCATCATTCATAATTTTTATTTCCATTTCTAGCTATATATACATTTTTTATAACAATTTTAGGGCATTTATCGGAAACACATGGGTTCAGTTTGGTTTGGGTTGAAGTTTATTTTGGAGGTTTTTTATATGCTAGTGGATAATAAAATATAATAAAAATGAATGAAGTAATGATTAGAAAGTTAAAATAATAAAATAGATAAAGTGAAATGATGAAAGATAATTTAATATTTTTTATTTGTTGTTGAAATAATGATTTGTGAGAGAATTGTAAGAAATGATTAATGAAGTTGTAAAAAAACCCCAAGGAAAACAAACGGAAATAGTTGATTTACGTGTACACAGGCCAAAGTTAATCATATCTAGTTATTATATTATGTTCCCAAAAAGAATAAATCCGTTGTAGTCTAGGTGGTAAGGATACTCGGCTCTCACCCGAGAGACCCGGGTTCAAGTCCCGGCAACGGAATTGTTTTTTCACTTTTTGGTTTTTTGGTCATTTTATTCGAGAATCAAACCTGTGTTTTGATTTTTCCTCATGCAAAAGGCTTATTTATGGACTTTTGATTAACATGGGCTGGAAATGTCAAACTGGGCCCAAATAATTGAAACAATTTTATCCAATCCCACTTTTTTTTTTTTTTTTTTTTTTTTTTGAGAACCAATTCCATTGTTTTTGTTTTTGTTTTTTTCTTTTGAGATTTGTGTTTAAGCTTGTTTAGCTTATGAACCGGTTTTGAGTTCGATGGTCCAAATAATAAATTGTAATTTGGTTGAACCTTGACTCGTTTAATTCCAACTTGGTCTCTACTGATTTATATCAACCAAATGAGCCTTAATGATTAGATAAGCGTTTTGTTTAAGCTCGATTCATTTACATCAAATGAATAGGTGTTTGTAAAGCTTGACTGGTTTAATCACTTTATGGTTAGTAAATATTATATGTATGTATATATAGTATATTTATCCATGAAATAAAACAATCCTTCATGATCATAAGGGCACTCACACCAGAATCCTTATTTTTTATCCCTAAAATAACATAAAATAATACATATCCTTATTTTACAACCTCTCAATTCCAAACACTCCACAACAGCATCTATGTCCATATCTTTATACCATATATACCATTAAAATTAGAGATGGTGCTTTAAAATTGGGATAGTGCTCCACAAATGGGGATACAATGTTCACTAACTCTACGATAAGATAGGGATGATGCTTTTGCTGTTGAGGTATTTGAGAGAAAATACCACTTTTTATCTTTATTTTAAGGATAGAGTACGTATAGGGATTCTGCTACAATGCCCTAACTCATGTTTTTGTTTGTTTACTATCTTATCGAATTTGATAAAATGATTTAGTTTGACTCGTTTATATTTGAACATAAGTAGTTCTAGTGCACAACAAATTGTCTCAATAAAATGAAACAAAATAATTGTATACGATAGATTATAGTCACAATAAATAAACCATAACAATTAAAGTAACACAAGCTGATCAATCTCATTCAAATAGTATTAAATCATGATAAATGATAGAATTAGTTTGTTTTTTAAGGGGCGATGCCTACTGCAACAGTCATTTCGCAACAAATTACACAACAAAGTTTTACATGCTTGAGTTGGTCGGCCTATATCTTGAATAGTATAAAAGTTGTTTTGTCACTCATTGAAAACAACCATTGTGATAATAGCACTTAAATTTGTCAAATATTTTATACCACAACTGTTGCGGCTACATCATGTTGGAGAAAAATTTGAAGGGTTGAATAGTCAACTTTAGCGCGATTTACGGATAGGTTCCGATGTATTTCATCGAGAGTTAATGATATCATTAAATACTTCATACGGAGTAGTTGATAATGGGCTTTTGAATCACTCTATTTGGATGTCGGGTGAATGAGAAATTAATGGCTAAAGTTGGTAGAAAATATATAGGAGGTGGGTGTTGAAGGGAGGACCTCACCCCATTCTCTCACATAGGTAACTTGAGGCTTGTGAGGTCAAGTAATAAGAGCTAGTGTATACTTTTATAGATGTGCCCCAATGGGCAAGGCACTTTTGTGCAGGAGGGAGGACTTATATTATTCCACACGTACGCGCGTCGTCGCCGCCGTCCGTCCGGCTCGATGAGAGCTCAAGCATCGTATTTTCTCTAGTCTTTTCACCACAAAAAAGGTCTGGCATATAGATTTAGTTCTTGAGTCGAAGAGAAGTTGGAGCACTCTGTAAGTTCGTCGGAGCTCGGATTTTTTAAGTGCCTCTAAATCCGAGACGTAAAGCCGTTGTATCTTGGGAAACAGTTGCTACTACCGTGGGCACCATACCGGAGCAATTTGTCTTAAGGAAAGAGTAACAACTCGCCTCGGTTTGTCATTTACTTATGCATCGCAATTACTTTTCCTTTCTTTTCAGTCAGATCTGTATTGTGATAAGGTTTATTTTGTTAGATCAAGATTGCAAGCTTTATTTTTAGATCTACGTAGTAATCGCTCTAATTCATTAGATCTATTCTATAGTTGCTTTAATTTGTTAGATCTAAATAATAACATAATATTTTATTTTCGAGTTGTTATTTTTCTGAATTTAATTATTTCGTAATTCAATCCGTAAATCACTCCACACACGATAAACTATCCCAACACATCATTGTCTTTCCTTCTTTACCCTAATTTTTTTTTTTATTTTGGAAGTATCCCAATTTATAAAGAAAGGATATGAATAAATTTGAATATATATATTAAAGAGAATTATATTTTCCAGACCAGAAAAGTAGCTTAGCGGCAAGACTCTTAGGGTAGTCCCCGCAGAAACACCAAAAATTATGCCTAAAATAATACATATCCCTATTTTATAACATCTCAATCCAAAAACCTCCACAATAAGATTCCCTATCATTATCCTATAACATTTCAAATCATATTAAATAATACATATTCTACCTCACAACCTTATTATTTATACATATTAAATATTTATTATTTCACTTCAGCAGCATCCCTATTCTTATCATTATAATTTTTAATAATTAAATATGTTTTGGGCATAAATGGTGCATCCTCACAAGTAGAGATCCACTGTTTATATCCCTAAAAATAAATATGGATAGGAACTCTGTCGTGGAAGCTATTTTGGGATAAACTCTATTTTTTAATCTTCATTTTAGGGATAGAACACCATATAAGGCTTCTGTTGGGAGTGCCCATAACCGTAAGTGGATTATTATTCTGTTTTTATCGTTTTTTTTTTCTCTTTTTTGGTTCCTTTAATCTGCGGCAAAATACACGCGAACACTGATTTAAACACATACTACACACGGACACATTCACGCGTCCTAGCTTATATATATTCAATCCAATCAAAGTCCACCTTCTTCATCCCCCACAGGCCACAAACTAACACCAATATTAATTCCCAACTCATATTATATATGGCAAATTATTCAAAACCAAAACATGATCTTAAAGGCACATATTCATCAATAACAACCCGACCCGAAGAAGCGGATCGAGAAGTTCTCGAAGCAAGCTGGTGTGGGTGTTTCGGGTTGAGGAGGCGGCGGCACAAGTACAACAATCAAGAAACCAGAGTTTTCTTGAAGCAGAATTATGAGGGAAATGGGATGATGATCTGTAAAGAGTCTTGGTTAGTGAGTGAATTGAAGGAGTTTTCAGAGGGGGGATCAAGAAACGGTAATTGGAGAAGATCGAAAGGGAAGATACAGTGTGTTTATAGCCCAGAAAGCTATGCTCTTAACTTCGATGATGGCGGTGATGATGGTTGCCACTTGCCAGAGAGAAGAGGAGGAGGGTTTCATTAGTTTCCGGTCGAGGTCTTCTCGGCCTATGTAATAATAATTTGTTAATAATGAGAATGTTGATTATAAATTACAGAAACATCACAGTGCAAGTAATAAATTCAAAAAGTAATCTTGATTTTTTTTTCCCCTTGGATAAATAATTACCCTTACAACAAAATTAAAGCCAGATAGCAAGGCTCTGAAAACATTTTTAACCCCAATTCTGTATTGTATTTTTCTTTTTCCAAAAAAACAGCCATTTTGCGCAAATGCTCATTGCTCTCTTATGTCTGAGATCCCCTTATTGCACAACTGTCATTAGATGACTGACACGTGTATATTTCAGTCATCTTGTAACGGTCCGATGCAACAGAGACATTCTACCCAAAAATATCACCTACTTTAGATAGTGGAGCAATTTCTGCTGAGACTTGATTTGTGAGCATTATATATTTATATATATATATATCCTAAAAACAAAAACAGACACATTCTTTGGCTTGAAATCTTGAATTGTTCTGAGTGTCCTTGCTTCACATGAATTGTTCATTGCCTGATTTTTCGCCTGCACTGCTATATTCCGGAAATCCAAGTCAGACATAAGCATCAAATTTATCGAAAAAGTAATGCTACTACCACAACCAATCTGATGCAATGTCACTAAATGAATTTGGCGGGGCGGTATGTATATGGAAGTTAATTGTACATACCTTTTACGCTTGCTTTTCTGAGAAGTGGATGAAGAAGGATTGCTATGCCAGTTTCTTTTCCTCTGATTGATGAACCAATTGTTAATTTGTTTGAGTTGCAATCCTGTTTCCTGCACTAGCCTTGCTTTGTCTTCCTCCTGTTAACAGCAAACATGTTACGATTATCCACTTTATGTAGTGTATAGTCCCATTAACGTGGTGGTGTATAGTCCAATAAAGTGGCGATACATATCGTTTCTGAAAACACACATACAATAAGCTAGTGAGATTTCAGAACATACAGTTGGATAGGGCCATTTTGAATGTGATTGCCACCAAGCTTTTAAGTGGGATGTTGTGTCCCCAGGTAGCTTTCCTGCTCTTCTTTTGCGCAAAATTTCTTCTCTTATGTCCACAATCTTTTCCTTGTAGCCCTATATACAGAAGACAAGTTATCAACATCAACTAAAACAAAATAATTTTTATATATGTATATATAAGCAATTATTAGCAAGAGTGAAAGTAAATGGATTTCTTACTTGTTTCAGTTCATGCTTGAGTTCTTGACGAACACGTTCCATCAGAGACCTCTCACTTTCTGTAGGTGTAAGAGGACCAAAACCCATGGTGTCTTGGCCATCTAGACTACCTTCAAACAAGTTGGTGTCACTGTCTGCTTGTTCATCATCATCGTCAGACATAGTAGCTCCTGTACCCTCTGTCGGTGCTACCCCTGTCATAAAATATCAAGTCCATATTATCTATCAATAAGCTGCGACGATTTTTTCATAAAAGGGGATGTAAATATTTGAGATTGTTTTCAATTTCATCGACATTCAATGTGAAATTTTTGAGATCATGCAGTAACAATCTGAGACTGTTTCCAATTTTATCGACATAGAATGTGAAATTTAAGTGATCATGCATAACTAAAACGGCATGTAACAATATGCGCTTGTTTTCAATTGCACCGGGAGTTCACCTGTTAAGCTTTGGAGTGATTGCTCAAGCTCCCAGCAGGCCATGACTGCTTCCATTGCATGAACACGAACATGCTGTTGCAGTTGTTCTTTGAAAGAAGAAAGCAAGAGGACATAATGTGTCTGTAAGATAGCAACCAAGGAATCAATGAAACACGAGAAGAAAAAAGTCAACAGTGTAAAGTTAAGCAAGAAAAGTTCATCTGTAAGAAAACTGAGGATAGTAACTAAATAAATACAATTTATTCATACTTAACAGAAAATAACAGCCAAAGTTATACAATTACATGTAAGGTAGCAAATCTCGCTGTGTTTGTTCGGAACATTTGTATACACTTATCATAGTCACAGAATTCAACAGAAAATGCAGGTCAAAGAAAGCATGGCCAAAGTTTAATAGTTTATCATACTTTAGAAAATGCAGTCATTTTGAGGAACTGGCTTAAAAATGCTTGAAACCTAATGCAGGCGATAGAGAAAACATTACAATACCGACACAATAAAACCTATCAATATTTCCCCACATAATATATCAGCTCCATTTTCCGCTATTGAGCTGATTACATGAACTATTATATATACGCAGCACTGAAACATGAGCTTTAGAACTCAAAAAATGCAGTATGATCGAGATGGAACAAGTAGACCTAGATGAGCACACAGCAGAGCAGCATGGTTCAGCAGCAGAGTTGAAGGAAGTTCTTTGAGACATAGGTCAAACACCTATGTTTAAAAAAGTAGTTAATGGTAGTTATCGAGCAGGCAAGTAGTTAGGTTAGTTATTAGAGGTTGTTATCAGTGTAAAAAACTTATATAAGCTACAATCTACTGCTCTAAACTTGCTTTTTCCAGTTCATGAGCAATAAAAGTTCATTCGCCTTTCATCTCTCATGCAAGTGTTTTTTTTTTCTGTATTTGATTCTTTTCAGTTCATTATCAAGCTGTGAGAAGAATCAGAAGAAGAAAAATTCTTCTGAGTTTTATCCTCCAATTGTGGAATTCTTCATTAGCAACTAACGCAAAGTTGATTCGATGCTTTACTTTGAATTATGTACTTAGAAGAACATACTTCTCTATACTGTATTTAATCCTCTTAATAATCCAGTTTTCTGGAAGAATCGCGTTGAAGTAACAATTACGCAACGCAATGCATCAAAATTTTACATAGATTCTCTTAGAAACTCAATAACAAAAAGTCAACTATTCAGGCTTTTGAAGTATAGTTGTTTTAGCACAAGAAAAAAAGAATATGTCTGGGCCTTTTCTGTTTAAGACTTTGGAGAACTCATAAAAAATAGTAGCATGACTGCTTGACACATATTACATTCACAAAGAGATTCTCCATTTACAAAGCCAATTTGGAGGTTTCAATTATTGTTGTACTGAAAGTAACAAGATTCCTCTTTTGATGGGACAGAGAGATATTCTGTTTATCTCAAAAATCATAACAGCTAGAGAAGAAATTCCTATTGGGAATCTTTCTCTATTGGACAAATATCTCTCCTCAAGCATAATCCTTTAACACAAAAAAAAAAACAAGTTCTAGCTTAAATTTTCACCAAGAAGTATCTCACTTTTTCATTTTCATTATTATTATTATTTCAAAAACAATCTTGCCACCACTTAAATTGCAGCAGGTCTGCCTGCACCTTTCCTTTAATTACCAGAAAAACAAAGACAAGGATATTGGAAAAGAAGAAAAAAAATTTAAAAAGAAAATCCATCATGCTGGCCATAAACATTTAGATTAATTAATCATAAGTTTAAGAGCCATGAAATCCACCAAAATAGGAAACTTTTGCATCTCCATATATCCATATAATTTTATTTTGCATAAAAATCTGCACACTACAACACTCTCCTGGTTAAATCTTAGTGCTAGTTTCTTCAAGAATTCAAGTGTAGAAATAAAATAAATAAGTAAAAAAAAAAAATGAAATATTTAAGAAATTCAAGTGTAGGCTATTAAAATCAAACTGTCAACGGGAAGTTTTCACTTATTTCAATTCCCGAAGAAGAAGGAATTCAAAAGAACAGAATTAAGACTTGAGCTTTTTAATCGGTATCTTACCTTGAAATGTCTGCAGCCAATTTAAAAAATAAATAAATAAATAAAAGCTGAAGAAACGTTTTTCATCTGCGCATGTTCTTCGCAGCTGCGAAGAAACTATGGAACAAAAATCATTTTCCGGAAAAATGTTTGAATTTTTTAACACTACAATTTTATTTTATTTTTGAAAAAAAAAAAAAAATTTTAATTCAACACGAGTTTACCATGAATTGATCGAGGTCTTTATCATCAAGAGCTTGTTGATGAGGATCGCCGGCGCCGTGACCATGACTTCTCAGGACGGCAGAATACTTAGCAACAACATGCTGCGATTGAGCTAGCTGAGCGTCAATCCTCGGCAATTGGTCCACCGGCGTAGCAATTCTCAAGCACGAAACATGTGCCGCCAACAATTGATCGTACAACGGATGGTTAAGTATCTCCGCTTTAGTTTTCTCTCTCTCCCACTCATCATTCATAACCTCCGCACTAACAACCGCTCCGCCACCACCACCACCACCACCAATTACCTCACCATTATGATCGTTTCCATTTCCAGTACTATTATTATTACTCTCTCTTAGCCTTTTGTGCATATTCATCGGCTCAAGCACCGGAACGTCGTCGGTGGAGTTACTATTATTCGACGTCTGTAGCTGGTGGAGGAAATTACTGGTAGCAGCAACGTCGTGGTGACGGAGAATCGAGCTGTTGAGAAGCCAGGACGGCGGAGACTGATGATTGCTGTTGTTTCCGTTGCCGTTGTTGTTGCCGGCGGCAACAGAAGTAGGGGTATCAGGAGGGGAGTGAATTGAAATGGAGGAGCGTAAAACAGCAGCAGCGTTCTGATGATGGTGATGTTGCTGCTGGGGATGATGGTGATGTTGCTGATTTGGGTCAGGCGGCGAAAAGTGGTGGGGGTGGGGGTACGGGTGGTGCTGGTGGTGGTGGTGCTGCTGCTGTTGAAGTGCCATTTCTTGAGAGTGAGAGAGGTGGTGGTCCTCGTACGCCATTGTTTTTGTTTTTCTTTCTTTCTTTCAGATTACAATTATTATCTCTACTACTACTAGTCTGTCTTTCTCTTCTCTTTTCACTGCTCTTCTAAGCTCATTACTCTTACCACTCACCGTAGATATATAGATAACATACAGAAGAATTTTAAATTAGGGCATTCCTACTAACCCCACCTTTGATCTCCGTAAAGTCGAAATGTTTTCAAAGTGTTTCATTGTGGTGTCAATAACGTTGTTATGACACACTGCTTTTTTAGTTACAAAAAAAAAGACAGAAAAATTCAGACTGACAAAAATACCTCTTATATAAAGTCGCGTGGGGTTTGGCACGCTGGGTTTGGTATCTGCTTGACTTACCTGTAGTGTATTATTTATTTGTTGTTTTTTTTTTTTTTTTTTCAAACACTCGTAACTTTTGATTTAAAACTTCAATCATCGAATTTTTTTTTTTACCAAAATTCATAATTTTTTGCTCTTTAATTTGAGCGCAAATACGATACTCTTTCGATGTAAATTATGAAACCCGAAAAAATATTTGCATAACCGGAGCGTTTTTTTTCTTATAAACGACTGTAACATTTGATTTAGAACACCGATCATCAAAATTGTTTCACCAAAGTTCATATTTTATTTATCTTCATTTTGAGACCTCATTTGATACCATTTTCAACGTAGTATTTGAAAGCAGAATTTTATCGCAGCGTTTACAGTAACACGTTTTATTAACAGACAAAATATCACCATTAACATTGCATAATACAACAATCTATCAAAAAATGGTGGATATCGTATTGAAACAATATATCAAAGCATTATGGAGATGCAACTCCCGAGGAATCAAGAGAATAAAAGCCTAATACTATTGAATATAATCAAAAAGCATATCAGGGAAACTAAAACATTCTTCAAGTTGTTGAAAACCAAAGAGTTTGTTTTACCATCTATAGACATTTATCCTTCAAACCCGCACCACATCAAACTTCATGAAAGATGTATGAAGCAGAAAAAAAATTAAATAGCAGCAGCTCGGCCTCATCGATAGAGAATTTAGGCTCCTCAATATTCTTAAAGACAAAAAAACACCAACATTGCCTCACCATTTGAATCAACAACCTTCAATCACCTAGGCCAAAACCACACCACAACAAATAATGGAATGCAAGGAAAGGTTAAAACCAAATAAAGACATCATATGCCTGCAATAACACCTTTTATGAATAATACATAGCTATATTAACAGTAACACAGTAACACCCCCAAAACTAGTGTATTAGAAAGCTTAATGATATGAACCAAGTGAACAACACAATCAATCTTCTTTAAAACATCATAGATGCATCCTTAAACCAACCCTTAAACTGTGGGATCACCAATATTATCAACCACAACAGACTTACCATTATTTGTGTTCTCAACAGAACTATTAGTTTCAGCTCCATGGTTATCAAAATAGTTGACAATGGTAGCTTCAATACCTACCATGGCAGTTTCAATACCTGCCTTGGGATTCCCCTCAACCCTAGTTTCCCGAGGAACGGTCCCAGACTCAATACGTAAATTTTCAGAATTTATAACACTTGAAATGTCCAAAACATAAACATTAGAAGTGTTACCCACTTGTCAAAATTTTTTAGTTACAAAAAAGACAAAAAAATTCAGACGGACAAAAATACCTCTTATATAAAGTCGCGCAGGGTTTGGCACGCTCGGTTTGGTATCTGCTTGGCTTACCTGTAGTGTTTTATTTGTTTGTTTTTTTTTTTTTTTTTTTTTCAAACTCTCATAACTTTTGATTTATAATTTCGATCATCGAAATTTTTTCACCAAAAATTCATATTTTTTTGCTCTTTCATTTGAGCCCAAATAAGATACCTTTCCGGCGCAAAAATTTTGAAAGCGTAAAAATATATGCATTATCCGGAGCGTTTTTTCTTATAAACGACCGTAACTTTTGATTTAGAACACCAATCATCAAAATTGTTTCACCAAAGTTCATTTTTTTTTATCTTCATTTTGAGACCTCATTTGATACATTTTCGACGTAGTATTTGAAAGCAGAATTTTATCGCAGCATTTTAACACAGTAACACGTTTTATTAACAGACAAAATATCACCATAACATTGCATAAAACAAAAATCTATCAAAAATGGTGGATATCGTAATGAAACAATCTATCAAAGCATTATGGAGATGCAATTCCCGGAGAATCAAGAGACTAAAAGCCTAATACTATTGAATATAATCAAAAAGCATATTAGGGGAACTAAAACATTCTTCAAGTTGTTGATGACCAAAGCAGTTTGTTTTACCATCTATAGACATTTATCCTTCAAACCCGCACCACATCAAACTTCATAAAAGATGTACGAAGCAGAAAATGCATTAAATAGCAGCAGCTCGGCCTCATCAATAGAGAATTTATGCTCCTCAATATTCTTAAAGACAAAAAAACACCAACATTGCATCACCATTTGAATCAACAACCTTCAATCACCTAGGCCAAAACCACACCACAACAAATAGTGGAATGCAAGGAAAGATTAAACCAAATAAAGACACTATATGCCTGCAATAACACCTTTTACGAATAATACATAGCGATATTAACAGTAACACAGTAACATAGTAACACCCCCAAAACTAGTGTATTAGAAAACTTAATGATATGAACGAAGTGAACAACACAATCAATCTTCTTTAAAACATCATAGATGCGTCCTTAAACCAACCCTTAAACATCACAAGGATGGTCTAAAAGGCAGCCTCAAGGGCGGTCTCAAGGATAGCCTCAACTCCACACATTATATGTCCCTTCTCGGACTACTTTTGAAAGGCTTCCGTCCTCCTCCCGCCAGGTTTCTCCTCCGCCGCCACTTCATGATTCATTTATCCATTAGTACCAGGGTCAATCAACACAGTTTTAGCAAGGTTCCTTCCCAGATTTGTTCGGGACATAGTTCACCCAGGTCCTAATGTCTTTCACATAGGTTCGGGTGTAGAAAGTGGTTTTGGCGTTCAGAGTGATTTGAAGATGTAGATGTTTATAGCCTATACGAGAGATATGGATGAAAATGAGGAAAGGATGTTAAGGAACTTTCGTGCATAAAGGTCAACAGAGCGAGCACCAAAGAAAGGAAATTGGTTTACAAGCTTGCAGAAGAATAATGCTTTAGTGTTCACAGGTACATACGGTTCTAAAATAGCAGAGTATTGGGTCATGGAAATAAAGAGGCTCCTTGAGAATTTGTGAAGAGAGTTTGAGAATGTGATAAACACAAGAGTGTGGAAATATTACTCAGCAGACTCAGTCTGCTGAGGCTTCAGCAGGGTGCTCAGCAGATTGCTGAGCCTTAGGATTTCGTGCATAATATTTTGTACACCTTATTTAATTGTAAAATTAATTGTAAAAGACATATTAATTGTGAGTCATATAAACAATTAATATGTCAAACTCTAGTTTACTTTATGTCATAGACATAACTTTTACTTTTTACTTTTGCATGCTTGCCGCCCACATCTACGTACTCGAGTGGCCGCCCAAGCTAGCTAGCTAGTCTCTCTATCTCAATTGTATCTATTTATACATCTTTTTACTCAATGAATAAACTAAGTTGAAGTTTACTCTTGTGTTTATCACATTCTCAAACTCTCTTCATGGTATCGGAGCCTTGCGAGTTCTAAAAAAATCCGCCGCAAAACTCGGTTCTTTTTCGAAAAATGTCAACATTATCGATGTTTCATCTTCTTCGGTAGACTCACAATTTGCCTCGACGGACCGGGATAAGCGAACACTCTTCTTTTACAAATCATAAACTTGATGGTAACAATTACTTGCTATGGTCAAGGTCTATGAAAATGTATATCTCCGGCCGGGGCAAGATGGGATATACATGCGGTTCCAAACCCGCCCTTGCTTTGAAACCGACCCCAAGTTTGAAGCATGGGACACAGAAAATAACCAAGTCATGACCATCCTCACGAGGTCTATGACAAAAGAGATCGAGTGAGAACTTCATGATGTATGACACGCTAAGGAAATGCGGGACAATGCCGAGACCTTTACTCAAAAAGGACAATACATCGAAGTCTATGAACTCGAAGCTCGATTCAAAATTGTAGACAAGGGGATATGTACGTAACTCAATACTTTAATCAACTATCTAAGGCATGGCAACACCTAGATATGTTGGAGACTCACCCCTGGAATGATGTTAAAGATCGCACTCTTTAAAGACATTATCGAGAAAAGAGAGTATTCAAATTCCTTCTTGGGTGAATCCTACTCTTGATGATGTCGAGGTAGAATTCTTGCTACTAAACCTCTTCCAAATCTCAAATCCATGTTTGCGAGGTCAAACATGAGGAAAGCGAGGAGGAAAGTGATCTTTGCTTTGAACCCCCCGTGACAACCCTACCGAAAGTGCCACCCGCCGACCGTCGGGAACCTGCCGAGGCTGCGAGGCTTACGGGAAGCCCCGTCGATAAAGCGGGAAGCGTTGCGCGTGACCACCGCAAACGCACTAATCACACCAAGGACACTTCGGAAGCTACATGGCAAGCCTAACTCCTCCAAGACCTCCGGACACCGCCAAGGAAAGTCGGGCGGACACATAAGTGAGGAAGAAGATGACAACGAGTTGAATGCTCGGCCTTGCCGCATTCAAAGCCTTCCTAACTCAACAAAAGGGAGGTAGTCACTCTGCGACATAGCCTCTCATGCCGTACGGGTAAATTCTACTCATCTATTAGTAATGAAACCTGGATTGTTGACTCGGGCCTCATCCCATATGATTTGGTAATAAAAATCTCATTACTCAACTTAAGCCATGTCCCCAAATTCACAATATTAAGAGGCTGATGGATCTATCTCTAGTGCAAAAGGTTTTGGTCGGTGCGACTTACTAATAAGATATGCTCGCAGAATGTCCTATTTGTTCCAAAATTAGATTGCAATCTCATATCGTCGAAGTAAACTTACTAAAGATTTGAAGCTGGATCGTTGTTTTTAATGAGAATCGGTGCACATTCCGGGATCATTCCTCAAAGGCGGTGATTGGGACTGCTAAACCTTGCTCGGAGTACGTTTGTGGTCAACCCCTGCGAAGACGAAGAGGCGAAGCCGAATCGCCTCAATGCCACCGCACTCAAAACCTAGACAATATCATGTTATGGCATTATAGACTAGGACATCCCGAGTTTTAGTTATTTAAAGTCTATAGATCCTGAATTGTTTAAAGGTTGTAATTTGAATGATCTTCAATGTGATATTTGTCGGTTGCTAAACTCACCAAATCGTGTATGCAAAATTACCTTACTTACCATCCACACCATTCACCTTAATTCACGGTGACGTATGGGGACCCTCGAGAGTAAAAAGCATAACGGGAAAGAGGTGGTTTGTTACCTTCATAGATGACCACACCGGAACCACTTGGTTATTTTTAATGAAGGATAAGTCGAAGTTGGACCCATCTTTCAAGAATTTTACAACATGGTCTCCACTCGGTTTGACACTAAGATCAAAATCTTGAAGATCGACAATGCTCTTGAATATTATGAGTCTCATCTCGGTAATTTCTTGATGGATAAAGGGATTGTCCATATCGGTAGTTGTGTTGAAACCCCTCGGCAAAATGGGGTTCTTTGAGAGAAAGAACAGGCATCTGCTTGAAATGGCTAGGTCTATTATGTTTACCACAAATGTTCCAAAATATATGTGGGGTGAAGCCATATTGACTTCCACATACTTAATCAACAGACTTCCCCCGGGGTACTAGGCTTCAAAACTCCTATCAAAACCCTATCGGACACACACACTCGCCCCCATCTTATTTCCCGATTACCTCCAAAAATCTTTGGTTGTCTTGTGTTTGTCTATATCCATGCCCAACACGAAGCAAACTTGATCCCAAAGCTCACAAGTGCATATTCCTAGGATATGCAAAGGACAGGAAAGGTTACAAGTGCTACTCGCCTTCTGAAAAAAGATTTTACAATTCTATGGATGTAAATTTTTTTGAAAGGACTCCCTACTACAACAAGTCCACTGAGGCAGTCACTGATGGAAACCTGATAGAAATTGACCTAAACCCCTTCCTTCAGCAAACTCTTAACCCTCAGCAACCTACTGATCCTCAGCAGACTGAACCCCAGTACCCTACTGACTCACAACGCCTGCGATCCCCAAAGAACCAACCGACTCGAGCTCCGCTGCGACCCCGAGCCCACCGACACTCGGCAATGCGGATCCTCGGCGGTCTGCGACATTGATGACGGACTATTGCTCTAAGGAAAGGAAAAGATCATGCAGCGATCATTCTATTCATACTTATTTATCTTATGATCGGTTGTCTCTATCTTTGCCATGTTTACACGGGACACGGACTCTCACTCTATCCCTAGAAATATTCGGGAGGCCCCTTCAAAATGATAAGTGGAAGGGCGTTGTTAAAAGCGAGATGATTGCTCTCTGGATAATCATACTTGGGACCTCGCAACTCTTCCCAAAGGCAAGAAGACGAGTTAGGCTGAGATGGTTATTCACTATCAAATACCGCTGGCGATGGTACAATTGACAAGTACAAAGCCGGATTGGTAGCAAGGGGATTCACTCAAACTTATGGTATTGACTATAAGGAAACTTTTGCACCGGTGGCAAAACTCAACACTTGTCGGGTTCGATCTCTCTAGTTGTCCAAGCTGGGTCAGCCTCTACACCAATTGGATATCAAAAATGCTTTTCTCAATGGTGATCTCATCGAGGAAGTCTATATGAATGTACCTCCTGGTTTTGTCAATCCCCACACTCGGGGCAAGGTATGCAAACTCGGAAAATCTCTATATGGCTCGAAGAAATCCCAAGAGCCTGGTTTGGCAAACTCACTACGTGGTTAAAGGCTATTTGGATATCATCAATGCAACTACGATCACACCATGTTTGTCAAGACAACCAACCAGAGGAGGTCCATTCTAATTGTTTATGTGGATGATATCATCCTACTTGGGGAAGACTCTCGAGATCCAAAACTTGAAGACTCTCGGCAAAGGTGTTCCAAGTTAAAGATGCGGGCTACCTCAAGTACTTTCTTGGTATGGAAGTGGCTAGAAACACCAATGGCATTTCGGTCTCCCAAAGGAAGTATGTCTGGACTCTACCGAAGGAAAGCGGCATCTTTGGGATGCAAACTGCTTGTATCAGAGTAGACCCAGGTCATACCTCTTGCATGGTGACATTCTTTGTCCGGAAAGAACAATATCAAAGGCTTGTAGGCAAACTCATATACCTTTCTCACACAAGACCGATATTGCATATGGGGTCGGTCTCAGTCGGTCAATTCATGCATTGCCCTGCGAGCAACATTGGGATGCAAGTGAATAGGATCGAGGTATTTAAAATCCACTCTGGCCAAGGCACACTTCACCAAGTCTCGATAGATCAATCAAGGTCTACACCGATCTTGATTGAGGTGGATGTCACATTGACGGGGAGGTCTACCACAGCTATTGCTCATATATATGGGGGAACCTAGTTACTTGGAGGAGCAAGAAACAACCTATCTTGTGTCAAGAAGCGATCTTGAAAGGCTGAACTAAGGGCACTTGTACTTGGCATTTGTGAAGCTCTATGGCTAAAAAGTGCGGGCGACCGAACTTCAAGCAAACGTATCGCAACCTATCACACTCTGTTGTGATAATAATTCAGCCTTATGCATGGCGAGAAGATCCAGTCCATCATGATAAAACCAATCATGTGGACATTGACAGACACTTTTCGAAGGAAGATTGATGCCAAGATTATTCAACTCCAAAGTATGTTCCCTCGGCGGATCGGAATGCGATATTCTTACCAAGGCTATTCCACCTCTTATGTTCGGCGGACTAAGTAGCAAACTTGGTGCATCAACATATACAAACCCGGTTGAGGGGGTGTGGAAATATTACTCAAAGCGGACTCGGTCTGGCGAGGCTTCGACAGGGTGCTCGGCGAGATTGCGAGCCTTAGATTTCGTGCATAATATTTTGTACACCTTATTTAATTGTAAAAGACATATTAATTGTGAGTCATATAAACAATTAATATGTCAAACTCTAGTTTACTTTATGTCATAGACATAACTTTTACTTTTTACTTTTGCATGCTGCTTGCCGCCCACATACTACGTACTCAAGTGGCCGCCCAAGCTAGCTAGCTAGCTAGTCTCTCTATCTCAATTGTATCTATTTATACATCTTTTTACTCAATGAATAAACTAAGTTGAAGTTTACTCTTGTGTTTATCACATTCTCAAACTCTCTTCAGAGTAAACTTCAACTTAGTTTATTCATTGAGTAAAAAGATGTATAAATAGATACAATTGACATAGAGAGACTAGCTAGCTAGCTTTGGGCGGCCACTGAGTATGTAGATGTGGGCGGCAAGCATGCAAAAGTAAAAAGTAAAAGTTATGTCTATGACATAAAGTAAACTAGAGTTTGACATATTAATTGTTTATATGACTCACAATTAATATGTCTTTTACAATTAATTTTACAATTAAATAAGGTGTACAAAATATTATGCACGAAATCCGAGGCTCAAAGCAATCCGCCGAGCACCTCTGTCGAGAGCCTCAGCAGACCGAGTCCGCCGAGTGATATTTCCACACCCCCTCAAACCGGGTCGTATATGTTGATGCGGCCAAGTTTGCTACTTAGTCCGTCGAACATAAGAGGTGGAATAGCCTTGGTAAGAATATCGCATTCGATCCGCCGAGGGAACATACTGGAGTTGAATAATCTTGGCATCAATCTTCTCCTTCGTAAAAGTGTCCGTCAATGTCCACATGCTTGGTTTTATCATGATGGACTCGGATCTTCTCGCCATGCATAAGGCTGAATTATTATCACAACAGAGTGTGATAGTTGTCGATACGGTTGCCGAAGTTCGCCCGCACTTTTTAGCCATAGAGCTTCACAAATGCCAAGTACAAGTGCCCTTAGTTCAGCCAAAGATCGCTTCTTGATATAGGTTGTTTCTTGCTCCTCCAAGTAACCAGGTTCCCCCATATATACGAGCAATAGCCTGTGGTAGACCTCTCCGTCAACGTGACATCCACCCCAATCAAGATCGATGTAGCACTTGATTGATCTATCAAGATAGACTTGGTGAAGTGTGCCTTGGCCAGAGTGGATTTTAAATACCTCGTATCCTATTCACCGCATCCCAATGTTGCTCATAGCAGGGCAATGCATGAATTGACCGACCGTGACCGACCCCATATGCAATATCAGTCTTGTGTGAGAAAGGTATACGAGTTTGCCTACAAGCCTTTGATATTGTTCTCTCCCGACAAAGCAATGTCACCATGCGTAGGTATGACCGGGGTCTACCTGGAGATACAACGTTTGCATCCCATCATGCCGTTTCTTCGATAAGTCCAGACATACTTCCTTTGGGAGACTCGAAATGCCATCGGTGGTTCTAGCTACTTCCATACCAAGAAAGTACTTGAGGTAGCCCGCATCTTTAACTTGGAACACCTTGCCAAGAGTCTTCAAGTTCGGATCTCGCAGAGTCATCTCCAAGAAGGATGATATCATCCACATATACAATTAGAATGGACCTCATCCGGTTGGTTGTCTTGACAAACATGGTGTGATCGAGTTGCATTGATGATATCCAAACAGCTTTAACCACAATAGTGAGTTTTCCAAACCATGCCCTTGGTGATTGCTTCAGGCCATACGAGATTTCCTCGCTTACACACCTTGCCTCGAGTATGAGGATTGATAAAACCAGGGGTACAAACATATAAACCTCCTCGGTTGAGGTCCCCATTTAAAGGCATTTTTGATGTCCAATTGGTGAAGAGGCTCACCAAGTTGGACAAATTAGGGAAATCGCACTCGACGTTTCGAGCTTTGCTACTTGGTGCAAAAGTTTCCTTATAGTCAATGCCATAAGTTTGAGTGAATCCCCTTGCTACCAATCCGGCTTTATACTTGTCAATTTTACCATCGCATTGTATTTGATAGTGAATAACCATCTGCAGCTAATTGTTTTCTTGCCTTTGGGAAGAGTTGTGAGGTCCCAAGTATGATTATCCAAGAGAGCAGTCATCTTTGTTTTGACAGCAGCCTTCCACTTATCATTTTGAAGGGCCTCCTGAATATTCCTAGGGATAGAGTGAGAGTCCAGGTCCTGTGTAAACATGGCAAAGATAGGAGACAACTGATCATACGATAAATAAGTATGAATAGAATGATCAGTGCATGATCTTTTCCCTTTCCTTAGAGCAATAAAGTCCGTCATCTACTTCGATAGGACCGCCGAGGGTCGTAAGCCGGGGTCCGGCGAGACTCGGTTCGCAGGTTCCGAGGTTCCGGTTCGAGCGAGCTCCGGGTCGCCACGGACTCGGGTCGCCAGACCGCCGAGGGTCGATAATGTGAGTATCCGCAGGATGCCGAAGATTATGAATCGCCGAGGGTTAGGACTCGCCGAGGGTAAATGGTTTGCCGAGGGAACGGACTTAGTTCAATCTCAATCGGGTTTCCATCGTTGATCGGCTCGTAGGTTTGTGTAATATGGAGTCCTTTCAAAGAATTTCACATCCATAGAATTGTAAAATTTCTTTTCGCAGGAGAGTAACACTTGTAACCTTTCTCGTCCCGTGCATATCCAAGGAAAATGCACTTATGAGCTTTAGGATCAAGTTTACTTCGTGTTGAGCATGGATATAAACAAACACAAGACAACCAAAGATCTTTGGAGGCAATTGGGTAATAAGATGAGAGCGAGGAGTGTGTGGTCGGCGGGGTTTGGAGAGGAGTTTTGAAACCTAACACTCACTGGGAAGTCCGTTGATTAAATATGTGGCGGTCAATATAGCTTCACCCCACATGTATTTAGGAACATGTGTAGTGAACATGATTGATTTGGCCATTTCCAAAGCAGATGCCCTGTTCTTTCTTTCAAAGAACCCCATTCTCGTTGAGGTGTTTCCACACAACTACCGATATGAACAATTCCTCTCGTTTGTCAAGAAGTTACCGAGGTTAGACTCATAGTATTCCGAGCATTATCGGTCTTTAAGATCTTGATCTTAGTATCAAATTGGGTGGAGACCATGTGATAAAATTCTTGGAAGATAGGTCCAACTTCGATTTGTCTTTCATTAAGAACGTACCAAGTGTTTCGGTATGATCATCAATGAAGGTTACAAACCACCTTTTTCCCGTTATACTTTTCACTCTCGGGGTCCCCATACATCACCGTGAATTGGGTGAAAGGGGAAGAGGGCAAGTGAGGTAACTTATCATACACAGATTTGGTGAGTTTAGCAAATTGACAAATATCACATTGAAGATCATTAAGATTACATCCTTTAAACAATTCAGGGATTAAAGACTTTAAATAACCAAAACTTGGATGTCCTAGTCTATAATGCCATAACATGATATTGTCTAGGTTTTGAGTGCGAGCCGCCGAGGCGCATTCGTCTTCGCCTTCGTCTTCGTGCCAGGTTGATCACAAACGACCCCGAGCGGGGTTTAGCTTGCCCAATCACTTCTCGAGAAGAAAGATCCTGGAATGTACACCGATTCTTATTAAAAACAACGGTCAATTCGGATCTTTAGTGAGTTTCCGACGATATAAGGTTACGATCTAACTTTGGAACAAACAGACATTCGTAGATATATCCGATTAGTAAGTTTAACCTTCCCAACACCTTTTGCATAAGAAACAGAACCATCGCGAGTCTTAATTTCGTGAATTTGGTTGCATGGCATATATTGGGTAATAAGGTTTTTATTACCAATCATATGGGAAGAAGCCCCGAATCAACAATCCAAGTCTCATTACTAAGAGGTGAGTAAAATATTCTGTTTTAGCATGAGTGGCCATTTCGATGGGGAGCTACCTTCCCGATGCCGAGCAATAAAGGCTCTAAAGGCGCAACCGAGCATTCAAACCATCGTCATTCTCCTCTTCACCGATAAGTTTGCCTTGACTTTCCCTGGTTGGTTTTGAGGTTTTAGAGGGGTTAGGTTTGCCATGTAGCTTCCAACAATTGTCCTTGGTGTGATTTGTGCGTTTGCGGTGATCACGAAACGGCTTTCCGGCTTTCTCGCGGTAGGCTTCCCGTAAGTCTCATTAACCTTCGGCAGGCGTACCTTCGCATAGGGTTGTCGGGGAGTTCAAGAAAGCATCACTTTCCTCCTCGCTTTCCTCATGTTTGACCTCAAGCAAACATGGATTTGAGATTTGGAAGAGGTTTAGTAGCAAGAATTCTACCTCTCGACATCATCAAGAGTAGGATTCGATCCGAGTAAGGAATTTGAATACTCTCTTTTTCTCGATAATGTCTTTAAAGAGTGCGCATCTTTAACATCATTCCGGGGCGAGTTTCCAACATATCTAGGTGTTTCCATGCCTTAGATAGTTGATTAAAGTATTGAGTTACGTACATATCTCCTTGTCCGCAATTTTGAATCGAGCTTCGAGTTCATAGACTTCGGATGTATTGTCCTTTTTGAGTAAAGGTCTCCGGCATTGTCCCGCATTTCCTTAGCAAGTGTCATACATCATGAAGTTCTCATCGATCTCTTTTGTCATAGACCTCGTGAGGATGGTCATGACTTGGTTATTTTCTCGTGTCCCATGCTTCAAACTTGGGGTCGGTTTCAAGAAGGCGGGTTTGGAACCGGACGGATATCCCATCTTGCCCCGGCCGGAGATATACATTTTCATAGACCTTGACCATAGCAAGTAGTTGTTACCATCAAGTTTATGATTTGTAAAAGAAGAGTGTTCGATTATCCCGTCTCCGTCGAGGCAAACTGTGAGTCTACCGAAGAAGATGAAACTTCGGATAATGTTGACATTTTCCGAAAAAGAACCGAGTTTTGCGGCGGATTTTAGAACTCGTAAGGCTCGCTACCATGAAGAGAGTTTGAGAATGTGATAAACACAAGAGTAAACTTCAACTTAGTTTATTCATTGAGTAAAAAGATGTATAAATAGATACAATTGAGATAGAGAGACTAGCTAGCTAGCTTGGGCGGCCACTTGAGTATGTAGATGTGGGCGGCAAGTATGCAAAAGTAAAAAGTAAAAGTTATGTCTATGACATAAAGTAAACTAGAGTTTGACATATTAATTGTTTATATGACTCACAATTAATATGTCTTTTACAATTAATTTTACAATATAATAAGGTGTACAAAATATTATGCACGAAATCCTGAGGCTCAGCAATCTGCTGAGCACCCTGCTGAGCCTCAGCAGACTGAGTCTGCTGAGTGATATTTCCACAATTTGGAAGTGCCTGTTGGGAGGATTTTGCATCATAAAAACAAAAGAAAATTTATAAACCTATACTTAACATGCAAACTAACTCCTAACCAACCAAATATCGGGTAGTTGATAGCATAGTAGGGTAAGTACAGGGTCGATCCACAGGGAATTGGGATGTTGAATCTAATTTCATTAATTCCTTTCAATTGTTACTTAGGAAAAACGAATAAACGAAAGAACAAATAAAATAAACGAAAAAGCAATTAAAATAAAGCTAACCTACGAAATAAAATAACACAACCTAAACTAAACTAAAGATACATGGGATCAAACAAAGTGCACAAACCAAGTGATTTCAATCCTATTTCATCTCATGATTTTAATTCAAATTGTGGTTTCACCTTTACACGAGATACAAATCCCTAATCTCTTAGTGAATTTAATCTCAAGCTATGGATTCCTAATTCCTTAGTGAGTCCAATTTATCAATCTCTCATCTTCCGAATGTTGAGATCGATTACCAAACAAAACTCGGTGTAGATTCAGGTTAACTCTCGTATTTTAGAATCTAACAACCTAGATAATTAACCAATTAATTTGTCACATAATTAATGATTAAAAATCCTATCTTTCTATGGTGATCTAGTCTACGCAACTTCCGTATGTTGTAACTATCAATCGTAAACGATCTCCCGATCTAATTCACATAATAGCATCAAAATCATAGAACGATACAAAATAAATTAAAGATCATAAAAAAACGAATAAGGACTGAATAAATTAAATAAATAAACTCACGTAGTGTGGTACATGATTGAATCCATGAATCGAAAACGGAAGAAAACTACATCTAATCTAACCCGGATCACCCGAGCACAAGGCTCGGGTGATCGGCCTTGGACTGCAAAGCTGCCGCTGCTGCTGTGTTTTTTTTTTGCCGCAGGAATGAATTGTTGTATATTCCCCCCTTAGGGTTGAACAAAGCATGCGCATATATATATAAATTGTAAGGCGGCCGTTTGTGTATTTGGGTAGTATGTCGAATTTGAATAATCCTTATTTAGGTATGAAACTTCTAAAATTCATATCTTGAGTTGTAGACCTCCAAAAATTATGATCCGAATGTCATAAAAAAAAGATCTCGAAAAACTCTACAACTTTCATTAAGGACTCTTCTTCAGAAAACGCCTTTTTGATTAGCCCGTCGTATTACGAGTCGTTTTCGGGATTTTCCCAAGCTTTATTTCATCTTCATCCTCTTGTATCTCTTTCTTTCCACTTTAATCTTCAATCAAACATCATTTAGACCTCTTCCATTCCACATTTGTGCACCTAAAAGATGACAAAACCGAGCAAAACGTAAAACCATACAAAATAGATAATAAAACCACGATATTTACTCGATTTTGCATTTTAACTATTCAAAACGTCATTTGCTCAATTAATCGATTATAAGCTCGAATTCTACGAAAAACATCCATATATGGGGAATATTGATATAAAATATATCCTTATAAAACACTACAAATTGACCCTTAACAGTGCCACGGAACAAGTGGGCTAGCTTGGGTGCATCATTTCTAAAAAATGTGCGTAGAAGTGGAGTGAGGCAGTCGTGGCTACCAGTGGACCGTATCCAAATTGGTAGAATTTAAGGATTTGTTTTATGGAAAGTATTTCCCCACGCCAGCGCATTCCCACAAGGCTGTAGTGTTTCTCATGTTAAGGCAAAGAGACATGTCGGTTCTTGAGTACTCCCACAAGTTTGATGAGCTCACCCAATACATGCCAGGGATGCTGACTGATGAGAAGATGTTGACAGATTAATTTGAAGAATGTGTTTGCCACATGGTTTATGACAGGTTATATTGTGTTCCTTCTCGTGATATGGCAGGATTTTCGGATCTTGCCACTAGTTTTTAGCATATCTACAAGCCTCTACAGTGCGTGTTAGAGATAAGAGGCCCTACGATGAGGGACAATAAAGTAAAACGCCAATTGCTACTAAGGACCCAGCTCAGATAGCTCCCTCTCATTCTATGTACCTTAGGTGTTCTAAGTATCACCAAAGGAGTGTCGTTATATATGGTGAACTGGTGTGCTATCAGTGTGGACATGCCGGGCATATACTCTCAACTGTTTGCTGGATATTTAGAAACCCGAATCCGGATCCGATCCATAATTGGATCGTCAGATCTGATTCTCAGCACCGATCGAGACACTCGATCTTAGCACATCGGAAGCTACAAATAAAATGGCATGCGATTTTACCACGATTCGATTCACATACTTAATTAATAACTACAAGAAAGTTAGTAGATTTACCCAACTGGAGAAAGAGAAGCAATCGACCAAGGGAGAAGCCGCAGTCTTCCGGATTTTATCTCCTAGCGACGACTGGTGGACGTATATCCTCGCCGTAGAACCTCCTCGAATATGCATAAGAAAAACCCTAGGTTCTTCTTCTCTAAATGACTAAGGCAAGAAACTAATTTTTCTTCCTTTTAATTTGTAAGTGGCGCAATTTGATGTGTTATTTGTGTTAGGAGGAACTCTCTTTATATATGAAAATAACTAGTCAAGAGAGTTATTATTTTCACACCACAAAAACCTATTCCCATAAGGAAAAGATATTTTTGCTACAAAATAAGATATAATTCCCAAAAAATCAAT
Source organism: Gentiana straminea (assembly GCA_036785695.1). Lineage (NCBI taxonomy): Eukaryota > Viridiplantae > Streptophyta > Magnoliopsida > Gentianales > Gentianaceae > Gentiana > Gentiana straminea. The sequence continues at coordinate 12,107,353 of JAVUPR010000048.1, forward strand.
CTCTTAATTTTTCCATTAATTATCTAACAAATAGATAATTAATTAATTACACATATGACATAATCTAGAAAAATTTCTTTTCCTAATTTATCACATAATAGTAGGCGCCACTTTCATCATTTAATTCAATAGAAAATGTCTTTTCTATTTTACATATTATTTACCAAATAAATAATATTGCATATTCATTATACAGACCAACTATTTAATTTATTCTCGAGGTTCCATAAAACGAGAAAACACTCGCGTGTTAGGAGCCAACCCGGGGACCATGGACCTATAACCATTAGCTACAATAAATTGAATAAAATATTCATCGAACAAATTATTTCTACTCAACTTATTAATTCCGGAATTACGCCACCATAAATCCGAAACTGAACTCTATCGATTATAGATATAACTTATTCTCAAAACGTCGAGTCGATAAGTGTCCATTGATATAATCATTACATATAAACTAACCCTCCATAGACTATCCGTAACGAAGCATGATTATTTCTGTAAACCTTCTTCAATACATCTTATCCTTATTTACCATTAACCCACTAGTGATCAATTAGTTCATAACCAATACGAACTCCATGGATCGATCAGTTTCTAGGATTAACAAATAAGGAGATTGTCTTTCTACTTCCCGCAGGAAGGAATGGATTCCATATCTGTGAAACACATACTTCTCACTCATTCCAGAATAGTGCCAACGTGAAAGTGATTCGGACCGCGCCTCTTAGCGATCCTTAACGAACACATCAAACCCTATCCTGAAACAAGTAGGAGTCCATAATCACTTCACGATTAAGGTTAATCCATATATGACCATCTTGTGATTTAATAAGATTTCTCAATCACGGAATTATATGAGAAACTCAGATTAAATCGGTCCAGTCCTATATGACTCTCATCATGTATAAATCCCCACTTAGACAACCAATGTCGACGGTCTGGATAGGACGGTCACACCATAAAGTGTTCTGGGCGCATTAATGGTGGTTTAATCAATAGACCCCATACTTTGATTAAGTTCACCACGGACTAACAGTTCAAGCGTATCACCATAAACTTAATCCTCGCGTGTGACACACACTAAGTTATATGGCTACATTTGATACGACTTGGGGTTTTCAGTAGTGTATTACTTACAAGCACGAAGCAAGTAATAAGATGGGAATAAATCTGTCATTTATTAACTCTAAAAACAATTACATAATTGTCTTTCGGGCGCTACTTCCAACATTATTGTCCTAAGAAGTGTGTCCAGACAACTACTTCTCCGGCACCTTTTAAGGATAAACATGTAGACCTTTTAGAGTCTTCGCTTTGGATGCGGTGCAGGTAGTATCAGAGCCGACTACCAAACGAATGTAAATGTCACACCATTAGAGATTGTGGGGAACATATCTAACAACCTCTAGAAGGATCATGTTGGTTCCTTAATAGGGGGAAAATTTAATATCTACAATAAAAAATTGAGAAAAATATCCTAACGATATAATATTGAGACATAATGGACTTGGTTACTTAGACTATCCATTTCAGGCCAAGTGAGGACGATGGACTTAAGTTGTTACTGGATCCATTATGCCTCAAGTAGAGCTGTCGACCTAAGTTATGAGGCTTTATAGTGGTAATCTTTGATATGTACATCAATCAATGAGTTATATATACTTCGACATGATAACAAACATATGAAATGATACATATAATGAATATTTGAAGTGAAAATATCATGGATATCTTTATATCTAGAGATATTTTATAGTTTAATCGTTATATCGGGTGTAATGTATACCATATATTTATAGTCACTCTCATACACATCTTATAAATATTAGAGGAGGCCATGAAGAATGAAAAAAAAAGACTAGAAAATGATAATTTTACTTTTAAAAGTTTTGTCGATAAAATAACTAGCTACCCTATATGATCTCTATGTTTTTTTTTTTTTCATTTAATAAAAGATTAACCTTAATGATATCCGGCCCGTAAAAAATTAACTCAAACCAAGCCATTATTTTCGTGCTTCTTAGTTTTGGTTTGGGGTGTAAATTTTCTAAACCAAATCAACTTGTAATAAAATATCCGGTTTCGACCAAATCAACTTGTAATAAATCAAAGTGAATTATTCTACCTCAATCCAAACTCAGCCTTACTTCATCATATATCTACATACTAAGGGAATAAAACACAACGATGCATTTGTTTTTCTTTCGGTAGTAAATAAGTAGTTTTGTTAGATCATTCATCGATAATGATACAAGTATTTTATTTCGTGTGTAGAAAAAATAACATAAAACGATCTGAATCACACTTTTAAAATAAAAAATAAAACTCAACAATAAAGAAACACTACTACCGTTGACTGTTAATTACACATCTTTTATATAAATTAATGGATTTTGAATTCTATCCTTTTTTATAACTCTTTGATTTTTTTTTATTTTATATTTGATGTGAGTTTGAATAGTTACTCAAAAACTTAAGTAGCATTACTACTGTATCTAAGAATGAAAAGGTTTTACAAGTGCTTTAAAAGTCGTAGCAAAGATGTGAATCCAAAGTCATGGATGGACCTCCCCTACCTTATTTTAATTTTTATTTTCTCTTAGTGGTGTCGTGTAATATGAATAATCAAATCCAAAATATACATTCACAAAAAAACTCTATTTACTTTGACGTTACCTAATAATGCACACCATTTTATCTTTTAATTTTACTGTAATTAAGTGTGTATTTGTGACACTAATAACATAACTTGCTGAAAAAAAAAAAAAAAAAACATAACTTGCTCATTTATAGGTTGGGTGTATATAATGAATTTATAATGAAATAGAGCATTAAAAAATCATAATGAATAAGCGTTTAATTCTACATGCATGTACATGGAATGATAATCATAATAACACCTTAATAATGTGAATGCACTTAATACCTAACTCAGGTGGGTGACATTAAATATGATTGAAAAAACAAACTAGTATAATCCTAGAATGATTTTTTTTTTTACCATTATTGGAATATTGTACAAAACCTTATCCATCATATCACTTTAATTATATTATTTTTCAGAAGGAATTCTATTGGCATCATCAGAATCGAGCATCACAAGTTCCACATAACATTATGAATGTGCTTTGGACACCATATATATTTTTGGATTAATTTTTGTGGAAGAAGAGTCGATGGCAGTGATGTTTTTAATATATAACGAGAATGAATTACAGTGACATGTTTATCTAGATTTTTTTTTCTTTAGAACGGAAGTCACCATTAATGGCATTTCACTATACTTTACGGGACAAATAAGAGTGATGATGGCGAGAAAGACGCCGGTGACATTACGTTTCTTATGTATAAGAAAATTCAATGACAATGAAGCTTCTACCCCCAAATATTTTAACATGTGGCAAACTAATGACTTGTTTTTTTTCATTTTATTTTTTGTGTATAATTATAAGGTAATGGAACTGAATGAAATTTCATTCCATTAGAATGAAAAATTATTACTTTCATTACCTCCGGAAATAGATGAGATGTGATGATAATCAACAAATCCCATGAGTGGTGGGTAAGAGTGAGGTAGGGTAGGGTGGGTGGTGAGGTGGGGTGAAGTACATTAGGTAGAGGTGGGGTGGGTTAGGGTAGTGTAGGTGGGGTAAGTTATGTTATAGTCATGTATGGTAGGGTATGTGGTAGGATATGGTGGTGAAGTAAGATGGGGTGGGTCGGTTAAGCGGGGTCTGGTTGGGTAGAGTAAAATTGGTGGTAAGGTAGGGTGGTTGTTAAGAAAAGTCAGGGTGGTGGATCGGTAAGTTGGGGTGGTAATGTAGAGTAGGGTGGGTGGAGAGATGAGGTGTGGTAGGGTAGGGTTTGGTAGTGTAGTGGGGTGTGGTAGGGTGAGGTATGGGATTATACGATGGTTTTCACAAAGTTAAGAAAATGAAATTGTCATAAACTTTTGAAAAAATGACTAATGTATTTGTTAAAGTGTATCACATTGGGCGCTTTTAATTGTCTACTTATTATATTAAGAAATGAATTTTCCTCACCTACTGATTAAGTATTGAGGTTGATGCCCGTAGAGTTTGAGTTTGTATTTTCAACAGTGTGATTAATGTCATTAATGCAATCATAAGTGAATGGATTGATAAAAAATATTTAATAACGTCATTGTAATGCCCCTGTACCGATTATCGAGTCCTTATCCGGACACAGAATGTTTGGCACATAACATTTAGAGTAAACCTTAAATCCCACGTAAGCCTCGTGTCATATCAGAGTAAAAAGATTAGCGTTGAAGAAAACAAGTAGAAGACTCGGGAAAATTGACCAGTGGCGGAACCAGAAAAAATTTTCGGGGTGGTCTTGGTATATAAACTGCAAAGCTAAAAAAAATCCGGAAAAAAAATAAAAAAATGTTGATAGTGGGATTTGAACTTACAACCTAGAATTATAGAGACTTTAAAGGGTTTGTTCTTAAACCACTAGGATATAAGGTCTTTTGTTCAAAAAAAAGACACATAACATACTAATATTAACACTACTACTACAATAATAAAAATTTGGGGGGGGCATGGGACCATATGTGGGGGGGCTTGTGATCATTTGGGGGGGGCTTGAGACCACCCTAGGCATAGGGTGGGTCCGCCCCTAAAATTGACCATCGAGGTCTTTGAATAATAAACATCAACCAGGATACAACTGCTCGCAAACTAAATCATAAATAACTGAAAGCAAAACTATTATTCATTACAACTCATTGATTGTAAAAGGAGGAAGAACTACAAAAGGAAACTAAAACATAAACGACTTCATTGCTCCACTCCTACGCTAGCACTCTAGGCTCGTCGTCAAAACAACATGTAACTGCAATCTTCTTATTCCAAATAAAGGAGTGAGCACTAGCTAGATGCTCAATAAGGAGAAAGAAGAACAAAAAGGAGATTCATAGTTGTCATAAAATGGAGACACGACATGAATCTATTTCATCCAGTTTACAAACAATTGAAAGTATAACTTGTAGAATATGTAAAACACTTTTAAAAGCATCTCTTGACACATAAGAAACTTAATTTAAAACTTAACTTGGAATATAAGGAAAAACCACCTGTAAACCAACTTTAACCCATACATATGAAACATGTCTATCAACTACATTCAATTTATCTTGCACCTAATTGTTTAGTTACATTAAGTACTTTACTTACTTAACATAGCCGCATTCTTAACTTGTCATGTCACGTGTCTTCTCTTTTCATAGCTATATTCATTGCGTGGTACCAAGACACTTAACTAAAAGACTGATGGCCAAATCCTAGAGGTCCAATCTAACCGGCAGTGTACTGGGTCGACTATAGTCTAGTATGGTGAGTCAAAGTCGAATCCACGGGGAAAACTCAATTGTGAGGCCACACACTAAAAAGTTTATATTAATTCGATCTAAGTCGCAAATTTCGGGATAATCATTAAATGCATAGATAAAGTGCTTGTGATAATAAAGATAATAAACGATAAAAGAAACTAGCCAAGATAAAGTGTGACCTAGCCATCCTCTCGTAGTATCATGGGAATGAACTCCTACCTTCCTACCATTGGTGCTTGAAAGTGTGAAACGGTGCATTCCTAAGCAAGCAATTCCCCCTCATACGAGTGTATGGAATTGCTCTCTACCTCCTCTTTGGTCTAGGTGTCCTAAACCTAATGACTCGGTATGCTATGCACGTGAATGCAATGACAATGTCAACTATCCCCGGATAAGAAATCGAATGCCACAAAGGGTTGATTTTACCTTCCAATTTTCCTACCCTCTTCTCACGAATGACATCTCCTTTCGGTCTCCGTCAAACGTGTAAATGCTAACACTAGGTAATTACTCCAACGCTAACAATCAATACAACTCAAGTAGGAAAAACTTCACAACAAACAAAACTAACAACACAAACTATCATTCCCAATCAACATAAGAGGATAAACTAAAGCTACAACATAATCTTGGCTAGACAATTCTAGCCACTCATGTCTACAAATATCAACATCTCAAATTAATATTCATAACCACAAGAACAATTGAATGAGAATAAAGATTAAGAATTACCAAATCAAGAGTACAAATTGGAGTTGGTGCTCTTCATCCAACTTCCAAAAGCTTCAATGAACTAACACTAGTGTGTTGAATTCAATCAACTAATAGAGTTAAACTAGAATCCTTAGCTTTACAATCAAAATCAATGGTTAATTTCTACTAAAATTCGGCTATAAGAGCCAGGGTGGGTGTTTGCCTTCAAGATGGAAAAGTTGAAGAAGATTCAGTGTGTGTTGATAATCTTGTGAGTGAAAGAATAAAAGATATTAATTATTTGCTGACTCTGCAATATTGGCGCGGGTCAACCGGGTTTGGCGTGCGTCAAGCCCAAAATGCACTACTGGCGCAGGTCAGAGCCGTTTGGCGCGAGTCAAGTCCAATACGTAGTAGTTGGCTGAATGACATTCGCATTAAATGCTCAGCAACTACTTGACGCGGGTCAAAGAGACATGGCGCAAGCCATTTGAATCTGTGATCACCAAAATCAAAGTTTATTCTCCCACTTGTCTTGATCGAACCCTTTAACATGCATCGGTAAAACTCGTGGGTTGAAAATCTTGCCACCGTTCCAAAATCATCATAAAAAATCAACAGCCACCTTGAAGTCAGAATCCACGCTCCCAACCGTGATATCTGTGCTGCATGTTGGTCCCTTAAAAAGGCTTTGGTTAAGTTTAGAGGGGGGGGTGAATAAACTTAACACTTAAAACTTTGGAGTTAACAAATTCAGCAATTTCGGCGGCACTCGCCGATACTTCGATAGTCGTCGATACCTCGGTAGCCTGCTGATAAACAGTAGTCTACTGACAGTTTAGTTTACTGAGTTTGTGCAGCGGAATTATATCAAAATTAAGCCTTAATACTTGTTGTTAAATATAATACTAAGTATTAGATACTCAGTAGTGTGTGTGTGTGTGTGATTTCAGTTGCTAGATTCAGTAGGTTGATGTGTAAAATAAACTAAGTGCAGAATGTAAATGCTGAAAGTAAGTAGGCAGATTTTATAGTGGTTCCAGGTGGTGTAATCCTGTCGGTCCACTCTTCTCCCGTGATGTTGGAGGTAATTCACTAGAGATCTTTGATGTTGCGTTACAAAGATTCCTAAGGTTGCTTGTCCTTCACCAATAACTATGGCTTCACTGGCGAAAAGCGGGAACGGTAGGATTCTTTGCTCCCGAGTCTTCCACTCGGTCCTTGAATGGTAGGATTGCCTCTTCACCAGCTCCACCACAAACAACAGTCTTTCACACAACTGTGCTTCACTGTCTTCAGCAGATTCTTTATAAAATAAAGATTGAATCAAATAAATGATTCAGTTGCAGCAGCTTGATTAGGATGATATAATCAGCAGCTTGCAGTCTTCAAGTGTGTATACTTGATGTAGCTTGAATATAGAATACACTTGAAGAATCTTTCTGGATCAGTAGCTTTAAGTTCAGTAAGTTCAGCAGGGTGTTTTTCAGCTCAGGATAGTCTCTTATATTTTTCTCTTAAAGTTTTTCAATCATCTTCTCTTTTTGAGTTGAAAGTCCTCTATTTATAGGTAAGAATGCATGTGACTTGTATTTCAAATTCAAATGTAACCGTTCCTGGTTTTTGTCCCATCTGATTTGCTTTCTGTCACTATTCATAGGACTGACACTGTCAGAATTCCTTTTTGACAAGTGCGGTACCGTCCACCCTTTGACTTATAACCATTGGATAAAAATCTGAATCATCCCAACGTTCTTTTAATCTCAGCCTTTGATTTATTTGATAAGTCAGAGGTAGTTGGTTGTCCTTATCCATGTAATCTTCCAATATAATCTTGAATTAATCGAGGTATATTATCAGCAGGTTCATCAGTCTGCTGTAATACCAATCAGTCTGCTGAACATCAATTTGCTGTGTATAAAATACAATGCAGCTGATTTCTTTTATCTAACTTTTATTTGTGAAGTTAGACTACACCTTTTTAATTATAACCAAGTTCCAAACATCATCCAACTTATGGAACTTAGACCTTGTAAATAAGGTATATGAAATCAGTTTAGGTCATCACAGACTTGCCTAAATTCTGATTCCATATCCTTGACTTAAATTACTAAGTTTGATCCCTTAGCCTTCTGTAACTGAGTTTGAGCCCTCAACCTTCAGTCTTCAGTCTTCAGCAGGTTCCTGACTAGTCTACTGACCTATCTACCCTACCGATATTGACCAGTCTGCTGATATAAATCAGCTGACCATTACAGTGCTTGTTTGATCAAACCTATTCATAAATCAAACTCTAATAAACCTATACATTTGATCTAGACATCTTTTTGCCTTTGAACTATAACAGCTAGTCTGGCACTCATCATCAAAACTAAGAAATAAGTCCAACACTGCAAAATAGACACAAAGATACCACGTGTAGAGCTGATAACAAAAACGGCTAAAAACTAATAAAAGATAACTAGAAACATGGTTTTTTATGGAAATTCTATGTACACAAAAATGGTTCCAATCATCATAAAAATTGCTCAAGTTGATGTTAAAACATCGTTAATTGCATTAGAAAAAGGGGTGAATCATCGGGAATCATATCATCAGGTTGACTTACATCAAAGACACGGTGTAGAACACGGCTAATACAACTAACACACCTCCAATTGAGGGAATTATGCACCCACGGGACTTAGGGACCGATGTCTCGAGAACGACATGGATTAGCATAGTTAGTCATACCTCCGACATGGGAATTAAGGACCCATGGCACCCCTTTCGGTACATTGCCAATAACCGTGACCTTGCCAAGCATGATGGAGCAAAACATATTAGCACAATGGAGGACATAAGGCACGTAAGTTCATGTCTATTCTACGGGAGCATAAACAAACCATAACAACACTGAACTACCATATTATCCAAACTATTACTATGAAAACAGAACCTAAAACCCAGCTAGGACTCAAAAACAACTTCCTGGACACTACTGTAGACCCGGACTACCCAGAAACTAAGTCCAAGGATCAGCCCATCATGGGACTTGATGAGAGAAAAATACACCCACTAAAATATTGGTCCCCGGCAACGGCGCCAATTTTTGATGAGCGAAAAATTCACCCACTAAAAATACATTTATAAAGACTCGCAACTGTGGGTAAACTAACTCTCTAGCGGCGAGTACCGGGTCGATTGCTAGGATAGCTACGGGAGTACGAGGTCGTCCCAAGAGAAATGTGGTTGTGAGTACCAAAGCGAACGTGATTCTTAGTCTAGGCGATCAAAGTTTTAGGTGGAGTTTTTATACTAATGCGAAAAATAAATTTTAACTAACGAGATTAACTAGGTGATTAAAAAGCATAGCCGAGCCATGATCCAACGGGTTATCTCCCCACGGGAAAAACTTGATAAGGAGTGTGTTTTATCGATTCGGTTCATATGACATTCACGGGTGTCAACTCTTTATTCTTGCGTTAAGATCGAACAACTCTCACTTAACCCCCACATTAGGCTTATTAACCCCCCTTTAGAGAGATAACTTACCTAACATGGTTGACCAAAATAAAATACCGCCGAAAAACCTCACAAAAGCATAGTCCTAACATGTCACTTAGGTTGTCAATCTAACGATTAAGGCTATGTTTTAATGACTTTAATACTGTTTCTACATCTCATAGCAATGAACAAGGTTGTCAATCTCATTCAAAACTATGAAAATGATCAAAACAAGTTTTAGAACATGATTTTATCATAAGAACGTTTAATTAAGCACACACAACTCCCATCTCGTTTCCCGAGGGTTGATTTTACCCGTTTTCACATAATTCGGCTATGTTGAGTTTAACTACTCATATTAACGAAAATAACAACGAAAATAACAAAACGAAAGAAAACAAAACGAAAAAGATAACTACAAACTATATATAGATATACGTATAGATGTATATATAGATATATATAGATATAGATATATATATATATATATATAGTATACGTATATATATATATATATATATTTTTATACTAATTGCATAAAATGAAATAAACATAAAAGCAAAAGAACGGAAACGAAATTATATTAAAACGATAACTAGTCGGGTTATTACACCGACATTATAACTACATATATTACATATATATAGCCCCCCCCATAACATAAATAAAAGAAAGAAGAAGGAGAAGAAGAGAAATGGGAGAAGAGAGGGGCAACGTTCTCGTATCCGAGGCTCGTATATATAGGCAAATAAGTTGAGGCCGGATCGGGCCGGGAAAGAGCCGGATCGAGGCCGGGTATCATCATCACAGATGACTCACCATGATTCTCGGATCCTTCGATTGTGTATTTATTGTAATAAAACTTCTAAAATTCATATCTTGAGTTGTAGACCTCCAAAAATTATGATTCAAACGTCAAAATTAAGCTCTCGGAAAATTCTTCAACTTTCATGAAGGACACTTCTTCAGAAAACGCCTTTTTGATGGGCCATTCCCATTACGTGTCGTTTTCGGGATTTTCACTGATACGAATCGATTAGCCACTTGACCACCATTTGAGTTGTAGAAGTCCGATTGACTTGATTCAAAATCCATTGGAAAGCTTTCTTGAAGATATACAACTTTTATTAAGGAAACTTCTTCAGAAAATGTCGTTTTGATGAGCCATTCGTATTACGAAGATATTTCGGGATTTTTACTAATCCGAATCGGTTAGTCACTTGACCATAACTTGAGTTGTAGAACTCCAATTGACGTGATTCAAAGTGCGTTGGAAAGCTTATGTGAAGATCTACAACTTTCATTAAGAAGTCATCCCTTGAAAATGCCTCTAAGCTGGGTCAAATCTCCGTCGAAAATATGTAACGATTCAAGTACTTAGGAAAAACGACCCTTTTGAACTCGTAAGCTTGTGGCACCTTCTTCTAACCCTCTAAACACCTCTTTTAGGGCTCAAAACATGTCGTTACGGAGGATCTTGGTCCACTTATGATTCTGCAATAAATCACCAAAACAAACGTAAATCCGACACGACATTCCGGTTACTAAACCGGTACAAAAACTAGTAAAAACACGATAAAAATACGATATTTTATATAACAACTACTACTAACATATTTTTATGAAACATAGGAATTAATGACTCGAGCGATATAAAAATACTCGAAATGATATCGAAACGGGTTGAAAAGTTATAAAAATAACGGTGAATTTTTCCGTCATCACAACCCCCCACTTAGCTTTTGGTCGTCCTCGAACAAAACAAGCGATAAAATAAAATGAATGAGGAAAAATTCATGAAGATAAGATATAAAGGACAATCGGATGATACAACCAATTGAATCATAACCACACGTTAACCGCAATATAAATGTATAACGAGTGTGTGTGTGACAAGCCTTTTCAATTTCCACTATCCTCTCTTGAATAAATCAAGCAAACGCACTAGTATCCATTCGACAATCCTAACAACTTTCCTAGGTATAGGCGATAACAATTCCACACAAAGTCCTCCCGTGTACTTATTAGGATAATCCCTAATGCATATCATTTAGTTTATACGGGGATAGTCGAAGATAGAAATAGTTTTTTTTTTTTTTTTTTTTTTTTTTTTTACATAGAATACTAACATATCCGAACTCATTGCCAAAATCGACTATCTTTCAAGCGTCATGAGGTGAGACCGAATACATTAATACCTATCTAACTTTTTTTTTTTTTTTTTTTTTTTTTTTTATGTGTAGCATATGCCCTCATTCCAAAGCAATAGGATGTTTCGTGATAACACCCCATTTGGACTACTATCATCGGGCGGTCGGGAGCTTTTAAGCCTCATAGTGGTATAGGACGTTTCGTGATAACGCCCTACCGCACTCAAATCATTGGTAGCTACAACCGACATATATATAGTTCATCTTAATTTGGTATTTTTCTTTCTATCACATTCAAACCTTCAGATATTCACAGTGCATGTTCAGAAGTTAGGTACTAAATTACTGCAATTATCTCTAGAATAACTACTAGGATACTGAATGGATACAGTTTAAAATTTTCGCTTCAATATCAAAGGCTTACGTGAAGGAATTCATGTTACACAAATAAATTTCCGGTTAAAATACACTTGCGGTTCACATTGGTTATACATATCCAAATTGGTCATTACAACTTCAAATCCATGAAATATATACCTTATACAATTCATTTTAATCAACTCATTTATGCTCGAAAAAGATCAAAAACTAAGGGTTTAAACACTTACCGCCATTTCTAAACCAACCGACTCTACCCCCCACTTACGATTTTGCATTATTCTCGCAGTGTAAATGAGATAGAGAGGAAGACTTAGCTTATAAACCAAGCGAGAAAGATGCTATCGAATCCCGTAACGACCATGAGAAAGCACGATCCCGAATCCCTATATAAAAACAACCAAAACAAAGCAAACACGGGACATGGTCCTCGTGCCAAAATATTGAATAGGGATATGGGAATAATAAGATAATGGCCTGTCACGTCGAAAATTCGATAGGCAATATAATAGCTTTAGATGGAAAAATAACCACACGGGTAAAGCACAAAACATCTAAGCATATACGTATCATAGAGAGCATATTCATAGTCAAGTCACTATTCCTAGATTCATTTTTATTACACACGCTTTATTAAGGTGGGAATACTCACCACTATACTACAACGACCATAAATTTGAAACAGACTAGATCATAAAATGAAATGTGTGAAAGAGTATTGAGTCTTTTATACCCAGATCCTCAAGGATTCAATAACCTAAGTCCAAGAAATGATACATTTGAATTTTTATCTTTTTCTCCATCGGGATTTTCGGATAACCACCTAATCATTCCCTCTTAATGAAATTCAAACATTCATCCTGAGACTTGGTTGTGCTTTGTGTTCATCTTTCATACAGATTCTACATTTCATTAAGACTAGGCTTATTCAAATTATTATTTAACGGGCTGCCTCCCGGTAGCGCTTTTGTTTAACGTCGTTGGCTCGACAGGGTGACTCTATACAGACTCAATCAACCAAAATCCGAACTTAAGAAGATCAACAGCTTTAGAAAAATTAACAATGCGAGAACCATTGAAATTAAATTGTCTAGAAACGTACCTCGTTTGGCCCTCGATGTTACCTCCTCCCAAACCGTCGAACCTTCTTTTATCATCCCGTCGAACCATCTTCTTTTGAAAATTACCATAAAGCTCATCCATCGGGGAGTACACAAAACCGGACCGAGAAAATTCATCCTCACAGAGTGGACGAATGTAATAATCCGGGACCGATATATCAGCTATTACCAACTCTCCCAGTGGCTTTACTAAAGATGGCCAATCAATCTCTCGCTCCTCTAACTCTGTCATCTCCAAATCTTGCACTTTTTCTTCGCAAACTGAATTATCAACCTCATTCTCACCCTGAACTTTTTCAGTGATAACATTTTCATCCCTAACCACCTCTATTGCACTTGTCTCTGCCTCTTTCACATACCTCACTAATTCAATCAATTGCCCCACCTTGTCTTGAAGATTTCTTATAGCGGAGTCGTACTTACCTTGAACTCCCGCATGTCCAACAATCGCTCTTCCAAGATCCGGTTCAATCGTTCTAGTTGCTCTATTTGTCGTCGGTGAATTCTTCTTGTGGCATGGGGGCGCACCGATCATATTGACTTTGATTCATCGGAGGTGAGTAGTAGTCCTCTTGCCATTCCGGACAACGATCGATGGTCGAATATGGTTAAAGCTATCAACGTGCCGAGTATGAACACCGTAATCCCGATAAGCATTAGGGTTCGGGTAACCCTCGTAATGTTGTGGCTCATAACTCGAATAACCATAATTCGGTCCCGGTATGCATTTAGAGCACCGATAATTCCATGAACCTTGGTTATTCTCGTCGTTGATATTGAGGCTCGAGGACACGAACCGTTGTTGATAAGGTTGGTAGGGGTATTGTTGTTCGGTGAGTAGTTTTGATTGAAAAATCCATCCATTTAAGCTCAATCTGCAAGATCTCAGAAAACAACAATAAAACAATAAAATTTTTTTTTTTTTTTTTTTTTTTTTTTTTTTTTTTTTTTCGTAAACACACGATATTTAGACCCCTCAAAAAGTTATGGTTGCCGAAGGCCCTAATCCCCAGTTTTAGCCAGACTTACAAGATATCACCCTCCGAAGAGGCTAAGTACCAAAGTCGTATTCAAACCGAGTTCAGGACAATATCACTTCAGCATCCATAGCTCTTTGTCGACATCTAAATAAAACAAGAAAATAAAAACCTAGGCCCAAGCCTTCGGTTCACTTACAAGATATCACAACAATATCACACATTTCCCCGGCAACGGCGCCAATTTTTTGATGAGAGAAAAATACACCCACTAAAATATTGGTCCCCGGCAACGGCGCCAATTTTTTTGATGAGCGAAAAATTCACCCACTAAAAATACATTTATAAAGACTCGCAATCGTGGGTAAACTAACTCTCTAAGCGGCGAGTACCGGGTCGATTGCTAGGATAGCTACGGGAGTACGAGGTCGTCCCAAGAGAAATGTGGTTGTGAGTACCAAAGCGAACGTGATTCTTAGTCTAGGCGATCAAAGTTTTAGGTGGAGTTTTTATACTAATGCGAAAAATAAATTTTAACTAACGAGATTAACTAGGTGATTAAAAAGCATAGCCGAGCCATGATCCAACAAAGTTATCTCCCCACGGGAAAAACTTGATAAGGAGTGTGTTTTATCGATTCGGTTCATATGACATTCACGGGTGTCAACTCTTTATTCTTGCGTTAAGATCCGAAACTCTCACTTAACCCCCACATTAGGCTTATTAACCCTCCCTTTAGAGAGATAACTTACCTAACATGGTTGACCAAAATAAAATACCGCCGAAAAACCTCACAAAAGCATAGTCCTAACATGTCACTTAGGTTGTCAATCTAACGATTAAGGCTATGTTTTAATGACTTTAATACTGTTTCTACATCTCATAGCAATGAACAAGGTTGTCAATCTCATTCAAAACTATGAAAATGATCAAAACAAGTTTTAGAACATGATTTTATCATAAGAACGTTTAATTAAGCACACACAACTCCCATCTCGTTTCCCGAGGGTTGATTTTACCCGTTTTCACATAATTCGGCTATGTTGAGTTTAACTACTCATATTAACGAAAATAACAACGAAAATAACAAAACGAAAGAAAACAAAACGAAAAAGATAACTACAGCTATATAGATATACGTATAGATGTATATATATATATATATAGATATATATATATATATATATATATATATATATATATATATATATATATATATATATATATATTTATACTAATTGCATAAAATGAAATAAACAATAAAAAAAGAACGGAAACGAAATTATATTAAAACGATAACTAGTCGGGTTATTACACCGACATTATAACTATATATATTACATATATATAGGCCCCTCCATAACATAATAAAAAAAAAGAAGAAGGAGAAGAAGAGAAATGGGAGAAGAGAGGGCATCGTTCTCGCTTATCCGAGGCTCCATATATATAGCAAAATAATGTTGAGGCCGGACCGGGCCGGGAAAGAGCCGGACCAGGCCGGGTATCATCATCACAGATGACTCACCATGATTCGGATCCTTCGATTGTGTATTTATTTGTAATAAAACTTCTAAAATTCATATCTTGAGTTGTAAACCTCCAAAAATTATGATTCAAACGTCAAAATTAAGCTCTCGGAAAATTCTTCAACTTTCATGAAGGACACTTCTTCAGAAAACGCCTTTTTGATGGGCTATTCCCATTACGTGTCGTTTTCGGGATTTTCACTGATACGAATCGATTAGCCACTTGACCACCATTTGAGTTGTAGAAGTCCGATTGACTTGATTCAAAATCCATTGGAAAGCTTTCTTGAAGATATACAACTTTTATTAAGGAAACTTCTTCAGAAAATGTCGTTTTGATGAGCCATTCGTATTACGAAGATATTTCGGGATTTTTACTAATCCGAATCGGTTAGTCACTTGACCATAACTTGAGTTGTAGAACTCCAATTGACGTGATTCAAAGTGCGTTGGAAAGCTTATGTGAAGATCTACAACTTTCATTAAGAAGTCATCCCCTGAAAATGCCTCTAAGCTGGGTCAAATCTCCGTCGAAAATATGTAACGATTCAAGTACTTAGGAAAAACGACCCTTTTGAACTCGTAAGCTTGTGGCACCTTCTTCTAACCCTCTAAACACCTCTTTTAGGGCTCAAAACATGTCGTTACGTAGGATCTTGGTCCACTTATGATTCTGCAATAAATCCCCAAAATACCAAACGTAAATCCGACACGACATTCCGGTTACTAAACCGGTACAAAAACTACAAAAAAACACGCTAAAAATACGATATTTTATATAATAACTACTACTAACATATTTAGATGAAACATAGGAATTAATGACTCGAACTGATATAAAAATACTCGAAATGATATCAGAAACGGGTTGAAAAGTTATAAAAATAACGGTGAATTTTTCCGTTATCGAACCGGCCCAAACTTCAACCAGAAGCACGAATTCTGCATTCTGGGGATGTCTGGGAGCCTATATATAGGTTTTTGGAAGCCCTAGGTCGGTTTTAAAAGTCTTGGAGACTAAAATACCCTTACAAGGATGTGAGAGTTTTTAAAGTCATTAATGCAATAATAAGTTATTGAAGTATATTTTACAGTTAAAAGAAAACAGGAGGAGTAGGAACGGATGGCACTTAATTAATATACTATAGTTGTGTGATTGGGCAAAATGGTCCCCCTTGGGGGAGGACTTTGGAGGGATCGAAGACGTGGAAAAAGACCACGTAGATTTTATTATGAAGAGAAGAAAATTATGAAACATTACTGTAATAATGTGGGGACTACTTTCCGTGTTTCTTTTCTTTACGATGTTTTGCAGATAAATTGAAATGAAAGAGACAAAAACATACTTGATGATTGATGAGTGGGAAAGAATGTGTGATGACTATACATCAGTGTCCCCGCCTTCCCCTTTGCCCTTTTTATTAATTGCCGGTTTTATTGATCCATAATATGCCATTGTTGTTGTAGTTTTCTAGTTTGTCCATAACCCCCTTCCCCCCCTCCCCTCCCCCCACCCCCTCCCTCCGCCTTCATGGACACAACAACAACTAAGGAATTACGGTGCATAATGTTATTGATGATAATAATATTACTGTCATAATCGTCGAGACATGTTATAAACATTTAGGAATAACGAGTATTATAACATATTTTCCCATGACAAAGTGTGATATAGTGTAGAAAATATAAGTTTAAACCCATATAAGCAGAGACGGACACAGGTCGTCGATCGCCCGCGACGGGGACGATAATTCTAATTATTTTTTACAATCAAAAAAATATATACTACTACATCCGTCTCAGAATGTAAATCCGTTTATCTTTTTTATTTGTCTCATAATGTAAGTCCAAATAGAATACCAATAGAGAATTTATTACATTTTTCTTCCTTTTACCATTAATTTATTATACATCCACCTACTTTACAACTTTTACAACAATGAGAGTCAAATGATATTCTAGACTTTTATTATTAAAATTAATGATCATTAACTACTTTCTTAATCTGTGTGAATATGTCTAAATGGAATTACCGTTTGAGACGGAGGTAATAGTGTTTTTTTTTTTCCGCCGAAAAAAAAACACTACACATCGATCGCAAAAAAACACGATTATATATTTCGTTTTATATGATAAAAAAGCTACTATATATCGAATGATCTGAACACATTAACCCTTCTGCTTCCATCAATTATGATTTATAACACTACAAACAATGTTTTCGAAGGAAACAAATATTTTGAAACCGATTAATATATTTTTTTAATGTACCGCTTTGATAGTAAATATGTATTTTTATCTACATGATAAACATTTATGTCAAATTATTGGATTATTATTATTGACAGGGGCAAAAAATACATCACATATATATAGTAGTGTATTCTCCGGATCCGAGGGGGGCGAGTGCTCCCTCCCTTTGGGGTGCATCCGCCCATGCATATAAGAGGAGATGTCTCATCTCCAAAATCTAGATTATGAGGTGAAGGAAGTTTATCTCTTAATATGGTGGGTTATACAATAGCAAGTTCCAAATGTGAGACAACTTTAACACGCTCCCTCAAGTGTGGTCCTATAAAAAGCCTAGGCCACATGGCACACAAGGCATATAAAGGGCACTATAAGGCCAACAAAGAGGCCCGACACTTTCACAATAAATGGGTGGCTCTGATACCATGTAAAAATTCTATGCCTAAACCCATATAAGAGGAGGTGTCTCATCCCAAAACCTAGGTTATGAGGTGAGGTAAGTTCATCTCTTAATATGGTGGGTTATACAATAGAAAGTTCCCTATGTGGGACAACTTTAACATAATGGCTCATCATTATCAATAATATAAAATCATATACTCATTCATTGTGTTTAAGTGGTTGTGCTAATAATATTACCTAATTACAATTACAACCACAGTGTTTCCATTCTTTTTAATCCTTAGGGGAATACATATCTCCTTTTATTGTTTGTTAGAATATATTGATATTTGTGTCTTTAAGTCATAGCAATAGGTGGCATCTTATCCTAATGTGTGGTGTATGAGCTGGCACTAGTAGTACCAGAATCCAGTGATTGATTTTATTTCTATTTGGTTACTATAATAGGTACTATAAGAGGATTCTCAAACTAAGGAAATGGTTATCAAAGTTTAAGTTGGTAACAGAGCTCTGCCATGGCTGACGCCTCTTTCGCCGGAGGATTAGCTCCGTCGGCTTCATGGCTGCCTTGAGTGCATTCATACCCTAGAACTACACCTATTCCTTCTTTCTCTGGCCATCTTTGCATGATCTCCCAACCTTCATGCAGACACAAACCAACACAAGATCCCTTCTTCCAGCTCATATACCTCAGATAACGCAGAATCCTATTCTCAGCAACCTAAACCCGTTTAACAGTAATCTAAATAAGATCTGCACCATGAAACTGGATGGATCCAACTATTTATTGTGGAAATCCATAATTCTTCCTATTATCAGAGGCCACAAAATGGACGGTCACCATATTGGCATACCTAAGACACCGGAGTTTCTTTCATAAACAGTAGAACAAATCTCATGCCCTGCACCATCCCAAACCCTTCATATGACGAATGGGTTACCAAAGTTCAGTTGTTGGTTGGACGGTTAATGAGTTTTATGAAGGAAGAAGCTTTAGTTGAGGTTGTTGGTTGTGAAACCTCAAATGAGATACGGACATGTATGGAGATACTGTTCAACAATAGATCTGAGGCTAGAATGTTGGAATATAAATAGGCCTAACCATAACATAGAAAGGGCCTAGATTTTTTATGGACTACCTTGCCTTGATGAAATTGTTCTCATATGGTCTCACTGCTGGCTATCCCATCGCTAAGGGAGAATTGATTCTAGAAACTCTAAAGGGTCACCAAGGAATATGAATCCGTGATAGTTGATATCACTTCAAGAATAGGCTCACTCTTATGGCAAGAAGTTCAGTCACAGCCGGTGACTCATGAAAGACTCTTGGCTCTATTTAATCCATCAGCAAGTCTAGAATTATGGCAAACATCTATCAATGTCGCTGTGTCCGGGCCTGGTGGAAACATATCTTTAACAAAAATGCAAATCATAGTGGAATTCAAGATCTTGGATTAGGAAGAGGAAGAAGAAACATAAGAGGCAGGGGAAACAAGGGTAGAGGAGGAGTGAATGCTGTTTGGAATACAAGAGCAGGCTCTAGCAGACATATTTGGCTAGTATGCAACAAAACTAGGCATACTGTTGTTGAATGTTGGCACATATTTGATTCCTCTATTGGAATCCCAAACTATGTCACAAGAGCTCCCCCTCAGAATAGAAACAACAATGCTTATATGGCCTCTTCAGATACTGTGAATGACTCAAGCTGGTATATGGATAGTGGACCCACCAGCCATTTTACTCAGATCTCAACAATGTCCATATATACTCTAGTTATGAAGGCTCAAATACTTTAACAGTTGGAAATGGTGAGCATCTTTCTATTCTTGACATTGGTCAATCTAAAATCTATGGTTCTAGCACTTATCTTAAACATAGAAATATTTTGCACATTCTTGAAATCGCTAAAAACTTAGTGTATCTAAATTGACCATTGATAATCATATTCTTGTTGAATTTTACTCTTCTGGTTGCTTTGTGAAGGACGAAATCATAGGAATGGTGCTACTGGAAGGTGAATTTAAGGATGGCCTGTATCAGTTAAAGTCTCACAGGGATCAAGTTATGAGCTCTCTTCAATCCAAGAATAAGACTTTGTTTTGCCCAAAGCCAGCCTAGACTGAGTCTGTAGTCCGGTCTGTAACTCTATAGTCTCTAGTTTGTTCTATGAACTCTCAAGAAAAAGCCATTTATGGCATAAAAGGCTAGGTCATGCTTTAGTCAAGGTCTTAGACCAAGTTCTTAAGCAATGTGACCTGCCTATGAATAAAATGTATGTGTTTTGTAAAGCTTGCCAGCTTGGGAAACATCATAATATAACATACACCAATTCACACAACAAGACCACACAACCACTAAAATTGATACACTTTGACCCATGAGAATCCTCACCACTTTGTTGATGATTACATCAGGTTCACCTGGATATACCCAATAAAACTAAAGTCAGAAGCCCTAAACGCATTCATGGAATTCAAAAACATGTATGAAAATTAGTTTGACACAAAAATAAAAAAATTTCAATATGACTGGGGTGGGGAATACAAAAGGTTTTGAACCCATACTAAAACAAACTGGCATCATATTCAGACGTCCATGCCCATGTGCTCATGCCCAAAATGGCAGGGCTAAACGAAAACGCAGACATATTGTTGGACTTGGGTTAACCTTCCTTGCTCAAGCATCCATGCCTCTCAAATTTTGGTGGGAAAGCTTTAGACATGTTGTTAACATCATTAAAAATCTTCTCACACATGTTCTGTCAAATAAGTCTCCAGTAGAAATGTTGTTTGGAAAAAAAACCTGTCTATGAATCCTTTAAAGTGTTTGGTTGTGCTTGCTACCCTTACCTTAAGTCATACCAAAACCACAAATTCCAGTTTCATACCAACAGTGTGTTTTCCTAGTATCATGTCCTAATCACAAAGGGTATACGTGTCTTGAACCATCAGGAAGAGTCTACATCTTAAGAGATGTTGTGTGTAATGAGACTCACTTTCATTTCAAAACATGTTTTCCTAGTGATGTAAGTCAACCAGATGATGCATTTTACGAGTTTTAATCCCAATTCTTGTGCGTTTAATGATGTTTTCGTATCAATTTGAGCTATTATTGTGATGAATTGGACCATTTTGTGTACATAGTAAATCTATAAAAACCAACTCTTTTGTCGATTATCTAGGCTTATTGGCAAATTTTGTTATCGGATTTACGTTTGGTATCTTCGTGTTTTTGTTTTGTAGCACATATACCAAGGCTAAGAGCTCGGGAATTGAAGTGTCGAAGCGTAGATTTGATCACGGGTCAATTTGATGCACCAAGTGGTGGAAACCAAGTTTTGAAGTCTATCGGCTTACACCGATTCACCTCTAGCTTAAGCCAATGCAAAACAGAATCAAGCAAAGAGTCTTTCCAATAATTGTCTTACACCAATGACAAATTGGCCTATGCCAATTTTTGAATTCTTGCCCATTTCTCAAGATAAGAGCTGTTGTGAATTGCACCCAACTACCTGTCAAAAAATCGGCTTAAGCCAATTAGCCTTTGGAAAACACAATCATGTGTAAAAGTAAACTGGCTTAAGCCATTCTTCAACTGGCTTAAGCCAATGAGTACAGATACAACATTAAAGGGGGCATTCACTCCTTCTCCATCCATTCTACTTCTCCCACTCTCACTCTAAGCTTGGAGCACTTCAACTCCAAGGCTCTTCTAGCCAATATTTAGCTTTAAATATTCATTGTAAACATAAAAAATTCTTAGTTTAATCTTTAGAATGACTTTGGTGGAAGAAAGTTTTCATCTTTTTGGTGTGTAACTCCATTGACTCTTCTACAAGTTGAATGAAAGTTCCTTCTTCAAGATCATAGCTTTTGGTTGGTAAATTCTTGGCCTTTACTTTGTTTTAATTGTTCTCATTGATATGAATTCTAACTTTGACATGTTGGAATCCATATCAATGAGTGGCTTAGTCTCCTACTAGCCAAGATAATGTTTTTTGTGATAGTGTATCTCTATCTCTGTTGTGTGTATTTTCCTAATTTCATTGTATGGCTTGTTTGTGTTAGTGTAATTAACTAACACTTGCACACACACACATAGTTGAGACCGAAAGGAGATTCTAGGTGTGGGAAAATATTTAGGAAAACCGGAAGGTAAAATTGACCTTTAGTGGAACTCAATTTTTTATCCGGGGGTTATTGATTCATTCATTGAATTCAAGAACTTAATCATGTTGAATCATTAGATCTAGGGTTCTTAGACCAAAGAGGAGGCGTAGAGCGATTTCATGCACTCGTATGAGGGGGAATTGCTAGATTAGGAATGCACCGGTTACACACACTTGAATACCATTGGAAGGTTGGTAGGTAAATCATTCTCATGTTGCTATGCTTGATCATTTCATTGTCTTGGCTAGGTTTTTTACTATTTGAACATCCTTTGTAGTGTAGTTGATTGAACACACTAGTTGATTCTTAGATTTTTTACTTTCTTGTTTATTTGTGAACTTGGACCAAGATAATAGTATCTTTTCGGTACTTCACCTCACAATCCTCGTGGGATCGACTTTGACCACTTGACTAGAGTACAATTGACCCGGTATACTTGCCTGTGTTATTGAACCCCTAGAAAAGTTTGATCAAGTTTTTGGCGCCGTTGCCAGAGATCGTGTAACGGTTAATACTTAAATTAGCTAAAAAGTCTTGGGATTAAGTCAATATTTTCTAATCTTTTCTATTTTATTTTTGGTGCTTACCTCTTGGTGAGTTACCAAGTGTTGTTTGATTGTGCCCTTGTTGTTTCTTCTTGTAGTGGATGAACCGTTCTCGAGGAGGAAATGCTCCCGATACTTTTCTCGTTCTGGATATCAATACGTATATTAGGGATTTAAGAGCGAGAGTAAGGTTGGTCGAACTCGCCGTGGTTTGAAACTTGGTGAAGAATCTTCACAAGCATCATTCTATCAAGGAGAAGAAATGGATGAAAATCTATTGAATGCGCAAGCCGGGCAAGAACATGGGAATGTCCAAGTTGAACAAAACCTAATCCCTCAAAATCCAAATCTCAACCCACCAACAACAACCAACCACCACTCATCCCTCCATAAGGAGCACAAAAAATTGGTGCTCCACTTCATCCCCCACCCAAAAACAACCAAAACTGCAACAACAACCGAAACAACCAAAATCGGAACCAAAATAACCAAAACAACAACAACCCTCCAAATCCAAGACCCATTTGTGATCAAGTCATAAGGAGAATGAAACCAACAATTCAATCCGCTTTCCCAACATTGATGCAATTAAGTCTCATCTTTTTGGATTGGTGGAGTCAAGAGCTCAATTCCATGGTGATGATGATGATGACCCGCATCGACATCTTTATCAATTTGAAGAGTTGTGCAATACAGCCAAGAACAATGATGTTCATAAAGAATTGACTAGAATGTCACTGTTCCCTTTCTCTTTAGTTGGAAAAGCTAAGGAATGGTTTATGTCTCATCGTTGGTCCCTTGAAAAGGCTGACAAAAGTTTAGAAGGGGGGGGGGGGGGTGAATGAACTTGTCACCAAAAACTAGACTTAAAATAGATTAGGTTCAATTTTAACTTGTGTGGAGTTGAGCTAAATGAGCTGAGTATAAGTCAAACTGACTTAAGCTTAAACTGAGTTAACCAGCAACGGATTAAGTTTTATCCTTTTAACTGATCTTGTTGTATCTATGAAAAAGTTTGTTATGCAAAACTGAATTCTAATGAATGTCAGTTTGTGTGTTGTGCGAGTATCAATCAGTTCTGTATGCTTAAACAAACCGTATAAAATCAATCACAAGTACTGAAATGTAAATAACAGTAAGTAAATGAGTAAAGTAAATAAGGCAAGAAATTATATAGGTTCTAGGTGGTGTAATCCTGTCAGTCATCTCTTCCTCTGTGATGTCGGAGGAAAATTCCACTAGAACTCTTTGAGGTGGATCGGTTACAAAAAGTCCTAAACTGATAGTCTTTGACTAATCCCTAGCTTTACTAACTAAGCAACTATAGAACAGGTAGAATTGCTGCCTTGTAACTACTTCCACTGGTTCTTAGAGGGTAGTATTGCCTCTTCTCCAGCTCCACCACAAACACAGTCAACCCGACTGCAAAAACAACAACCGTCCTTGGAAAATCCTAGACCGGATTGCTTCACAGTCTAAACATTTGATTAAAATCAAAGTTGGGCTCAGAATCAAGTAAATGATTCTTGATTGTGGTTCTTCAATGTGTTGATTTCTTGATAAATTCTTTGTAGCTTGAACACTTGGAAGATTTCTTGATAATTCTTGGTGAGCAAGATGATGATAGCAAAAGATGAACAGAACTTTGCTCGATAATTCTCAGATTCTTATTGTTGTATTAGGTGCTTGATCTTTGTTGCGAAATCCTCTATCATAGTGTGCAATTCCAACGTTCAACTTGTTTGAATTTGAATTCTTTTAGCTATCAACGGCTATATGTCAGATGTCAGTGACCATTCTGACATGTCTGTCCGTCATCCAATGAAAGTGCTTGATTCGTAACGTTCATATTACTTTTCAGTTCTTGGATGTCTTCATCTTTAAAAATGAGTGTCTGAGAGAGGTCAGTTTTAAGCTTCATAAACTGAGTTTGTCAATTTTCAGTCTTTAACTAATCTAGAGCATTAAATGAGTTTTTACTCTTCTTGAAAACTTAGTACTCTATTTTCATCTGATTTATATTGACTTAATCAGAGTACACCATAACTCTTAAGTTATCTAAGATATCATTGTCCTTATGTATCTTAGTCTTCATACAAGATCCATAAAGTCAGTTCAGGCCATCACAGACTTACCTGAATTCTAACTGTACAGTCTTGGCTTTAAGTCTTCATAAACTGATTTTGAACCCTCAGTTCTTCAGTTTTTAATAACTGAATCTGTGTCCCGCCTTCTTAACTGAGTTTGTCCCATCAGGCTTCTACTGCTAGATAATCCAACTGAGTCTATATCCCTCAAAAAACTCACCTTCTTCAGTTTTGAGTATGTCTCAATTTTTGGCTTTGAGTAACACTTTCAGTCCTGTGAAATATCAGCTTCTATGATTTCCATGATTTCCAGTTTTCTATATGATTTCCAGTTTTTAGTTCTACGACTCTCTATCTATTACAGTGATTGTCTAATTCAACCTATACAAAGACCAGACTCTAATAAATCTTATACATATTTCTAGTCATATTTTAGCTTTTCACTATAACAGCTAGTTTCAGCACTTCATCAATGGGGTATAAATAAACAATTAAATACATAAAGATGAATCATCATCAAAACTCAAATTTTATTTCTAACAGTCTCTTCCCCATCATTCATTCACAAGTTGGGATGAGATTCAAAATGAGTTATTGAAGCAATATTTTACACCGGGCCGAATTTGGAATTGAAGGATGAAATTGCCACCTTTAAGCAAAGAGCCGAAAAATCACTTGGGGTTGCTTGGGAAAGATACAAGAGGTTGTTGAAGGCATGTCCCTACTATGGTTATTCTTTGGATATGCAAATTCAATTCTTTTGCCGTGGACTAAGGAAAGATGCACGTATGGATGTTGACCAAGGTTGTAATGGTTCCTTGATGATGAGTGTGGCACAAGATGTTTATGATGCTATTGAGAAAATTTTGAAAAATAACCGAATGTGAGAAACCGGTTCAAGTACAAGAAGAGTTGCTTTTGTGGGAGATTCATCCGCACAAACGGAAGTGTTGGCACAATTGGCATCGATTAGCAAGAAAGTTGATGATATGTGATGTATGTCGACCGGATGATAAAATTCCATGATGTTCCACCCCATTTCTTTAGTATATAGTGATATTTTGCGTCAATTATAGTGAATTTTGTAATAGATCAAATCACTTTTGTTTAGGTGGACACAACCAACTTTTAAGCAATTTATCATTTTTAAGAGCTTACGAGTTATATTTGATTACCGGAATTCCTCAAGGTATGTTAGTATTGGTGTTTTGCAGTAATTACGGGAGCGTGGAGTAGAAATATCAAAGTTAGACCGAGCCTCGTGTCACCATTGGCGAAATCAATGAAGTTTGGGATTAATAAGCTTGATTTTGTATGATTGGCAATACAATCTGGTGTTACAGCGTGGGCCGAGACATGAATGGCGCAAACCGAGACAACAGAGCGGTTGCATGTGCATTAAATACTGAAGTCAATTCTCAATCACCCTGTCAGTATTTCGGCGCACACCGAGACATCTTCGGCTCGCCCCGAGACATCTTCGGCGTGCACCGATATATTCACGGCTAATGCCGAATCATAAAAACAGCAGATTAATTTGTATTTTGGAGATCTATTCGGGGGATATCAAATAATCAACAGGGATGGAAAAAAAACATCAGTTTCTTCTCACTTGCAGGCACCTCCACCTCAAGGGCTTCCTTAGCAAAATTCCATCATTTAGAACTTAAATCTATTGTAACACATTGTAGAATTATCATTTTGATGTTTGAAGCTCTCGGTGGATGTAGGAAACAACTATTTTGCATTATATCTTCATTGACACTTTGAAGGTTAGATGAAATCTCCATTTTCGAGTTCATCACTCGATTTTGGTACATTCTCAATCCTTACTTTGATCTAATTACTCTTATTGTTATGAATACTAGCTTTAACTTGTTAGTAGTTATAATTATGAGTGGCTAGCTCTTTCTCTAGTTAAGACGATGTAGTAAGGATAGTTAATCCCTTTACTTGTTTGGAATTGATTGTTTATGTTTCTAGTTTCTATGGTGTTGAATTTCTTTTTGCTTGCATTGATGGATATGGTGTATGTTGGAGTAAGTAACCTATGTATGCACCAACACAACTAGTAGATACCGAATGGAGATATTAGTCGTGAGAAAAGGGTAAGAAGAACGGAAGGAAGAATGACCCTAGTGGAATTTGGTTCCTTATCCGGGAAAAATTGCATGAGTGTTCATCTTGTCAATTCATTAGGTTTAAGGTACTTAGACCAAGAAGAAGACAAGTGTCGTTTCATTCACTCGTATGAGGGGAAATCACTCGTTAGGAATGCACCATTCATACGTTAGGACACAATTGGAAGGAGGTAGGTAAATCGTTTTCCAAGCAATTAAGGGGAGATAACTTGAACTATGAATCATCTTGGCTAGCTTCTTTTATCGTTTGAACAACCTTTTGTAGTTAAGTATTAGTTTCTTAAGCAAACTTGTGATTCGGATCAAGATAATAACAACTAATTGGTGTTTGACCTCACATTCCCATGGGATACGACCTTGACCACCATACTAGACTACAACTAACCCGGTACACAGCCGGTTAGATTGGAACCCTAGGAATGTTCTCATCAATATGCAAGCTCGTAAAAGTTGGGGGAGTAAAGAGACTAATGATGAGGCATATGACGGTTTGAGGAATGATGATGTACCGTTCGGAATAATGAAAGCCGGTGATTATTCAAGGGAGGAAGTGAGCTTTATGCAACAACACCGGAAACTCAACACTTACACCAACGCATACAACAATATCAAGAGAGATCATCCTACTTTCCATTGGTCAGAAAATTCTACCAATCATGGACCCGAACCATCACTTACCCAACAACAAAAGGCGTCCATCAACACCAATGTGCAACAACAAGGTGAATACCAAGGAAATCCCTCTTACCAACAACCACCACCACCTCCTATTTACCAACAAGTTCCTAGTCAACATGCCCCAGTTCAACAAAGTTCAAAATCAACGGAAGAGGTTTCTCAATTGAAAAGTTTTATGGAAAACTTGATGGTGTAATGGCTACTCGATCCGCTAATATGCAAACTGTTAGGAAATCTATGCGGGAACGCATCAGAATTTAAAATGTATTTCCTTTGAACCCAAGATCAATTTCGTTTAAATAACAAACATAAAAGGAAGTAAACAAGATAATACCTCGGATGATCTAAAATAGATTGTTGCTTTGTCTACGGTTGTAGTTTCTGCACGAAGACGCCCAAGTGTTCGGCATTTACCGTTGATCCACACGAACAGGCAGCCGGAATCCCGTCATGGATTGCTACGAGAAAAACTCGTTTGCTAGACCGACCTTTTTTCTCTCTCAAACCTCTCTCTAGGAAGCTCTCTTAATTTTCATAAGAACTATTAGCCTCTTGGAATTGTTATGCAAAAGAGCTTGACACCCACTACATATATATAGTAGATGGTGCGCCCCTACTAGTCCCAACCTGATTGGGAGAAGCTTCCTAATAGATTGAGGAGAAAGAAAACATTTTACTAGTAAAATAAGGAAAATATATTTGATTGATTTATCTCATTTAATTTAATATCTCATATTAAATATTTCCAAGATATTGTCAATATCTAATATTGACTATCTTTATCTTATTACCATAAATCTATTTTTCATAAATCTATTAATATCTAATATTAATATATGGTAATACCATTAATTAAATTGCACAATCCAACTGTATCTTATACACCTAAGTCCTGCACCCCATATGCCAATATATTGGAATCCGGAATATTCTTAATTAATGTAATGCTATGATTAATTAATTTGCAAACTACATGTGTATCAATATACACAATAAATTTCGCCACTTACATATATACAAATATATATTTAATTATTCAATATAATTAATATCTTGTATTATATTTATTCATAATAAATAAATACCACCATATTAATTTATCGCTATAACACTTTATAGTCAAGATAAAACTTCCCTTATTTGGTTATCACTATAACCGCATTTTAATCCGGCTAGATGTTCTTATGTGTGTGACCCGATAGGCTTCCGAATATGTTGGCCGTAGGCATAAAGTGTAATTACGAAAATGCCCTTCACATCTAACGATCACGGAATAACGTCTAGCAACACACCGTGACCCTCAATCATTGGAAGAGTCAAATGCAATGACTACTACCTTTCATGTGAAATGGTTACTGTGTAAATAGAATCCTATCGCTGTTACAATATCCATACGGTCGTACGTCGAGTGTCAAACATCAACGACCGTATCTTATAATCTGGATATCTTACTCTCTCTAAGTAACATATTACTTCCACTTTGCAAAGATTTTCGAGAATAAGAAATTCCTTATAAGAAGGCCCTTTCGGATATTCACTCATAATCATAGGATACACGATTTCCGGACGAGAAACATTAATCCTACGCATGCTTCAATATCACGTCCAATCACTACCGCATGATCGCCTCATTGATAAGGAAAACCTCAATAGTGTCAAAGTATGACAATCCACACCGTGATGTCATGAAGACTCCAGTCTCAGAATAATTATACAACTGCCACATAGTTCAACACTTAATAAAGTAAGTGGGTCAGTATAACGTACACATTCTCCAATACACGTCCACGTACAGTCCAAGTGTCCCTACACTTTGATAAACGAGATCTATCCCTATCTTCAAAAGACAAAAGACATCTAATACGTGCTAGTCTATACGTACCATCAATGTCCTGTTTGATAGTACATACGACTAGAGACATTTAAGTATCAAACCTTTTATAGTGAGTCGAGATCTCATCAACCATAACCACTATTATGATTTTTCTCTTACAGTTTGACACTAGGGACGTTATCATATATACAATCACAAATTGGTTTATATATAGATAAACAGAATATACAATAACATAAAAGCTATTTATCATATGTATAAACATAAAGAAATAGTAGAAATGATCCGACCCGGTCGGACCCGGTCCAAACCGATTAGGTTTAGGACACTATTTCAACAGAAACAATCATGACTTCTATTAGCGTGACATCCCAAGATGTTGGCAAATTGAAAAAATCCATGGTGGGTCAAAATACAAGAATGAGAACTACGGAAGCATCAATGTGAGGTATTGAAGACCATTTGAGTAGGGAAGGTGAGCGAAATAGTAGTTGACCCCCGGGAGGATTACCAAGCAACACCGAGAGAAACCCAAGAGAAGTCAATACTATTATTAAGTGGAAGGTTATATGGGCATAATGAGGGAAGCAATGAGGTTGAAGAAGATTTGAATGACGAGAGAGAGGAGGAGTGGAGTGAAGAAGATGAAGAGATAGTTGATGGTTTCTTGAAAAATGATGGCTATGTTGCGGTGGAGAAAGAAGAAGAACGGATAAAGGTCCTGAGAATTTCGAAGAACCCAAGGGCTAGTGATTTGAGGACTTTCAATGAGCATGACAAATCGGTGTCAGCCATGTTAGGAAATCAAACGAGTAGCACAGCGGAAAATAAATTTTGATTTCCGATCCAATGATCGACTTCGTTTAAACAATAAACATATAACAAGGAGGACAAAGATTATACATTTCTTGATCTTGTATCTTAGTCTTCATACAAGATCCATAAAAACTAAAATTTTAACCTAAAACTATATTTTTTAATAATAAAACTAAACCATTTTATTACTAAAAATTCTGGATCTCAGTTGGGTCACATGACCCTACTGAGCACAATATAGATCCGCCCCGAAGTGAGAGAAATTAATATGCATAAAATTGTCTATTATAAGGTAACCGTGTGTCGGTATGTAATTTTAGTTATACTATGTTTAATATACGGTAGTCTTAGTTGAGCAAACTAACAAAACAAACCAAATCAATGTTAAAGTTGTCACACAGTGACTACTTGTTATTGTATTATCCATCATATTAAGAGATTGACTTCCTTCATTTCCTTTCTTCAGCGGTTCGATTCTCGTAATGAGGTTGATTTCCGATTAATAACACCCTTCAGTGCAGTGGTCAACCAGGCAGCCCATGTTGGTGCTACTAGATTACCTGATTAACCTCTTCTCGCATTCATGTGGGATCGGGGGCGAGGGGGCCTCACGGTTAGGGTTTAACCGTTTAGGGTCTCGATTTTCTACAATCAAAACAACAAAACAAGAGAGTGAACCGAACCAAACCAAATATTATAGGACCGGTTTTAGTTTCTTATTTTTCAAACCAAGATGTTTGATTTGTTGAAAAGTTTCTTATGAATATACCTTATAATTACCAGGTTTTGGAGTAAAAGGTAAATTGTTAAATCATAAAATGTGCACGATGTATTATTTCTTATATTTTCATTCAGGTATGTCATGAATGCATGTTTGCATTATCCATAATTTACGGTTGAAAATTCAAACCCCAAAGAATTGTCGACCAAAGTGTCTTATAATAAAACTTATCTTTGAGTTTTATGGGGGCTTATGTCGGCATATGTATGACCGGGTGTGTTTTATGATTTTTAATTTCTTTGTTAATTTATGTATCGTGGAACTTTAAAAACTATATTATTTCTAAAAGAAAAGTAAACAATCCAATAAAATATAAATTATTCTACAATAAATGTGTATAATAAAGTAGCAAACAACTTTTTCCATCATTGATTTTTGGGAACTATTTGAATCAATAGGTCCCACGTCATAATCAATGGTACAAAAGTGTATTATGAAACTTTATCGTACATATTTGTTGTCGTATTATCACTACTCAATATCTTTAGGACAACTTGATTACACCTACTCAAGAATAGACCGCAACAAAAAATACTCCAGGGTGTAGCTTAGTGGTAAAACAGTGAGAACATGAAAGATTTTCCTTCGAGTTGGTTTGGCAGTTTGATCTCTTGGGTCGATTTCTTTCTGCGAAAAAGAGATATATATATATATATACAATTTGTTTGTATAGTATATCAGTGACACATAGTTTCCGATTTACACTATCTAAGAAATTCTAGATAGAGAATAGTGAGAATCTTTTAATTAAGTTGGTGCTTAACATTTTTGACAGTCGTCTGGTTTGAAAACAACTTATAAAATAAGCTAGCATGTGTTGAACTACGTATTTATCCAAGCAAATCATGAACATTATGGTTACATATCGATCCTTAACAACTATTCTCAAACAAAGAGGAGATTCTTCGATATACAGTTTTTTCTAAACAACAAAATCTTGCTTCTTTGAAAGTCCTTTAGTTAGAGCACTTGCACTAGATAATGTAATTTTTTTTAAAAACTCTATTGTAGATATTTCAACAAGAAAAATAACACTGCAGCAGATACTTTACTTTTTACCGTAAACTACAGATTTTTAAAATTTTCTTTACATCTACCGCATTCATCCAGATTCTGTAAATTTTCTTTTATATCTACCACATTATGTAAAATAGAGAGTCTGATCTGATGCATTTCGTCTTGAATAAAACATATGTCCAACAAAAGTATTTAATACTGTATAATACAGTATTCGTTAAGAAAGTATCTGATGCGAGTGCTCTTGGCAATCAACTATATGATCACATGAGGCAATGTGACTGACATCCAACAATCCATCAAGCACGTAATTTTAAATAAATTGCACATCAATTTCAATATCCTTAATTAGCATTGACATGGAAGATTAGTTTTTGACTCGAAGAATTTGCTCTCATATAATCACAATAAATGACATGCTTCTCTTATGTCGTAAAACATGTTAAGACATCTTGAATATTTCGGGTTAAATCATATGTCCAAAAAAATAATGATATATGCATGTTGTTTAATTAGTTTAGAGGTGTAAGTGATTCGAACCGAATCAAATATATACTTCAAGCAATTATATAAAACAGTGATACTTGAACACAGATCGAGTTTGTTTGAGCAGGAAAAAATTGGTCGAGATCGACTTGATTAAGTTTTAATTACATTTAAGTTTGACTCAATTATGCTTTTTGGAGCACCTTCAAGCTCAAACTTAAGCTCGAGCTGCTTGAAGAAAAAAAAACTTTAAGATATTCAAATTTGTCTCGTAAAAAAATATATTCTACTTTTAATATAATCTAATTTTACTTGATAAGACTTATCAGCATTTCGAGTCAAGTTTCAAAGTAATCGAGTTATGCTCGTTAATTTTAACGAACTGTTCGAATTCGGCTCACGAGCACCTCTGCTCGCCTACACCCTAATATAGTCCATCAAATTCAAGGTATATTCTATACGTATACAAAAAAAAAAAAAAAAAAAAAAAAAAAAAGCCGGTGAATAAATTAATAATTTTATTTAGCATGCGTGACAAAATGTTGTAGACGTGTCAACTGTCATTTGCGTGACAGAAGGACTTTTAACTTTTTTGTGTTGTCCCAAAATATAAGTCATTTTCATATTTCAATACAAGGTTAATGTATAGTCATTCCCGAAAAACAATACAATATTTTACATGAAAATATTAAAAAATAACACATTTTATGTTTTTTTTCTTAATCTGTGTGAAAAATCCAAAAAGACTTATCATATACGAGACGGTGGAATATATAAACAATGTCATTTAATTATCACATCATTATACACGATGCAATAATTTCATTGGGATCAACAAAATCTAGTAAATACTAAAGTATTTTGTTTTTCTAATTGAAATAAATTTAAAATTCATTGGCATTTTGTTTGGCAGTACCAAGAAGGGTTTTATAAGACAAAAGTATCTACGTGGTATGGATTTGAAAATAAATCAAATATATCTATAAGATTGCTTAAAAAACTCATCAAATCTTTGTCAAGTATACTGCACAAATATATTAATATATTGAACAAAATGGAGGCTTTGCACCTGCTACAAACTACCACTATATTAAATAACTCACAATGACACGGGAACAAATTAAATATAATAACATAAAGGGGGCAACTTATACAAATTTACTTACATGAGACATCTAATGTCAGGTACTGATGAATCCATAAAATTATAATATATTAGTTTAATTTTGATACGTATATGTGACGTCCCAATGCCGAATGTCGAAGCCTTATCCAGAAGAAGAAAAAAAAAAAAAAAAAAAAAAACAACGTTTGACATGCTTATAATTAATTTGATTCAATCATATACATCAATCAGACCTTATTATTATCATAATACAAAAGCAGAAGCTAAGAAAAACGCATCGGGAATCAAAAAGACAACAACAACGAACGGAAGAAACGTCAAAGCTGTCAAACTAAACTTCAATCCACAGCTAAACATCGAAACCACTGTTTGAATCATTCATGTGTCTGAGTCCGATACATATTTGATACGAGAAACGCGGCTATTGTCCACTTATCATTTCATTGATTTTTATGAAAATTCGGATGTAGAGAATCTTTATTAGACTTCACGGTCGGATCTATGCCATTGTATAAAAGAAAAAATATTTTATTCTACATATGACATCCATCTGATGGTTGAATTTAATAAAAACTTCCTATGTCAGAAATACCTTGATTTCTTGTTAGTTTTGGCGATGAATTGTGTGATAGGATGCAAAGACGAACGACGCGTGACATACAAACAGTAGTGAGGAAATCAATAGAGATTAGACAGTAGAATTAGGCCTGTATATATATATATATATATATCAGGGTCGTCTCTAGGTTTATGAAGGCCCTATGTCAATTTATCATGATGTGGCTTTCAAAAAGAAAACAAATAAGTATAAAATGATGCACTAATAAACAAATGAGCCCCAAAAATATTATAATATTATACATTATATTATATATATATATAAGCCATAACAAGGGAGGTTATTGGGTGAATCCGTCCATGTGGTGAAATCTTAATATTTTATTTTTAAATCGAATTCAAACTGTGTGTTCTAAATTATTCTTTCCGTCACTTCGGTATATATAAAGATATTAGACAAAAACTTCTCGGCATACACAGTAGAGAGCTAGACAACGACGACTTTAAGCCTCCGTATGCTTTTTCTCCTTTTTCGGACCACCATGACCATGGTTCCATGGACCACCACCACCGCCAGGACCACTTATTGATTCACGCGCCGTTTAACAGAGCCATATATCAGCCCCATTCAATTAAATGACTTTGTAGTTTGTCCCACTCATTTTGCTAGATGCTTTTGTTTCTTTCTTGTTTTGGACCGTGGTTGTGTAGAGAAAATTTTAGAATTTGTTCAAGGTATCACAATTAATTTATTTTTGATGATTATAAAGTCGAATATATTCTGAAATATGATTTTATTGTAGTTTCATTATACTTCAATTTAGTTTTACATGGTGCGTATTTGGGGGAAGGTGGTGGTTCAGCGGACGTATAGCCGGAGGCGGCTCCAAAGCTAGGAAAATGGGTCACTTGACCCTTTAAAATAAAATAATAAAAATTATATGTATTTGTTATATTATTTAATTTTTTTTATAAACTAATATCTACAAATTGATCCGCTAATTATTGTAACTATTGACTCCCTGTCCATTTAAAAAACTATTTAATGCATTTTTTTTTTCCCAACAATACATCTATCATTAAAAAAGTGTCTATTTAAAAAACCAATACAATATATTTTTCCATCCATATCTCCGTCATTACATTTATGTTTGTATATTAATTTCATATTTCAAACGAGCATATATATCCATTATTATTGGAAATATAACATATTAATTGATTTCTTAATTTGTGTAGAAAGCGTTTCTCAAAACAAAACAAAAATTGTGTACAAAGTTAAAATGAACAATTTTTACGGAATAATATATTATAAACTTACAATATGATGTGTCGTTATCGATCTCGAATCATGTTCTAAAATTCGTGCAGTCGTCCGTAGTATAGATGCAGCACATAGGGTTCCAGCCGTCCAGCGCATTCTCTTAATGCTATAAACTGAGCTGTGAAGCTGAGTTGGGTGAAATTTTTGGGTAGTATGTATCTACGTAGGTACATATGAGGTGGCACGATCAGAACCACACAGTTTAAAGACAGAATGAAATCTTATGGACAGAAGTATGCCACGTAGTATGTACCTACGTAGGTACACACTACACAAAAACTTCCCGTTGGTTGGGGTCCAAGGTTTGGTGGTCCCCATGGAGTTGCTAGGTCTCGCCACGTGGCAGAATGCTGTGATATGCCCTGCCGTCACTCCCTCATTTTTTTTTTTATTTTTTTTTTGAAAGTGTCACTCCCTCATTGGGACGGCAATTATCAATCAGAGATCACATGTACTTTTTGTGCCGACTTAATGAGCAAGTCAACCAGCCAATGGAAGTTTATTATTAATAATAAAATTATTTTAGTAGTACTCCCTCCGTTCTATAATAATTGAAGCATTTGTCAAAATATTTTATTTTATTTTATGTGAAACAGTATAATTTTCAATGTAATATTTATTGAGTTTTTATTTGATTTACCTTTATTTATTACACTAAAAGATATAAAAAAGAATGTTATATTAATTATGTCTAAGGTCGTTCTAGTTATTTCATTATAAAAATTAATGCATTAACTTAATATACGTGATTTTGATAACTTTCTCAGATAAATTAGAACGTAGGGTGTATAATATTGTGTTTATTTATTTATAATCCGCCATGTTTTGTGTTAAAAAGACTAATCGAATCGACTATTTCAATCAAAAGAAAGGAAAGTGGCTATATTCCATGTCTATACTCTATATCAGTCATTACGTGCCATGATGTCTGTTTGATTATGATTTTTGAAATGAGGATTTGAAAAATTATGGAGTGTTCTAAATTTTGTTTGTATATATATATGTGTGTGTGTGTGGGGGGGGGGGGGGGGTGGTGGTGGTATTATTCACATATATAAACTTTTGAATTATTTGAATTTTGCTAAAATCCTGTTTTGTCATCAGAGTATTCGTGCACGACATGTATTCTGAATATTATACTAATTTTTAATGGGGAACTTTTTCTTTTGCTTTGATGTTTGATAGTGATATACTGTGATGTTGTAATAATCATTATATTTGCATGTGTTAGGATGAAGCGCTTACCGTTGTACTTAAAACTAATAGATGATAGTAAATGTGCTATTATATCTCTTTATCATTTAAGGGTGTGGGCAATCCGTCCCAACACCCCATCAAGCAATCTGTCCAACACTTGCATTTTTTTTTACTACCAGAGTTCGATTATGTGACCTCGGACTCTGATACCATGTTAGGAACCAGAGAAACGGAACAAGAAAGGGAAAAAAAAACACAGCAGACGTAAGAAAAAAAAAGGTACTGATCTTATTCAGTGTTCTCGTAATTTTTCTATATGCTAATAGTACAAAGGTCTAGATTTTATATTAGGAGAGTAAAGGGATAAACCCCTTTTTAAACCTATATTTATTCGAATGCAACAATAATTAAATTCAAAGGGTTGAATTGGGGATAATCACAGATAATTACAGAATCATAAATTTGAGATAAACTTGGACAGTCTTAACTTGAGATAAATTTGAATAGTCCTTCGATCTTGTTCCAGTTATTCAAACACCATGAGATAGACTCCTCCTTGAACTCAAACTCATAACTCTTAGCATAATCACCACCAACAACGCCTCTGTTTAATCGAATTTTGAATTTGCTGTGCACTAAGACCAACCTTATTACTCCTATCTTCAGTAGCATCATTTATACTTGTCTCCCTCAAACTATGGCTGGGGTGAAGGCATAGTTTGCTGAGAAATTGATGAAGGGTATATCTGGAAAACAAGTCTGCTACTTGAAGATGAGCAGGGACATGCTTGGTAATGAGTTTGCCTTGAGCTACTCGTTCTCGTACAAAGTGAAAGTCTAACTCAATGTGTTTAGAGCGTGAGTGGAATACTGGATTAACTGTGAGATAGAGAGCACTTAAGTTGTCACAGTACACTGTTGGAGGAAACTTGAACTAAATACATAGATCAGCACATAGAAACTATAACCATACTAATTCAGCTGCAGTGTGGGCCATGGCTCAATATTCTGGCTCTATACTGGACCTGTAAACTATGGCTTGTTTCTTGGCACACCAAGAAACGAGATTAGGACCTAGGAAGGTGCAGTACCCTGTAGTAGAACGTCTGGTAGATGGACATCCATCCTAATCAGTATCTGAAAATGCAGTAAGTGTGAGAGCAGGGGTAGCAGTAAACTGTAGACCAAGAGGAAGAGTGCCTTTGACATAACGTAGCATTCTATGGACAAGCTTAAGGTGTGCCTGAGTTATTGACTGTAAGAAATCATAAGCATAGTTGACACTATAGGCAATGTCAGGCCTTGTAAAGGTGAGGTACATATTGCAATGCTCCAACCAACTATCTATAGTATGTGGGATCTGTCATGAGTGGTGAATCTGGATCAGGGCTAGGTTTGAGCTCCAAGGGAGTTGCAACTGGCTTGCAGTCCACCATCTTTGCCCTTTCTAGTACAGTTAGGGCATAATGAGTTTGTGAGAGGTGCAAAGAGGAACCTGCATAAGAAACTTCTATACCCAAAAAATGATGGATAGTTCCCAAGTCCTTCATTGCAAACTCAGAGTGTAGTAGAGTTACAAATGAGGTTAGTATTGTTGAATCCTGTCAGAAGCATATCATCCACATAGAGCAATAAATATAGTGAGTCATATTCAAAATGATAAACAAATAGAGATGGATCAACTAGGCTACAGTAGAACCCATACTTAAGCAAAAAAGCACTGAACCTGTCAAACCAAGCTCTTGGGAGATTGTTTGAGCCCATAAAGGGCTCTTTTGAGCTTGCACACATGGTTAGGAAATTTGGAATCAGACAAGCATGGGGGCTGAGACATGTAAATTTCTTCATGGACAAATCCATGAAGAAAAGCATTCTTAACGTCTAACTGTCTACTGTCCCATTTTCTACTTAGTGCAGTGGCTAGAACAAGTCTGACTGTGCCTGGTTTAATAACGGGGGAGAAAGTTTCAAGGTAATCAACCCCATCCACTTGGTTGTATCCTTTAGCTACTAATCTAGACTTAAGCCGTTCCAGACTGCCATCTGGTTTTAGCTTTGCCTTGAACACCGACTTAGACCCCATGACATGCATTTTTGGATGATAAGGGACTAGATCCCATGTATCATTCTAATGGAGTGCCTCAAGTTCTTCTTGCATAGCCTGTTTCCAACCAGGGTGCTTAAGAGCTTCAGTGACGGTTCTTGGTTCTCTAGGTATATCTGGAAAGGCCGAAACAACCAGGGCATACTTAAGGTTTGGTTTAAAGATGCCCTGTTGACCCCTTGTAACCATTTGGTGATCTGTGTGGGGAGTAGGGGTGACTGGACTAGGTGAACTGTCTGGATCAGTGTTATCTGGTGTATCGGGATTGGATTCCGGATGAGGACTAGATGGTGCAGATTCAGAGGATTGTGTGAGGTTAGGTTGAGGTGATGGTGGAGGACTGGATAGTGGTGTAATAGGCTCTGAGATAGGAGAGGTGTATGTATTGTCTGGTGAAGTATATAGCATGTATAGAGGAGCTATATATATTGACCGGCCTAAAACGCCATATTATTTGAACATTTATAGTATATGTAGAGAGAAAATATCATGCAAGTAATAATCGTACTATCATAATGAATGAAATAACAAAATTCCTCAACAATCATATCAAACCATCTCAGAATATCGTGGGGCATAGAAAATATCACTACGATGGTTTGCTATATATATATTATTATTTTTTGATGCTATATATTTACTGTTATATTTTGTGTTGTTTCCTTTATATTGCTAAGCTTTGTTATGATTTGGGGAAGGTTTTACATGCACACGTCATACGTTGAGTTAACTGATTTTGTACGATCTACGTGACTGTTCTAAAATAGATTTGTTGTACATATTTATTTACGAGTCAAGACTTAATAAATAGGGACACCATACAATAATCTCCCATGATGTACAGCACTCTCAAAGTACTCTGATAATGCTATATATATGGTCTCCTATTTGTTATGAGAGTTAAAAAAAAAAAAAAAAACATATGGTGTATTAAACCGGGATGCTCAAGGACGCACAGGGGCGGATGTAGCTTAAGAGGAGGGGGGCACTCGCCCCCTGGATCCAGAGAATACACTATATATATATATATATATATATATATATATATATATATATATATATATATATATATATATATATATATATATATATATATATTGTATATTTTTTTTCCTATAAAATTTATATTTGCCTCTATGATCTTTAATAATCCGATAATTTAACATAAAACTTTTATCATATAAAGAAAAATACATAGTTATTGTCAAAGTGATACATTTAAAAAAATCGGTTTCGAAATATGGGTTTCTTTGAAAAACATTGTTTGTATTGTTTTGTATTCCGATTATGCGAAATATAGTAGTTTTTTTATCATATAAACCAAAATATATAGTCGTGTTTTTTTAATTTTACGATGTATAGTAATGTTTTTTTTTTTCCCACTCAAAAAGAAGTAATGTTTCCCGTCGTCCAAAATCCCGCGTCCTTAGCCCTAAGGACGGAGCCTTGTGTAATACACGAAGAAAATATACATATATAATTCACTCAAATACCGCGAGTCTTCTTAATCCTGTCTATCCAATTACTCATGTATAATCTACTCTCATCTAAACATAAATTTATGCTTTTTGTGTTGGGATAGTGTATCGTGTGTGAAGTGATTTACGGAACAGGTCCGTAATTCACGGATGAAATTACGGATAATAAAATGCACAAAATAAAACTCGAAATTAAAAATTAGTTTTATAATGTAGATCTAACACATCAAAGCAACCATGGTTTAGATCTAATAAATCAACACAAGTAAATGATAGATCTAATGAAACAAGATATGACGATTAAGATCTAACAATTAAACTATCACAATACAGATCTGACTTGAAAGTAAAGCAATATAAAATGCATAAATAAATGACAAACCGAGGCGAGTATGGAACTTTATCCTTAAGACAAATTGCTCCGGTATGGTGCCCACGGTAGTCGCCACTGTCTCCCAAGATACAACG
Source organism: Gentiana straminea (assembly GCA_036785695.1). Classification (NCBI taxonomy): domain Eukaryota; kingdom Viridiplantae; phylum Streptophyta; class Magnoliopsida; order Gentianales; family Gentianaceae; genus Gentiana; species Gentiana straminea. The sequence goes on from JAVUPR010000048.1 coordinate 12,148,510, forward strand.
GCTTTCGTCTCGGATTTAGAGGCACTTCAAAAATCCGAGCTCCGGCGAACTTACATAGTGCTCCGACTTCTCTTCGACTCAATATCTAGATCTATATGACTGACTCTTTGTGGTGGAAAGACACTAGAGAAAATTCGATGTTTAAACTTTCATCCATGGGGTTCTTTATATAGTGGAGAGGAGGAGCCAATGCTCAATATGATTGGCCGAAACACATCATCAAACTTTTCCCCTTGGAAAAGTCATGGCCGACTTTTCCCTCAAGAAAGGAAAAGCCATTGGGGTGTGTAGAGCACCTTGGCCGACTTCACCCTTGCTTCCGATTGGTTGGATGACGTGTCCTCTGAATTCTAATTGGTCGAATGACTCAACGAATTCTGATTGGTCGAATGACACAATCACATTCCAAAATTTATTTTATGGTTAATTTCATAAAGAAATTTTGTCCAAAAAATTAATAGTAACACCCGAATTGAACCGAACCGAGCCGAGCCGAGCTCGAGCACGAGCCGAGCCGGCCGGACGGTGGCGGCGCGCGCACGTGTGGAATTATCTATGTCCTCCCTCCTGCACAAAAGTGCCTTGCCCCTTGGGGCACATCCCTAAAAGACACACTAGCTCTTATCACTTGAGCTCCCAACTCTCAAGTTTCCAATGTGGGAGAATGGGGTGAGGTCCTCCCTTCAACACCCATCTCCTACATATTTTCTACCAACTTTAGGCATTAATTTCTCATTCACCTGACATCCGAATCGAGTGATTCAAAAGCCCATCATCAACTACTCCGTATGGAGTATTTAATGATATCATTAACTCCGTAAATCACGCTAAAGTTGACCGTTCAACCCTTTAAAAGGGCTTTTTCTCCAACAATGCCCCACATGAATGAAAATTGATGCAAATGCAAATGCAGACTCTGAAGAGAAGTCAGACGGAAAAATATTGCATCAGGAGAGGTAGCTTCTGGCCTTGAACCTGCCTTAGTGAAGTACTACCGGATTTACTCGGCTAATCAGTGAACTAGGTCTTGAAATGTTCAGCCTTTAGTGTAAACCAAGACAATAGCACTCACACAATATTTCCCCTAGCAACTTTCGGTTCTCATGGTTGTGTCCATCTCGGCCATGGACAACACTTGGTTTCAGAAAGTACTTTAGAGAATTCAAGCCTCAAAATTCTCATAGAAGCGGCCCCACTTCGCACTTACATAGGTGACCTCCTATCAAGGGTATTCTGCCCTACCCCACTTGTATATCAAGATATAGGAATCATTAAAAGCTAAGCTTAACCTCACACCCTCTGTATATAGCACTTTTATTCTCTCAGAATAGGTAAGTGCTGGATTGTTCCTTATAGCTAGTTGTCCCTTTTGAACCATGATCTTGGGATCTCCGGTCAACATGGTTGGGTTGCCACTACAAGGAAACATGCGTAATAGGCTTCAGTCCCATTCCTGTTGTCAAAATTGACATCTGATCTCTAGCTAAACCTTTTGTACGCGGATCCGCAAGATTCTCCTTCGACCTTACACAATCGATGGAAATCACGCCATTAGAGATCAATTATTTAATGGTATTTTGTCTACGCCGTATGTGTCGAGACTTACCATTATACACACTACTTTGTGCCCTTCCTTTAGCCGACTGACTATCGCAGTGTATGCTGATAGCAGCCACTGGCATGGAACATCCTCCAAGAAATTCCAAAGTCATTCAGCTTCTTCTCCAGCCTTATCAAGGCTATAAACTCAACTTCCATTGTGGAACGAGCTATGCACGTTTGTCTTGTAGACTTCCAGAACACAGAACCACCACCAATCGTGGATAAGTATCCACTGGTGGACTTCGAATCTTTCATATCTGATATCCAGTTGGCATCACAGTATCCTTCTAATACTGATGGATATCTAGTATATAATAGTCCCAGACTCATAGTGTACTTCATGTACCTCAACAACCTATTTAAGGCTTTCCCATGATTATGATCTGGAATACTCGTGAACCTACTCAGTTTCTTCATTGAACATGCGTCGTGTACAGTTGGTTATGTACATCAGACTTCCGATCACTTGAGAATATCTCAATTGATGCACAAGTTCATCTCTGTTCTTGACTAAGTGCATACTTAGGAAAAGTGGAGTGCTCACAGGACTTTCATCAAAGACATTAAGTCTTTTTAAAACAGACTCATGATAATGAGTTTGTGACAACACAAGTCCACCAGATACACTAGAGATCTTTAATCCCTAGTATCACATCGGCAACTCCCAGGTCCTTCACATCGAAGTTCCTTGCCAGCATCCTTTCCGTATTCATGATACTCTCATGAGTACTTCCCATTATCAGCACGCCATAGACATACTATCACAAAGGTGTGTTCTCAATGTAGACATATATATGTCCTACCCACTTGACAAAATGACATTGTCAAACTTGATATGCCGTTGCTCTGGCTATTATTCGAGCCACAGAGAGACATAACAAGTCTACACACCTTACTCTCTTAGCCTGGAACTATGAACCCCTCAGGTTGTTCCAAGTACATCTCTTCTTTCAACTCACCATAACCATCAATTTGATGGACTTCCAGGTTATAGACTCCAGCTATATCGATGAGAACCCTTATATAAGTAATTCTCATAACTGGTGAGTAAAAAGTCAAGGCCTTCTTTCTATCGATACCCTCAGGCTACCAACAACGCCTTTCAATAAATCCATCAACCTTTAACTTTTCATTGAAGATCCACTTGCACCTGAGTGGTTTACTTCCTAATGGAAGATCAACCAACTCCCAAGTGTGGTTTTGCATGATGGATTTCTCTATTTATAGCCTCTTTCCAGAAATGGGCTTCTGGAATTGACATTGCCTCAGCATATGTCCTAGGTTCATTTTTTGCCACATAGGTTAGAAAATTAAGAGCAAAGGACTTGGAAGTCCTAGCCCTTATACTACAACGAGGCTCCTCAAGTTCTTGAGGATGACACTCTTCTTCAGACTCACATGTCCGCATACTCAAGCTTGATTCTTCTTTTCCTTATATGCAAAGAGATCTTCAAGGAACACACATTCTTAGACTCGATGATAACTGTTCATGTACATCATTGATATCGGATTTATGCAACAAAAACAATAGGCATTGATGATTTTAGGTCCTATTTCTACTTGCTTTGGTTTAAGTACTTCTACCTTAGCCAAACACCCCCACATTTCCATGAATTTGTAGCTAGACCTTAGCCTCTCCACAATTTATATGGGTGTCATCCTTCTTCTTTGAAGGGATTATGATCAGAATGAATTTTGTTGAGAGGAAAACTTCCCCCCACAAGTTCTGAGATAAACTTAAACTTATAGCATTCATAAACTCTTTAAGAGTTCGGTTCTTGCATGCAGCAATACCACTAGACTGAGGTGTGTATGCTGTAGTTGTTTGATGAATGATGCCGGGCCCTTAACAAGACTCATGAAACAATACATCATATCCACCATCATAATCCCTACGGATACATCTTATCCGTTTGCTATGTTTATTTTTACTTTCATTCTAACAATCCTCAAGGCATCACGAGCCTTATCTTCGCTTTTTAACATTTAAATATCACAATATTTGGTGCTATACTCGATAAAAGTAACATAACACTTTTATCACCTCTAGTTCACACGAATCTAGAGGTTCTGTGTTCCTTTCTACCGGTCAACCGGTGAGTTCGCCAACATTGCTTCCACATATGCTTGACACTTGTGATTAGGATCAAATTTCAATTTCCATGTTCATCAATGGATAAATAGATTTGAAATTTTCAAGTCCTAGTTATAGTGTCACAAACATGATTACTCGAGCATGTAAGCAGATCTTAAAGCCAATCTCATTGGCTTTTTACGGAGCATCACTTTTGTGCTCAACAGACAGTTTCACTGTCAACATACGGGTCAATCTGGTTTGATCATTCAAACCATTGTTTGTTGCACCACCGAACTTGTCCATCCAAGGGACGAGATTAACCGGTCACTGGTGCTACGTCTAGTGCTACAATAGGCACGTACACTTGTGTCACAAAGACACATTCACTTTGGATTCACCTCGGTGTATCCTTTCATTTATGTTTGTTGACAGAAGATCGACAAAATCTCAATATCCGTTATGCAATCGGAACCACGGCTTGCACAAAAGTTAACTCTCATGTTGCACGACAAACTACAACACAGTTTATATAAAAGATATTCACAACCAAGTCAAAAGCACCAAACCACTTTACGCATGAAGAATATTTCATTCACCTTACTTATGTACTCCCACAAAGAACATTATTGACATAAAACAATATGTTTAAAACAATACTTCGGGTAGAAAAACCGGGGTAACAAGGAAGTAATCTAAACAATTGTATATGAGATCGAACGAAGATCTCTATTACAAAAATGCATTGCAACAGCAATATCTAGGCTACCAAAATAATATAACGACGTAATATTCTGCAAACTACTCGTTGCCACATCGGACAATAATTCTGTCAAGTATAATAGTTTCAACAAAATCAATTATGATTACTGACTATTTATCTGTACTATAGACCATATGGGAATAATATATTATTACAAGGACCAACCATTGAAAAGGCCTATCAGAACAAAACAAATTTTAATCCCACCATAGATAATACTATAATTTGCAATATTATAAGTGATAGCCTGAAGATCTATATTAACATCAATGGAATGACCCAAATCTCTATAACAGTAATTGGGAAAACGTTTGGATACCTCATCAAAGCAGGCATTGGTACGCACATTCAAATTTATTTACACCATCGTATGCCTTCCATAAATTAGTGTATCATTGATACTAAAATCTCACATGTACTGGTCATAAATATTTCCGCAAAGGAGACACAAGAATTTAAGCCGACAATTAACCAACGCACTTTCCATATTGGTATTCTCCAATACAAAGATTCAGTAAATGAACTCTAAGAAATTTCTCCCGTTCTTTCCGTTTCTTTCTCGAATTAATTTTTTTTATTTTTTTTTTTATTTATTTATTTATTTTCCTCTTCTTAACCCTAAACCAATGGTATGCGATCAAGAAATCAACTCATGCCGATTAAGAATCACAAAGTCTGTACAGAGACCACCAATTACGTCTGAGTTACTACTTTCATTGAAATAGTTACAAGCAAAGCTAGAATTTTCAGCATACCAAACAGAAGGATAATGAACTAGCAACAATTCGATTAGATCTGTAAAATAACAGGTTCACAATCATCCTATAACACACGATGAATTTGTCTTAAGCTTGTTGGGATAGTGTATCGTGTGTGGAGTGATTTACGGAACAGATCCGTAATTCACGGATGAAATTACGGATAATTAAATGCACAAAATAAAACTCGAAATTAAAAATTAGTTTTATAATGTAGATCTAACACATCAGAGCAACTATGGTTTAGATCTAATAAATCAACACAAGTAAATGATAGATCTAATGAAACAAGATATGACGATTAAGATCTAACAATTAAACTATCACAATACAGATCTGACTTGAAAGTAAAGCAATATAAAATGCATAAATAAATGACAAACCGAGACGAGTATGGAACTCTATCTTTAAGACAAATTGCACCGGTATGGTGCCCACGGTAGTCGCCACTGTCTCCCAAGATACAACGGCTTTCGTCTCGGATTTAGAGGCACTTCAAAAATTCGAGCTCCGGCGAACTTACATAGTGCTCCGACTTCTCTTCGACTCAATATCTAGATCTATATGACTGACTCTTTGTGGTGGAAAGACACAAGAGAAAATTCGATGTTTAAACCTTCATCCATGGGTTCTTTATATAGTGGAGAGGAGAAGCCAATGCTCAAATATGATTGGCCGAAACACATCATCAAATTTTTCCCCTTGCAAAAGTCATGGCCGACTTTTCCCTCAAGAAAGGAAAAGCCATTGGGGTGTGTAGAGCACCCTGGCCGACTTCACCCTTGCTTCCGATTGGTCGGATGACGTGTCCTCTGAATTCTGATTGGTCGAATGACACAATCACATTCCAAAATTAATTTCATAAAGAAATTTTGTCCAAAAAATTAATAGTAACACCCGACCCGAACCGAGCACGAGCCCGGGCCGAGCCGGCCGGCGGCGGCGCGCGCGCGTGGAATTATCTAAGTCCTCCCTCCCGCACAAAAGTGCCTTGCCCTTTGGGGCACATCCATAAGAGACACACTAGCTCTTATCACTTGAGCTCCCAACTCTCAAGTTTCCAATGTGGGAGAATGGGGTGAGGTCCTCCCTTCAACACCTATCTCCGACATATTTTCTACCAACTTTAGGTATTAATTTCTCATTCACCCGAAATCCGAATCGAGTGATTCAAAAACCCATCATCAACTATTCCGTATGGAGTATTTAATGATATCATTAACTCCGTAAATCATGCTAAAATTGACCGTTCAACCCTTTAAAAGGCTTTTTCTCCAACATTTTGTAAGCTAGGTTTTTATATTTTTTAAAATGGTGTAATGGTTAGGTATAACTGATTTGCCAATATTTGAGAATAAATAATACTACTAATATATATGTTCTTGTTGTTAACATTAAAGTGACATGGAAGTATTGGTAATGGAGTGCACAGTGATAAAATCAAATGTGGTGGGTGTGACGGCTGCTTTTGTATATTGTATCTTGATGGGGACAACCATGAATAAACAACAACACATGAACACATGTATCCAAATATATTGTGGGTGTCTATTTTTTTTTTATGCTCCAACCACAAGAAAAAAATTAAAATAAAGCATATATACAATTTGACATTTGCAAATGATGTTCTTGTACAAGGATAAATAATACTAGGTTTCGTATAGGATACTTCTGGATCAAGTTTTCGACCACAAGATTAATACATAGATTCTAATTTTTTTTTTTAAAAGGAAGTTATTTCTAGAAACTTGAGTCCATAATTTTCCACTTCATTTTCAATGGTTGAAAACCACCAACTACTTGTGAGTCTAATATACATGCACTTAGAGATTGTGAGTTGATCGAGGAGGTTCGGAGGAATCTTCTTCCTGACTATGCCAATCACCGTTTTTTCAGCTTTAGAAGAATCAACTCGTGGATTGACTTCAATTTTTCCCAAGATGTAGTTAACCATCATTGTGAGACAGACTGGATATAAATCTTCAAAGAAAATATTGCTTGTGCGTGGTTTTGAAGAAATAAAATTATTTTTAGACGGAATGAAGACTTTCCAAGCACTAGTTTTTTTACGTGTAGCATTGTAGCGTGTACTATGTCTGTATCAAATCTTGATAACGCGGAGGTCTAGCCTCTTTTTTTTAGGGAAAAATATGTGCTAAGATTTTATTAATCGTAGTCAGCAATGCAAGCACAAATTACTTGAGAGGGTGGGAAAGAGCCCAAACCTTTACATCCAACAAGATTTAGGTCTTCTTTGGCAAGAAAATAAGCCGGTATGTTGCCTTGTCTTTTTACAAAAGATAAGGAGATATAAATAAAAGCGTGCATCAGTTTTCGACAATCTTCCAAGATATTTCCCAAAGATGACAAATCTTCTGACTGACTCGTGAGGTGTTGGTGAAATGTGAAAGAGTCCCCTTCTATAATAATGTGAAAGAATCCTCATTTGAGGTCTAGCCCTTTTTGGTAGATGGAGTTTTGTTCTCTTTGTATAGTGATTTGTGCACTCAATGTTAAGTCAATACATTTCCCACTACACATATATTTTTACATTGATTAAAGTGTAGAACCAATTAATTGGTATGAGTTTCATCCATCATAATCATTGATAATAATAAAATTGAATTATGAAATACATATTATATTAATTAATGTACAATGTACCAATTAGCCTATTGCAACAAAGTCATGATGCTGTGTCTAGTAATATTACAGTGAGACTGTGGTCTTACATATATTAGTGAAAAACTTTGGAATCCCAAAGCATAAAGAAACCATGTCTAGCTTTAAATGCATTAAATGGGAGTAGCCAATAAACAGATAGATACACCTAAAAAAAGGCTTACTGATGCATATGCTGCCTTTTTCTCTTGGATCTGTCTTCTGTGTTTATTTATTTCCAATACATACATCTATTCTATACTGTTCCTCCCACAGTCTTTTTGGCAGAAAATTTTGGAATGAATCACTTCACTCATGAAATTGGTGTTACTTGCACGGACGTAGCCAGGATTTTAATTTGAGGTGGATTAAAATACTATATCGAATTCGTCGGGTGGACTGAATTATGAATATTCTTGATTAATATCATATTATTATAGGATATGGCACAATACATCAAATAGTAATCAATTAAAGTATTTTAGGGTGGCAATACTTTTTGAATTTCCATGTAGAAACAAAGGCTCTGTTAGGAAACAGGTCAGTGGTCCTTTTTTGGTACTTGATAATCTTTCTCTCTTTCTCGTGAAATCATCAAACAGGGGGACCATTTTGTTTTTTTGGGTTTCTACTTTTTACTAATCTTTTACCCTTGGGAGATGAAACACAATAGTTGCATTGCATTCCCTTTCTACTTTTGCTTTGTAATAATAATGTTATATCAATTAAAATTTATGACATTATTTTAGTTTAATATATAGATTTTTTTTTATTTTATACATATTATGAGAGTGTATGGTAAGCAAAAGTAAAAAAGAAAAGATGTAGTACTGCCCTTTGATACAAACTTATTAGAACAATTATATCTTTAAAAGAAAACTGAAACGCTCACAACTACAAAATTATGTTAGATGTAAAAATCTTGTATATTTTTAGGTGTAAACCCATCGTTTTCTGGTTTTTAGATTGCATATATAAATATTGAACCTCAACATTAAGGGTTCTCACTCTCTCCCTGTCCCACGGGATTGACTCGGAGTCATATATAGGCTTGCCTTATAGCAAAGAACCGAAAGAATTCATTTACGAGATTCGAACATCTACCCTCCCGCTTAAGGTCCCAGCTGCCTTAAACACCTAAGCTCCTTACCATCTGGAATATATCCTGAAACTTTTACGAGGTTCGAATCTCCACCCTCCCACTTAAGGTCCTAGCTGCCATAAACACCTAAAATCCTTACCAACTGGAATATATCCAGTGACTTTTAGACTCCATATATGAACATGTTTGTGGTGGAGCAAGTCATTTTAGTCAAAGAATCGGAGAGTTCAAAATTATATATATAACCTTCAAAAAAAATTATATATATAAAATTTAATGAATTACCCCCAAAAAAAATAAAAATATGAATTACCATAAGAAGACAAAGAGTACACAAATAGATAAATGGACATTAAATGTTAGAGATTCTGGGAAATGATATTGCACCATTTCCATGCCAATATCTTCTGGGAATCGACCTGCAAAACTTTCTTCAAATTTCTGAATCTTTCGTATTTATATCTTCATGTCCCTTCACCCTCAATATATATATATATTGGCACAACCAAATTACGTCGGATACCATTTTTACGATATTTATTTTTTTTTATATTTTTTTTGGCATAATTACATCACAAATTTATTTCAGGTCCTCATATTTAAAAATGTCATGTTACTATAAAGTAAGAAACGTCCGGTACTGATGAGTTTCCTCCCGCGAGGGGCGGTTGTAGGAATTTTTAGACACGGGACGGGATCGATAGCGACATATCGTATTACAAACTTATAAGTATTAATTTAACAAATTCAAGTATGATTACGAGTCAAGAGTTAATATGTACCCAACAGTCTGGAGGTGGAAAGCAATTGTTTAGCATGTGTGCAACGACTCCGACAGCGTGTGGAGGACTTACTGCTCAAGGCTGCTTACTACAAGACCGTTTGGCTATCCTTCCTAGTTTTACCTCTATTTCTTTTTCTTTTGTCCGCCGGACCGGCAAGTGGCATGTACCTGTGCACCTGCTAGCGCGACACGCTTTATCTTTAGATGCTGTTACTTCTTGGAAAACTTTGCCTCCTGAAGACGTTTTGGCCGCATGTTATGCGGCGTCGATTAATAAAATTCTTTGATTGCTAAAAAAAAATTAACGGGTCAGTTAATAGGTATTAGTCTATAAATTTTTTAAATAATATAAAAAGATACCTAAGATTTTTAATTTTTAATTTAAAGGGTCAAATGATCCATTTTGCCCCATTTGGAGCCGTGTCTGTTTGGCTGCTCCCCGCAAAAAAAAAAAAAAAAAAAAAAAATTTATTGGATAAAAAAGTGGATTGACTCTCGTTATACATGAGGAATGCCATTGTCTTTGACTTTCCTCTTGTGAAAAAATAATCTAAAATATATGAGGTGCACGAAGTAATTCTTTTTGCTCGAAGCAATGCCGTAGTGTCAACATAAGCCGCGAAGAAAAATCACTTCTTGGACCCTTGCGTTTCGATGCTTCGATTCTTAAAAGAAAAGGTGTGGTTGTATTAGCATCACATTTTTATTTCGGGCACAACAAATACGAATTTACTTACATAAACGATTATTTTTCATGAAATTAAATGTCATCGATGTTGACATTTTATAATTTATAAAAAAGCCACCCATGAGAACGATGATAAGAATGTCAGTGGTAGTGACATTTTTTTTTTGTACATAATGATCTTCGTGACAATGACGTTTCTATCAATGCCAACAATTATGTTGATGTGATGAAGTGATTTTGTAGTGTAATGCAAAACCAAAAAAATTAATCGCCGATCAGGCCTAACTCAAGTAGCTAGAGCTGAGGTTAAGATCGGAAGGTCTCAGGTTGGAATTCCTCTGGAGGCAATTTCAGAGTCATCCAACATAGTAGTGTGTTCGTCTATTAATGTAATGGTAAATAGTTGTAATGTTCAGTTGTAGTTTCTTTTTAATAGAAAAAATTTAATCAACATATTTAATCAAATATATGTGTTGTCCGAAATAAAATATAATCGTGGTTGCAATAAATTGATTAAAAAAGAAGAAGTAAAAGACTTGTATTACTAAGATACACAACACGGGCTACTTGAGTTCAATGTTAGTTTCGGCCCGAGTCTCATCCTTTGTTCTTCGTTTACTTGGTCCAAATTCAACTTCTATGTATTTATTTCTTCATAAAAAGGAAAGAACAAAAAAATCTTCAAAAAAATACAAACTTGCAGTATGTGTTATCAAGAAAATTAATAGTTAGACCCTGCCAATTTTTTTTATTTATAATAATACATTTTTACATTTTTGATTATGTTGGGGTGTCTATAAAAATTTGTCACAACAAATAATATAAGACACTTTACATCATTTATCTTTGCTCTACTATTATATTGTTTTTTTTTGCGTAATACTATTACATTGTTTATCATTATAAGACGTATATACACTATATACAACATTATTATTACGTAGTTTCAAAGTAAAAAAACATTATTATTACGTAAAACTGTTTTTTTTTCATTCTTCGTTATTATTTTTTCCACAAAAATGATCATGTATCATTTTTTTTCTTCATTTTTTTATGTAGTTTAAATGCTACGGTTGAAATTGGGCGGGCTTATAGGATAGTTTAACCCCACAAAAATAAAGCATTCCCACCCTCCCAAAATATAAGAATTTTATTTTATTTTTTTACTTTAAATTTATTATCAATTCAACAAATTTTGATTACTTTAAAAGTATTGTAATAATGATAGGCAAATGATATTTTAGGTCTTTTTCATCAACATGTATGACAAATTTTTTCATTTTATTAAACTGTGTAAACTTTAAAAAACCTTTGAGAGAGTATATGGTAATGATAAGAAATTAAGAACGAGATTTATTATTCACTGATCAAAGCAAAAAATAAAATGAAGTGTGACGTGCTCCAATGATACGGTGTGCTCGGAGGGACATGTTGTTGGAGATATAAGCCAAAGCACCCATGAAATGGGTTTGGTTTCTATGCATGAACCAGACAACTTTATTGCAAATTTCAGGTATGCTGCGGTGTGATTCACCGAGAGTTTATTACGTCTAAAAATACTACTCACGATGTAGATGATGTTTGACTTTGAAATTACTCGATTCGAATGTCGGATAAACGAGAAAAATTAATGCTTTAAGTTGGTTGAAAAGTTATAGGAGAAGGGAGTTGGAGAACCTCACTCCATTCTCCCTGATAGGTAACTTGGGTGTTAGAAACTCAAGTAGTAAGATCTTGAGTTGCTCTTATGGATGTGTCCCAATGGGCAAATGCACTTTCGTGCAAGAGGGAAGACTTAGATTGCTTTTCATTTTTCTTTTGATTCCACACGCACCTCGCCCCCCGGGCTCGGTTCGGGTGCTATTATTAATTTTCTGAACAAAATTTCTTTATGAATATAACCAAAAATTATTTTTTCTTAACAATTTATTTAAGGCGGCCGGAATGTTCCAGAATTGTGTGGACACGCGAGTAAAGTCAGCCTAATTAACACGTGTTAATTAGAGTCGGACTGGTCAACTAAGCAAGTGGTGGCAGGGATAGTTTAGAATGTTCAGCACTCTATTAAGCAAATGAATCTAAAGTTGAAACACATGGATGATCAAATAATGACCCAGACTGGCATGTATCATCCTGGGTGAAAACCAGTCCCAAACCTGTTATTTTGGTGCAGTGGCTTCCACCAAAAGAGCCTTATGTTAAACTAAATTGTGATTGATCTGCTTTGGGAAACCCAGGCCCTGCTAGGGGGGTTTTGTTGTTAGAAATAGCACTGGAAAAGTACTAATTGCAGGTTATGAAGCATATGGGGAAGACACAAACATGAGAGCAGAGATAAAAGCTATGCAAGCTGGAGTTTCTAAATGTGTGAGACAAAGATACTACCATATCTGGATTGAAACAGATTCAGAAATTCTTTTCAAAATGTTGACTAAACAAACACAAATTCCTTGGAAATATCTGATGGAGATTCATGACTTGCAGCAGTTATTTAAATAATATCATTTGCAAATCTCCCATGTTTACAGGGAAGGAAATTCAGTGGTTGATTATTTAGCAAATATTGCCATCTCTACACAGGAATCAAATCTTCTCAATTGTCTGCAATTAAATGGAGCTATTGGTCTTTTGGTTTTAAGAGAATCTTTACAATTGCCAGCTTTGAGGGTTCAAAAAAGAAGCAAGTAGACATGGCACTTACAACTGGAGGCACTCTTCATTAAATAATGAAGAGTGCAAAAAGGTTATATTCTTTCTTTGTTTCAAATTATTTGTTTTTACCTCTTTATTGGTAAACTTGGAAGCTGCTACTGCTTTGGCCATTTGCAGGCTCATACATCATTAATCTGCTACACTGATCATTCTGATTTGGAGATACACCGAAGGGAGCTGAATCTAAGAAATGGAGCTTAAATACTGGCTTTACACTTTGGAATGCACTCTTCATCAATATGAAGAGTGCAAACATGTGTTTGCTTATCCTATTTTATCTGTTCTTTATCAGACTTTTAGAATTGCTGCTGTGTTTAGTTCTTGTATTGGCCAGGAGATGTTGAGATGTTTCCAGTCTGCAAAGAAGCAATGAATGGATGAAAGTCTTTTTGAGTTGCTGCTTGTTATTGAACTGCTGCTGCTTTTTTGGAGGGTGGATGTTGCTAAGAAGGTTGAAAGTCTGTTGATGTTCTTTTTTGGTCAGGAGTTGTTGCATTGATTGCTAGTCTGAAAAGATACAATGGATGGATGGAGATCTTCTTGAGCTGCTGTTTTGAAGCTAAGAAGGTTGCAAGCCAGCTAATGCTCTCTTTTGAATTTTTTTAATAGTTTTTTATGTTTAGGTTTCCATCTTTTTTGCATGATATATTTTGGAGATTGTTTTTTTTTTTCTTTTTTTTTTTTGCCAATGTGTTTATACCCATACTCTTTCCCTAGCACCCATTTTTTCCCGCATTGGGTTTTGCGAACTAGGGTTTTGAGTGTTGAAATAGTGTCTTATCCCCAATTGGGTTGGACCGGATCCGACCTGGTCGGATTATTCTACTATTTCTTCATGCTTATACAAATGATAAATGACTTTTATGTTATTATATATTCTGTTTATCCATATGAACCAATTTGTGATTGTATATATGATAACGTCCCTAGTGTCAAACTGTGAGAGAGAAATCATAGTAGTGATTATGGTTGATGAGATCTCGACTCACTTTAAAAGGTTTGACACTTAAATGACTATAGTCGTATGTGCTATTAAACGAGACATTAATAGTATGATTAGACTAGCACGTATTGGATGTCTTATATCTTTTTGAAGGTAGAGATATACCTCGTCTATCAAAGTGCTGAGACACTTGGACTGTATGTGGACGTGTATTAGAGAATGTGTACGTTAGACTGACCCACTTACTTTATTAAGTGTCGCACTATGTGGCGGTTGTGTAATTATCCTGAGACCGGAGACTTCATGGCATCGTGGTGTGGATTGTCATACTTTGACACTATTGAGGTTTTCCCTAGCCATTCGACGATCATGCGGTAGTGATTGGGTGTGATACTGAAGCATGCGTAAGATTCATGTTGCTCGTTCGGAAATCGCGAATCCTATGATTAGGAATAAATATCCGAAAGGGTCTTCTTATAAGAAATGTCTTATTCTCAAAAGTCTTTGCAAGGCGGAAGTAATATGTTACTTCGAGAGAGTAGGATATCCAGATTATAAGATACGGTCGTTGATGTTTGACACTCGACGTACGACTGTATGGATATTGTAACAGCAATAGGATTCTATTTACACGGTAACAGTTTCACATGAAATGTAGTAGTTATTGCGCTCATTCGATGATTGGGGGTCGGGACATGTTGCTAGACGCTATCCAGATCATTAGGTGTGAAGGGCATTTTCATAATTGTACTTTGTGCCTACAGCCAACATATTCGGAAGCCTATCGGGTCACACACATAAGGACATCTAGCCGGATTAAAATGCGGTTATAGTGATAACCAAATAAGGAAAGTTTTATCTCGACTATAAAGTGTTATAGTGATAAATTAATATGGTGGTATTTATTTATTATGAATAAATTAAATACAAGATATTAATTATGTTGATTAATTAAATATATATTTGTATATATGTAAGTGGCGAAATTTATCGTGTATTAATTATATTTTGCAAATTAATTAATCATAGCATTATATTAATTAAGAATATTCCGAATGCCAATTTATTGGCTAAAGGTGGCGCAAATATTGAGTGTATATTGACAATAATTTAATTTGATATTAATATATTTTATATTAATAGATTTATGGAAATGGATTTATGGTAATATGATAAAGATAATCAATATTGGATATTGACAATATTTTGGAAATATTTAATGTGATACATTAAATTAAATGAGATAAATCAATCAAAGATACTTTCCATATTTTATTAAGAAAATATTTTCTTTCTCCCTAATCTACTAGGAAGCTTCTCCCAATCAGATTGGGATCATCTGGGGAGCCACATCTCTCTATATAAGAGAGGGATTGACTAGCTATTTAGTACAACACAATTAGAAGAGTTCTAATTCGCAAAATAAATTGAGAGCTTCCTATCGATAGTTTTGAGAGAGAGAAAAAGTCGGTCTAACAACCGGTTTTTTTTGTAGCAATCCATGATGGGATTCCGGCGGGCTGTTCATGTGGATCAACGGTAGAGGCCGAACACTTGGGCGGCTTCAGGCAGAAACTACAACCGTAGATTAAGAGATGACCTATTTTAGATCATTCAAGGTATATTCTACGTCTAATTTTTTTATGCTTGTTGCTTAAACGAAGTTCATCTTGGGTTAAAAGGAAATAAATTTTAAATTTCGCAGCGTTCCCACGTAGATTTCCTAACATTGGTATCGGAGCGAGTTTCGAGTTTAAGCAATAAACATTAGTTAATTTGCATAGTAATTTTTGTAGATGCATGATATCGATTCACGAAATGAAACATGAAAAAAGGGCGGCGGCTTTTGTGGAGCTCGGGCGATTGGTGGCGGCTCCACAGCCGAGTTATCGCCGGCGGTGACGGCAGCTGTCAAGCTGTCGGCGTCGGCCGGTGGTACTTGGCGGGTACCCAATTTTTTTTTTGTGTTTTTGTGATTCTTTATAGTACATAGATCATCTCTTTGTTTAGTTAATGTCATGTGGCTAACCAATGATTCAAATAGTTTGGGTCATTGGGATACCACATAGCACTATAGTGCAATTGACCTTTCCAAATTTTGTTTGTAATAGGCCTAGAACATTTTTAAAATATTTGATTTTGGAAAAGGCGAGGACTAGTCCATTTTCAAAATTTTGATTTTGGAAATGGCCTAGATAGGTGTCTTTTGGTCATGGAAACCAAATGCATCCCTTTTGATTAGGAATCAAACGGAAAGGAAAATAAAAGGAGACCTAATTTTAATTTTGATTTATTTTTGAATAGTTCTAATGAATTAAAATTAAAATTGAAATTGGTTTAAAATTAATTGTTAATTTTATTTCTATTAAAATAATTTAATTAATTAAATGTTAATTAGTTAATTGATTGGATAAAATTATTAATTGATTAAACGTTAATCGATTAATTAAGACGCAAGTTGGTAGTTTTAGTATTTATCTTTTTCATAAGATTTTATTGTATGGATTAGATGTGTTAGATATAATATGATTATATGAACCACAATTGATCATGAACTCGACCAATATGATAGATGTGTGTGATTTATAATTTTCGTTGGTTTAAAAATTGTCCTATGCCGTTATGAAGAACGTGACCTAGTTTATTTTCTGTATTTATCTCATTCCCGTTAGCTCTCTCCCGTGTATGGTGGGTGTATTAATTTATTAGATAGATTATTATGTAACAAGAATGGAGCAGAAGATGGAGACCAAAGAACGATGAGTAAAGATCCCATTCGAGATGGCGTATTAAAGATCCTATTAATGGTTGCCACTACCCCTAGATTGTGACCCGCGATTTCGTCAGTTTGTATTCGGAAGCACACTTAGGAAAAGTCCACGATCATACCGGTTACTTTACGCATTTATTTATTTTGTGCTTGTATTTATTTTATATGATACGAAAGGTGCATGACTAGACACAATTTAGATGAATGTGTATGATGTATGTCTATAGAGATAGATGTATTTGATGAGACCATAATTAAAATTAATTAAGTGAATTAATTTACATAAATACTTCCACAATAAAAATCAAGTCGAAATATCGTCTCCCAATATTATAACGACGGTGAAGAGCCATTGTTCGGATCCAACTGATCGGCCCTCGTCGGGAGTTGACATACCTCGGGTATATCATCGTTATTGAGATATGATCGTATGAGATCTCACGAATATTGGGTTATGACTTGACTAGAATATTGCGGTGATTGGCCCTTGTCAGGACCGTCTTATTCAAGTGGCAAGGGGTTGACTACCACATAGAGATGTGTAGTGTCAAAGAGTTGACTAGTCAACCACCAAGAGTCACATAGAGATGTGATTCGTAAAGTGTTACCTACCCTTCGAATTATTCCGGTTGATAGGCCCTCTTCGGGAATCAGGGTAACTATATGTGATCTTGATCACTAAAGAATATTTGTAAAATTCTTGAAAGTCAATTAAGAGTAGTTGACTAGTGGGAGCAAAAGTAAAACCAAAAGACCGTTTTTGATTTTGCATGTATAAACAACAACACTCTTTTATCTTTATTTCTAGTTTGTAGTATTTTAGCAAACTTTTATTTGTGTTTCTCTATCCTCGATTGTTAAAACTAGGGGTGTTCACGGATACGATTTATCCGAAAACCGAACCGATCCGAGGTCATTCGGTTCGGTTCGGTAATACTCGTTTTCGGTTAATAATATAGAGAAACCGAAAATTTCGGTTCGGTTACGGTTAACGCTACAAACCGAACCGAAGCGAACCGAATTAAAAACCGAACAATTAACCGAACCGAAAACCGAACCGAATTAAAAACCAAATAATTAACCGAACCGAAACCGTTTCAAACAAAAAACCGTTAACCGAACCGTTTGTATCAACATGTATAATTAGTTTTTATAACCAAAATATTACAATTTTGTTATAAAAATAGCTTATAACCGAACCGTTATCCGAACCGTTTATTACCGAATGAAAAAACCGAATAAAAAACTGAACCGTTTAGAACCAAATAGAATTGTTAAATAGTATTCGGTTTTCGGTTAACCGAGCCGAACCGAACCATATATTTCGGTTCGGTTCGGTTCGGTTTCCTAAAGCAAACGGTTCGGTTTCGGTTTCAGATAACTATTAACCGAAATTTTCGGTTCGGTTTCGGTTACGGCCATTAACCGTACCGAACCGAACCGTGAACACCCCTAGTTAAAACCAAATTATGACTATTACCTTTTGAGAAACGTTCTCAAGTATGCTTAAGCAATTTTAATCCTTTAAAATAAGCAATGACACGAGCAACCTCCTTATAGTAGTTAGAGACAAGGAGACTACATATTTGATTGAGTGCTCCAAGACGTTAGTTATTAATGAAAAAACGGAAGCTCGGTGATATGATTAAATCACTTGAAATAAGTTTCAACGAATTAATCATATATTGGATACGATCCAATATAATCATTCTGTAACACGATGACAATTAATTCAAACATCAGATGTGTTGAATGTGAATGACAACAACGAATTTTGGAAAGATTGTTTTCAAAATGTAAGATTTAAGTGTCGACTTAATTCTTTAACCATTGCTTGAAGGTTAATTAGATGGTTCATGTTTTGAATATGATTTAAAAGGTTAATAAACCAATTAACAAACTTCGGATTTTCTTTATGAAAGAAAATTGAAGCATGGCTCTTGTAATTTCTCTTAAGCCTTATGAAGACTAAACTGAGAAACATTTACAAGTGCTTAAAGGATTAAAAAGGAAAGTTATGGCATATGCTTAAATGGATAACTTATTGAAGTCTCCATTCTAAGCAAGTAAGTTGAGGTAAATCCATCTTAGTTCAAGTGAACTCTTAGATATATGATATCTTATGAGTATGATTAAATTAGAAGGATTAAATACGGAATGCACTAAGATACGAAAGTGAAGCAAACATTGCAACATTTTTGGTATTTTGTTCTGAATCTGGTAAACTGATAAAGAAACTAAATAGTTGTTATTGTGTTCTTGTTCTTATGAAGTACATGAGTTCAGTTGTTTGTTAGGATTTAGTAGACATATTCAATTGTAAGGAATAAATGTTGTTTCGATAAAGTTGAACGGTTACTGAATCTAACATACTAGATTACGATCACTATATAGTCGATATAGGTGATGAAATCTCAACCAAATGTTTGAATGAATGTTATCCTTGATATTTGTGGTTGTTCTAGATGTAGACTCACTGGAAAAGAAACGTGTAATCAAATGTCATTCTGATGATGTTGGAACCATGTGATTATGAATAATGTGGGTAATACGTATCTTATCTAAAGATGGCTAACATACCCTTTTATGGAAAAGGATATAAATTCTAGAAAAAATTTCTAGAGCCTAAACATACTGATGTTTGTTGGCTTATGACAATTAATGCCACAAATAATTGCATATTAGCCTCTATGACTATTTTTAGAAATAGTTGAATGTACTTAGTGAAGTACAACAATTCGGAAAGCCTTAAAAGTTTGAGCTGGTACGAATATGAGATTGATGAGATACTTGGGAATTAATCTTCAATTGGATTGAAGCAATTAATACATGAAGGGTGTTACATAAGTTGTTTAAAAAGGAATTAGATTCTCCCTTAAAAGATACCATTTTGGGATACGTGATCAGATCGTGTTTCTAACATGGAAACAACATTTTATACGATAAAAGTGTGAAGTAAGCCATTCGAAATATCCTTTACCTGTTTTGGGATGGTGCCCTTATTCCATACATATACTTAACCGAGTTCCAAAGAATAAATGTTGAATGAATTCCATATCAGATATGGAAGACGATGACATGAAATCCATCTTAACCGGTGATTTAGGGTTGCCGTGTTTCTAGCAAGCAGGTAGTGTCTGAAAGGCTTGGAGCCTAGTATGACATGTGCAACTTTTTTTTGTGGGATATCTTTGCAAGTACGCTAGATATCATTTACTTACATGCGGAGCAAAAATGTTTGACTCTAAACATGATGTCTTCTAGAGGAAGTGTTTCTTCCAAAAGAAACAGTAGGAGTACATTAGATCTCAAAAGTAGTTTGAGAACCACAAAGAAATATTCAACCGTTGGAACATGAGCAGACATCACATAGTGATGTGGTGAGGACACTTCTCAGTGCACACAAGTATTCTATGAGTCTACAGATGACCACACTCCTAAAAGGGCTACTGGTACGTTCATCTTGAAAAATGAAGATCCCGCGACTTATGCAGGAATGCTTGAAAGGCAAGATTAAGAGACATGGCTTAAAGCCGTAGTGTCTGATTTAGGTTCCATGAGCGACGAATGGGTTATGAACCCAGTTTGTCTAACCTGAAGGGAATGTCTTTTTGAAAGATGTAGCATGTTTTTATGAAAGACTGACATCAAGCTTAAGGTCAATTAAACCAAATAATTGATATAAGTCTCTAACGATAAATGATGTAATCGTGTTTTTGTACTATTTGTTGTGATAATTTTATTGCAAAACTAGTATTTCTGAAAAATCAATAAACACCGCAACATGATCAAAATTTGTAAAAAGGTATTATGATAATTTTGTACTATCTCACATCGAAAGATTGAGAAAAATAATATTAAGATATAAGATTGTGGTATAATGGAACTGATAACTCGAGTTAACCATTTTAGACTAAACGATGACGGCGTATCTAAGTAGTTACTGGATTCATAAGTAGTGCTGCCAGAGACATATATAGTTCTGAGTACTTATTAAGTGTCTATTTGCTTTATTGTTTGAAGTGTTCTATTTTTTGTTTCTAAAAAAAAATGGTTAAACCCTAACCGGAAGGGTCCCCCGCCCTCGATCCCACAGGAGTGCGATGAGAGGTTAATCAGGGACCTAACAGCTCGGGGAAGAGACTGCTTTTTTCCGCTTACCGAAAGGGGCCGGCCCTTTACGGGACTCGAACCCCCACACTCCGGCTTTCGGTCCGAGCTGGCATCAATGTTCAAAAACTCGCTAGGCGAAGTCGGTACGCCACAAGGGCGCCTAGGGCCTGGGGCGCCTAGGCGCTTTTAGGGTTTTAAGGGGGTTTTAGGGTTTTAAGGGGGGTTTTAGGGTTTTTACGGGGGGTTTAGGGTTTTAAGGAGGGTTTTAGGGTTTTTACGGGGGGTTTTAGGGTTTTTACGAGGGGGGTTTAGGGTTTTAAGGGGGGTTTTAGGGTTTTATGCATCTTTCTTGTCTAAACACTTGGGAAAACTTGATGTTCGCCCAGATGGAACCCTAATAGCCTAGAAGGGCCTTAGAGCGCCTAGAAGGTCCTAGGAGCGCCTAGAAGGGCCTAAGAGCGCCCAGAAGGGCCTAGGAGCGCCTAGAAGGGTCCAGGAGCGCCCAGAAAATCGCCCAGTACACTTGAGCGCCCAGATAAATCGTCTAGAGCCAAGTGGAGGACGCCCGGGGGTCGTCCAGGGCCTAGGCGATCGCCCAGGGCGATTTTTAGAACGCTGGCTGGCATAATACCACCCCAACCGCTTACCATTAGGCGGTTGGGGTGACTTTTTTTTGTTTCTAACGTAGATATTAGTTGGACCGCTTTATTTGATTGAAGGAAAAAATATATATCAAATGATGTATTGGTTTTCTAACTGTAATATTTTTAGTGGTACGGAGGCAGTAGTAGACAATAATGTAAACGGTGTGTTTTGTGACTTCTTTTCATAATTTATAAGTGAAACTACCACTACTTATTCATGATATAAATAAATAGGGTTAATTGTCAAAAAAGATAATTTGAACATAGAAATATGTAAAGAGGACAGTGAAATATTTTCTGGGTAAAAATGACATATCCTTATTCCACTGTGATAGTGACATTATATTTGGGGTCAGTTCCACTGCAGCAAATAGTTGATTTGGGGTTATGAACAGTAGATTTGTCTTTATCACCCAATTTATATTTTCACTGTCCTGATTTTCATTTTTCCTTTTTTTTTTTGTCCTTTTAAACCACTCCCCCAAATAAACGCAAATTTTATGGTGGTCCTCGACCAAGTATGACTTGGTGATCCAGGACCAATAGAAATCCAGAAAAACACAAGGGGCCCAACCGTGTAAAATATAAATGCCATGTTTTTACATATTTGCCCCTCTTTTAGGAAATCCTATTTGAGGGCTAAGTATGACATGGTGGTCCTCGACCACCATAAAATTAGTGCCAAATAAATATACATATGCTCTCTGCCATATATTTGATGTATATAGTCTATGTATTTTATTTTTCAAGAGATGTATAGTCTATTCATTTTGTATAATTGAGAGAAAAAAAAAAGAAGGATCATCTTACACTATGGGTAGAGATGACAATTTCGATCCAACCCGGTGGATATCCACCGACCCTACCTGTTAGGGTAGGAAATTTTCAAAGGTAGGGTAGGGTATGAGTTTGATTTTTCAAAACCCTTCGTGGGTAGGGTAGGGTATGAATATGTATTTTCTACCCGTCATAATACCCACCCGACCCACCATATAATGTATTTTTTTTATATTTTATAATTTATAAAAATTAATAATCTGACGTAAAATTGAAATGTCAGTTTTTTTAAAAGGAAAAAAATACATGTCACTTAGAAAAATAACTAAATAATTATGATTTAAGACTCGTGCTGTGTTTTTTTTAGTATTTTACAAACATATTAACTATGAAAGTTAATGTGGTCTACTCTTCTCTTTCTAATTCCTATTATCGGCCAACCCTACTGAACTGCAGAAAGACGATAATTTTTTATATATATTTAATTTACTTTTTTTATAATTGCTTATATTTATTCTTCAAAAATATTGCATTTGCCGGTTTGCTTACTTAGTATATTAATACATTTTTTTTAAGCTTTACCTAGTCATTGTCGATCTTGCATTTTAGCCACTCGTTTGTCGTTGCTCAGGCGAAACTGATAGTACATATAGAGTTGTTATACTTAGTTGCGAATAAAATTAAATATTCATGGATATATCCACAGACCCGTGGATATCCGTATGAGAAGGGTTTGGCTTGGAAATTTTCTATCCGCATGAGTAATGGGTAGGGTCAGGGCCGGCCCTCATGTGAGGCCGGAGAGACGCCCGTCTTAAGCCCAACGGTGCCTGGAGGGCACAACGGTACATGTTTCGCTAAAAGAAAAAAAATTCTGTGTAGATTCAATCCGATCCAACCTAATATAATATGTTAATTTTTTTTTTTTTGATAAATGCCCAAATTTTTTTTACTCCAATCGATAAAGGTCCCAATAAAAAATTTTACTTGGCCCAAAAAAATTATTAAACATACAAACAAGTTTTATTAATTTTTTGTTTGAAAAACTATAGAAATTAAAAAGAATATATTATTTTATATCTATATAAAAAAAATTGAATTTTGTATTTACGGATGTTAAAAACGCGATAAGTATGTTTTAAAAAAAAAACTTCAACTAAAAGGCCCAATTCAGAGACTTGACCTTAAGCCTAAAAAATACCAGGACCGGCCCTGGGTAGGGTATAGGTAAAGAAACTTTTTGATGGGTAGGGTATGGATATAGCCAAACCTATACCCATTGTAATCCCTAACCATTGGGCTAATTTGATCTTAAAAACATCCAGTTTTTCTGATATTTTCATTTCCTAATAATTACATAATTAAAAAAAGAATTCCCCCAAAAAATTGTACATCAAATTAACACAATTCCTTCCCATGCACGGAAAACCATTCTCTCTCCCCTATTTCCTCCCATCCTTCCCCTAAATTTATCTACACATACGGCAAACCTTAATCATCTCATATATTTCTGGAGGAAAAAAAAAGAAGAAAAAAATATTGCAGGAGAAAAAAATGGCTTCATGGTTGAGGGCGGTAAGCGAAGGAGGAAGCTCCTCGGAGAGCGGTGGAGGAGGGTCGGAGAGCAGCAGCGCGGACGATAAAACAGCCTCCGGAGATAACGATAATCCGAGTAGTAGTAGTGGTGGTGGCAATAACGGGGGTTTGTTTGAGTATTTTGGATGGGTATATCATTTAGGTGTGAATTCAATTGGGCATGAATATTGCCATCTTCGTTTTATGTACATTCGCGGCAGTTATGTTAAGATGTATAAAAGAGATCCCCATGAAAACCCTGGCATTGTAAGTCATCTTCTTCTGTGTGTGTGTATATATATATATATATATTCCTTCTCCTCTCTTTAATTAGATGTGTTTTATTAGGGCGTTATTAGTGGTATCATATCAAATTTATCATTGTACCGTTTTTAAACCTTAGAATAATCGATTTTTTTTATTATGACAATCAACCAGATGAAAGTTGTGGTTTAAAATTGCTTTTTACAAGATTTGATTGTCTTTTTTTTTTTTGGTAGTCATCATGCATTTCAAAATGTGTTTGGAATTTGCATGACACTTCCCTTTGCTCTTGCAAATGCAAATATATATTTTTTTTCTTGAAGTATTGCTTATGAATTTGATAATAATTAGCATTTATTATGAGTTGCAGAAGCCCATCAGGAGGGGTACTATTGGACATACACTTATGGTGGAGGAGTTGGGACGCCGGAAAGTTAACAATGGTGTAAGTATATATTATATCATGTTGTATTATTGCTTTTTTCTTTAAGGTCACATACTTCTTCATCTTAAATTGTTTTATAACAGAGATTAGTGTAGTTTGTATACTTATTCATTCTTACCCTCACATTATAATACAGAAATTTTGTCCACGCACAATTTAGCTCATTCAATTTTGGTTGTAATTTGACCAATTTAGCGTTTTAGTCTTTGTTTTTTTTTTTTTTTTTGGTTGCGATTTTAGCCCTCGATTTCCTTAGGAGGATGAGTTTGGGGGGAAATTGTTTTTTTTTTTCCAGAGAAAATGCCTTTACATGGCACTAACAAGGCAAAAAATCGGGAAACAATTACATAATTTGTCTTTTAACTTGGCCTGATTGAGATATTAAGTCATTTTTTGTGCAGATTGATAGACAAAATATACAATTTTCATGCCAAAATCGGACTTTCCTTGATTTCAAAGATCGGTCAGCAAAATCCGGCCAAAAGTTTGCCCCGTCTGCATTCTGTGGAAACGGAGGACTAAATTTGTGGAAAAAAAAAATCCAAGTTGTAAAACTAAAATTGCAAGCAGAGAAAAATATGACTGAAACTCTAAGTAGACCAATTTACATGACTAATTTTGCAATTTTGCCACTTCTTAAGTGACATAGTGCTTCTTTGATGATCATGTTGATTTAGTTTATTATTTATGCAATCCTCTTCATACTTGTAGGATCTTTATGTTCTGAGGTTTTACAATCGCTTGGACGAGACAAGAAAAGGCGAAGTAAGTGTAATTTTAATTTTTTTTTGTTTTCCGAGTTACTTACTTTATGCAACGTTTTACTTTGGATTATGTATCTGATACGTATAGGATACTTACAATTAATACATGTACATCTAGATACTTAATTGGGGTAAGTTTGCGATTTCACAAAAGTTGGGTACGGAACCCGGCCCGGACTTTCTTAAATCTTTTACCATTTTTTTTAGTGTGTATAAATTCTCAAGTTTAGTGATTTTTTGGTTCCTGCAAGATTGCTTGTGCAACAGCTGGTGAGGCTAGAAAATGGATGGAAGCATTTGATCATGCTAAGCAACAGGTATGATAAAAGCATTAAACAAAGGTTGAATTTAATTATTAATTAATTTGCGTCCCATCACACTTACCGTGACATATAGATTAGTGATACACTGATACCACATACAATTATTAGCTCTCAAAAACTCGAATTTATGGTCTAACATCGACTTTTAAAATTTTGACCCCTCGCTATCAACCTTCGAAAAGTCTATTAATTCTTGAGACAAAAATCAAATTTGAAATGTGAAGTTTATGTAGTGTGAAAGTGTCCCAGTAAATTTACTGAAACTTTAATAAAACCTCTGCATGCACGTACCGTGACACATATATATATATATATAAATATATTACTGAAACTTTAACGTTACTAAAAGTCCTGAAAATACCGTCCGACTACGGCATATAAACAATATACTCCTTATCCCGAAAACTTATTACACTGAATCTAAAGTCTGTAATCTCCCTATTATAACCCGGGAGTGGGATACTAGGATTCTGTGTCTGCAACTAATTAAACAGTCCGCTTTCTGGACTGGCTGATATTTATAGTCAGTCTTAATAGGACTTTTTCTACTTCTGTATCCTGACTTTATTTTAGGCAGAATATGAGCTATCTAAAGCTGGGAGCCCGAGAAGTATGCTGCAAATGGAGAATGAGTATGTCCATATATATAATCTTTAATTAGAAATAAAATACTCGGCTTTCTGAGTTTCAAATATTTTTATGAAATAAAATCTTTATTAAAAAAAAAAGTACTCTTTAATTAGAATGTGCTAGTAATTTTTTTTTTCCTTTTTTATATTATTTGTATCCGTTTCATAGCCGTTATTTGTACCGGCTAAATGAAAATACTTGTTTTTTTCCCTTTGATTTACTGTTTGCTCTACATTGTGAAAGGATCGATCTAGAAGGGCGTCGGCCAAGGGTAAGGCGGTATGCACACGGCTTGAAACGGCTTATCAGAATTGGACAAGGTGAGGTTATGATTAATGATGTGTGTCCGCATGTGTTTTTAGACAAACTATCCATACGATGGGAATAATGCTCTCGAACATTGTTGTCGTAAACATACAGATTTTTTTTTTGTGGATTTTTGGTGCATTTGTATGTACGTAGGTCCGGAGAAGCTTTTGCATCGGTCCTCGAGCTTAGGTAGCAGCAGTCAATCATATTTATACTTTCATGGAGATGGCGGAGATGCTGTGGAAACACATGAATGGAAATGTGTGCGCACAATGAATGGTGCGACACTACTAAATACTACCTCCGTCCTATAAAAAAATGTTTATTTTTTATGATGCATACAGATTAAGAAAATAATTAACTAATGATATTTTGATAAATAAACCTTTTATTGTCATCCTTGTATTTTCAGGTGTTAGAATATTGGAAGATGTTGCCAGCTCTGAGGTAATTATTTCACTTTTTTTTTTTTTTTTTTTTTCCATCTAAATCATCATTAATTTGAACAAATATTTAATTTTTCATTTTAATGAACAAAGACTTATTTTGTAGCGTGGTAGGGATGTGCTCGTTAAAGCCGTCGGTGTTGTAATGCAAGTGCAGATACAGTTTTTGATGTGGTTTTAAGCCTGGATAAACATCGTAGATATGAGTATGTTACCTTAATTAATTTTCTTTTTTAAATTCAAATTTGAGTTTTCGAGTTATTTCTCCTCCCTGAAATTGTGCTTATAATAATATTTATAATTAAAAAAAAAATTACACAGGTGGGATACATTGACAAGTGACTTGGAGTTGGTTGATTCCTTGAATGGTCATTATGATGTTGTTTATGGCGTTTTCGATCCACGTCATTTATCTGGGTACATCAATTAATAAATATCTAATATTCCTGATTTCTTTTGTGTTTATTTACACAAACTGTATTTCGTTTCAAAAACCTTCTTAAGTTATTGGAAGAGACGATAATTCAGGTGGCAATCCAAGAGGGACTTTGTGTTCTCGCGACAATGGTTTCATGGACAGGATGGGACTTATAGTAAGTTTTGAATTGACACTAGCTAGTGTTTGAGCTAGCTAGCTATACGATATATACATACATACATATACATATATATATGATCGATGAATTTTTTTTTTTTTTTTTTTTTTTTTTTTTTTGTAATTAAACTAAATGGTTGTTTATACTGATGAATGATGCAGCCATATTGCAGTTTCCTGCTGTGCATAAGAAATGCCCACCTAAACCTGGTTACCATCGCACCAAAATTAGTCGTAAGTTTCTTATTTCACGGTATTTACTGCAAGTGCTTTTAAAACCGAGAGCTTTCTGATTCAGCTGACTGCAATATTGTATTTTAAAATGTGATGCATGTGTAGCTTCAACATGGGAAATAAGGAACCTGAATAATAGTCCATCATCATCGTCGGCGTCGGCGTCTTCAAATAATTTTAGTAGCTGCAGAAGATGCATTGTTACACAAACCCTAGAAATGCATGCAAAAGGGTGGCTTAGATGGAAACATAATAACAGTTCTAAGCTTGAAAAAACTGTTCCTTTTGCTTTGTTGACTCAAGTTGCTGGTTAGTTTTAATTATTATTTTTTTTTACTGTTTATAGCTTTTTGTATCTATGATGATTACATTTTACGAGTCGAGTACGAGTAGTCTGACTAAATTACATCTCTACTCTTGATGATTAAATTAAGTGCCTTTGATTGTGATGACTACTTTGTTAATTAATCGATCAGGCCTGAAGGAATATATGGAAGCAAGTCCATCATGTACGTTCGATTCTCCCAAGACTGTGGTTCAATCCAAAGTATCTGATTTTTCTGCTGTTAGTACTGAGTTTGAAGATAAAGACGCAACAGACGAATTTTATGACGCGATTTCAACCGATTCATTGTCAGAAGATGATGAAAGTGATAATGAAAAAGATGTTAACAAGAAGGTTCTTTTTTATCTGTGTAAATTATTATAATGGACGCCTTTTTAGTAGCACCACACCAAATTTTGCATGGCAGAATCGACTTTCTGTTGGTCAATTAATTAATTAACAGAAAATCAATTCGTAAATTGATCGTACAAAAGTCGATTGTATTATGATATACTTATACAGTAGATTTTGGTGTGGTAATATGTATCGCTAAAGACGTTCAGTTAAATTAAAAAGAGTAGTAGGTTTTGATTAATGACATTCTTAAGTATCTGATACTTAGACAAATTTCCTTAATTGATCAGGATGGAAAAATTAAGCTAAAGAATGTTGCTTGGGCCATAGCAGGTTTAACTACAAAGAAAAGTTCAGGTAATTAATTACTTTTTAACATCTAAATCTGTATTACTTTACCTTACCAAAATAGCAAGTTTCTACAATGCAGCGTAACGCTTTAGAACTTGGGTCGATCTAATGCCGTTACTTGAGCCATAATTAATTAATTAGGCCCAAAAGTTCTCAGAAGTTACAAGTGGTATATATCAAAGCTGACTACCAGATGAAACTAAGTCTAATGTTGTGAGACGTTGGATGCCAGCTCTAGAATCCTCTGGTATAGGATCCTGACGAGGACGACGTCAGTTCCTTAAGAGGAGGAGACGCTACATCGATCTTATATCTTTACCAAAATAGCAGTTTTTTTTTTTTCCTTCTATATATATGATGATACTACATACATACTTATTCTATCAAATGAATGTGCAGAACCAGATGCTAATCAAGATTTGAACATGAGTGTTTCTCCAATTGATATCAATCTGTGTCATTTCGCGGGTACCATGAGGCGCGGTGAGGAAGAAGCTGACACTAATTGCTGGACCTCCCCAAACGGATCCGGGTTCAAGATCAGAGGAAAGACCTATTTGAAAGATAATGCAAAAGTGAGTTTTATATATATTGAATCCAGGCCAAAATTTATTTGAGTGCATGTTTGTTTTTCATTGTATATACCTAATTAATGTGTGGACTTGTATTTATTATTGTAAATGTTGTAAATCTTTGTTTTGCTTTGATTAATATTAATGTCACCAGGTTAAAGGAGGAGAGCCACTACTTAAACTCATTGCTGTTGATTGGTTTAAAGTAGAAAATTGTGTAAACAATTTTGCACTGCATCCCAAATGTCTTGTTCAGGTAATTAGTTATAAGAGCCTTAATTTTTTTTGCTTTGTAATCTTTATTTAAATATATGTAAAATACCGAATCTTTCATTTTTGCACTACTTGTGTAAAATACAGATTATCTAAATAAATTACATGTATATTCTAGATATTTTGAAAAATTTCACAAATATAGATTTTGTAAAACTAATAGAAGCGGTGTTTGAATCTATAAAATATTGGGTTAAAAAAATACTGATGCAAGTGGTCTAATTAATGACGGTATTACAGTAAAATGTGCTATGAATTTCTTTGTTAATTAATATTGTAGTGTAATTAATCTTGTTTTGTTTTCCAGTCTGAAGCAGGAAAGAGAATTCCATTCATTCTTGTTGTCAATCTTCAGGTATGAATATTAAGCTGCTTGTGAGTCTTGTATTCTTGTTATTACCTTTTCTTATGAATTTTTTTCCCTTGAAAAACATATTATATAACCTTTTTTTTTTTTTTTTTTTTTGAAATTCGTTATTTGTTTAATTTAGATCCCTGCAAAACCAAACTATAGCTTGATTATGTACTATGCTGCTGATAGACCAGTAAATGAGGATTCTTTATTGGGTAAATTTATTGATGGGAGTGACATGTTTAGAGATTCAAGATTCAAACTTATTCCCAGTATAGTTGAGGTATTTATTTATTTGGTTTTATTTGATGATTTTAACCATATATTTTCTTCCTTAAAAAAAACCATATATTTTCACTTTTTATCTTTTTAGTGTGACTTTAATTGTTGTAATTAACAGGGATATTGGATGGTGAAACGTGCAGTTGGAACAAAAGCTTGTCTGTTAGGAAAGGCAGTTCCCTGCAAATATCTAAGACAAGACAATTTTTTAGAGGTATAATTATAATTCCTTTTGGATTCACAGATTAATTTACTTTCACCCTTTGATCTTTTTGTGATATATATATATGATCAGGGGCGGCTGCAGGAATTTTGATATGGGTCAGAAATTTGTCAATTTTTTTCCGTATCACACATATATTTGGATATTCAATTATATACATGTAATTATGAGTAATAAATAAAAACATGGGGGTCAATACATTAAAATAAATTGGTCAATTTCACATATATGTGTTTATATAAAAAAAAACTCTACTATTTATATACATAATATTTTTTTTTATTTTAGGAGATCGTACGTAGTAATAGACAAAAAATATTAATCAACCCGTATCTCAAAATTTCTACCGAAACCTTACAAATCTAGATAATAACCTAGTAAAAGTTTTATTTATTTATATAATTAGAAGAACATCATTAATGTGAAGTTTAATTTATTTATGTGATCATGTATGAATGATATATGTTGATGTGCATCCATGCATGCATATATGTACAGATTGATATAGACATTGGATCATCATCTGTAGCAAGGAGTGTGACTGGTCTGGTACTTGGATATGTAACCAGCATTGTTGTTGATCTTGCTATATTAGTAGAGTTTGTTTGTTTGTTTTTTTTTGCTTTTTTTTTTTTGGTGCTCTCTTCTTCTTCTTCTCAAAATTTCATCATTTAATTAATATATTTTCATGGTTTTTTGTGCAAAGTTACGTGCATTGCAAGTAATTAATAACACTGATGCTTCTGGAATAATTAAATTAAATGCAGGCAAAAGAAGAGGATGAACTGCCTGAACATATTCTTGGTACTGTTCGGTTAAACCGTGTCCGGCTCGATTCGGCTGTGGATTTAGACGACGGTGCATGATCCCTTCATTTTCATGGTCACTGATCACCACAAAATTTGCCGATCAAAATCGATCATATATCAGCTCGGATCTCAACAAATTTTTTTTTTTTTTTTTGAACAGCAATAAAGTAATATATATCAAAAGTGTTTCTAGCAAGACGCTAGAGAAATACAGGGAGGACCTCAACAATTGTTGACACTTGAACTCTCTAGCCTTTTAATTATCATTGTACTAACATTTAGTCATTGTAATTAAATAGAGATGATGAAAGGTATTTATAACTTCAAATATTTTTATATAAAAAGTATATTCCAATATATATATATCAGGTATAACATGTACAGTTGTGCTAAAAAAATGTACAGTTTAATTTTGTATTAGAAGATACAAAGATGGATGAAGCCAAAATAAGATATAGAGTTGTTATGATGGAAAGATAAAATTTAATTTAAATAGTTTCTTATTTAAAATTAGATTTATCTCTTTTTTTTGAAGGGAAATTAGGTTTATCTCTAGTAAGTGTTTTTACATATCTTTATCTTGTAGCCTATGAATTTACTATAAGTATCACTTGTACTTCTTCACTTGGATCTATTAACATGTACAATGTCCTTTTCCTATATGCATATCCAATTTTATACGTGAATATTCTTTGAGATTAAATGGTTGTTGTAGAAAAAGATCATACCGAATGAAGTACAACTTTTATTTAAGTTTTTTTTCACATAATACATTTTTATTTTTTATTGTAAAATTTTCCTTAATTTTGAGGATGTTGATGCACCACTTATGAGAATTCACCTTTGAAATGTCTCATTATCGTTTGTGAGAAATGTCTGTAGTTGATATATCATTGCCGTTTATGTTGGAGTTTTTTCTTTTGTGGCTAAAATAGAGTGTCGGGCTCGATTTTAAATGAATTACGGAATGAATTTCCAAGAGCTAAAAACGGTTTTGGAAAATAAGACAGTAGTTGATGTTAGGTTTTTGAATCACTCGATTACGATATCGGGTGAATGGGAAATTAATGCCTAAATGTAGAGTATAAAGAGTGGAATATTAATGAATAATGTGTATTCATTTGTTCCACATTCAAAGAGTAACTCAAGTGGAATTATTACTTAAGAAATAGTGTGGCATTATCGCGTGTAAGACACCAATACGCACGAAATACTAGCAAAAGTACTAGGTCAATCGTAGTATAGTAGGTGCGAGTAAGGTCGATCCCACATAGACAATGCAACACAAATAATATCTCTTAAACCTAACCAAGAAGACAAATAGCGGTCCCTAGACCAACATAAGAACATAAAAGTAATTGGTGTATCTCTGCTCTCCGATCTCCTAACTTTGTGCAATTAATCCTTGTGTGTACTTTTCCTCATAATTACCTGGTCCAACCAGAACGTGTGTTTAATTCAGTTTTAGCTACGGGTACAATCTCCTAAATTTATCCATTTTCATTGAAAGGATATAGACGTCTATGTGCAATTAACCTCCTTCGTTGGTTGTATTAACCCACACGCAATAAGTTTTAGAAAGTGCCGGCTCAAGACCGATAACCTCCCTAAGCAGTTATCGTGGATTGACTAGCACGTTCCTAGGGATTGATTAGACTATGTCCAAACTACACTTCACTTTATCGTCCTTCATGTTAATTTACGTGACGCAAAGCAAATTGGTCAGATCTAACTAAACGTGGATTAAACTTGTCGATCAACGTAGCTGACGCTGAATCTTCAAATTAGGGTGACCTAAAAGGTGTCCATGCGGCTGCGATATAGACCGTCGCTTCCGCGGTGGCGGTGGTTCCTAATTCTGAAATCTACATCGTTCTGTTTTACAATTCGTTAAGACATGTGGATTAATTACATCACGTTAATCTATCTTAATCTACCATGGTTAAAATAAGAAGGAACGTTCAAAGCTTCATACATCTATCAATGGCGGATCTAGCTTGATCAACTCAAGCTAATTGATGGATTGGAGGAGATAACCAAGCAAACGAACTCAATATTTATTTCATAGATCTAATAAAAAGTGTATATAAGAATGTGTATGAAAAAAGTATATGTTACAATAGACTGGCACAACCTTTATATATAGTTGTAAACCGACCTAAAAACCTAAACCCAACCGACTTAATATAGATTATGACTCTCTTCTTTTCGTGTCGTCCAAGTTTCCGCGGCTGCGGCTAGGGCTTCCGCAGCCTCGGGACGTTTTTGCTTCCTTCTGGCCTAGCAGACTTCATACAGACTTTTCATGACCTGGGCTCAATGTTCTCTTTAAATCCAAATCCACTATGTTCTCGACTCCATAATATGGTACTCCTGAAAATCACATGAAACAAGGTGAACAGTACCAAATATCGGGATAAAATATAAAGATGCAGAATTAATGATCAATGAACCGACACTAAGCAATTGACACGTATTTCATACAATAATCTAACCATCAACTCATCATTCGAGCATAATCTAGGGTAGATAAGGGTATTTTTATAGTACTAATTATGGTGTGATCAACTACCCCCCACTTAGCTTTTGGTCGTTCCGAACAAAAAGGCGAAAGAAAATGAACCTCAGACCAATATACAAGTTGATTAAGAACACTATGTTTTCACAAAACCGAAATAAGAACTATGTTGACTTATATCCATAAGCAATGCATTAAACACTTTTCAATTCACGAACCAGTGTGTGTGACATAACCTTCAGACTACAATAATGTAGACAAACTTTTATCATTCCAACTCATAATCTAACTAGTAGTCTCGAGAATGTTGGATCCTTTACGCCATTTTTTCTTTAGATTTTTATTTCCACTGCATAGGTCAAGTCAACTGGGCAAGGTGGACCGGGAACCGAGTACTACTCAAAGTTCATGATTATCGGTCTATTTATTGTGCGAGGGTTGTGCGTCTTACGCTCTGAGTTTGCTTCCCTCTTGTCAAAGAGAAATAAATAGCATATATATATGATAATCATTTTCTTCTTATCTCTTTTATTGGCAGGTAAACGCTAAAAAATCTATCTATCTCACGGTCTACACTTTGATAAACTACCACATCCGTTTGACCTTAATGACCATAGGTAGAACAAACTAAGATAACCAAAGTCAACACAAGTCAAAATAATAATCATCCAGCTACATACTGGAAATCGTGGGTTATACATGCTTAAAAATGCGGTTTATGAAAAAAAAATGTGGTTAATGCGCTACTACTTTCAAAGTGGCACGACTTTTATTTCATTTACGAGACAAAATGTAATTAATTAACTTCAAGAGGTCAAAGATATAATAACATTGCGAACTTGTCAGAAATCGACTCAAAAAACAAAGTGGTGAAAATGCATCAAAAAGAATCGTGACAAGTCAAAGAATTGATGAAGTGAATAGTCAAAATCTAAGTGACGTTCCTAACCCCTACTTAATCGAAGCATCGTCCTCAACGATGGAAAGATTAAAAATGAAAATGAACTTAGCTTGGTTTAAGCACGGAGCGTAGAGAATGAATCCGTATGGATCATGTCTCGGTCATGATGTCATCGAAAGTCTACGAAATATCTGCTTGAAAAAACTAACATACAAAACATGGCGAGCACTCGGAGTAACATGAGACAATATAAAATACTAAATGGCAGTAAGCAAATGAAAGTGCAAACAATTTAAGCCATCCAAAATACTCTATATTAAAAAGAAAAACCATAATTTGCAAAGTCGGGAAATAAAATAAATAAAAAGAAATGAAAACATCAATGGAAAGGGAAATAGTAAAAAGAAACTAGAATGAGGCTACTAATCAGAGTCAATATCCTCATAGTCTTCGTCAATAGGAGGTGGTTCGGCAGAAGAAGGGACGGCCCCCGAAGAAGATGGGTCATGCCTAGGGGCTCGTGGTGGTGGGGCATAGGGAGGAATGTGGAGATGGGTCATCATATGACTGAGCATGCCATGCATCTCTGATAACTCCCTAGTCACTTCAACCTGAAATTCTTGCTGAGGCCTAGCACGTCCTTGTGCCTGTATCACTGGCCGTCTTCTGTGCCTTCCTATGACCAGAACTGCTTCACTATTAAGGATTGGCAGTGGCTCGACTCTTTCATCAGCAGCTAGAACTGGGCACTCTACTGCCATCGCCAATGCATCAATCAAGTTTCCATATGGAAAAATATCTCTCCTAGTCCGGGCAACATACCGAATCCTATCATGCATCAACATACCAATGTTCACGTCATTCTCGATATCGAGATAGTACATGAGCTCAGCCTACCGACAAGTCACTGTATCTGCGTAAGCAGTGGGTAGAACATGAGTGATCACAAATCTATGCAGCATACGAGTGTCCCAAGCCAACTCGTTTGAGTAGAAGGTAGACGAGAAATTGGTGGCACCGAAATCCCATTGCATATCGTAGTCTTTAGTGGTAGCGGTGAACTCTTCAGCATGAAGTAGGGCATTTTCTATACTATACCAGGCATTGATACTCTCAATAGAGAAATCAATGTGGACCCCTCGAACAATAGCTACATGAGACTCGGGGTTGGCCGCTACATAGGCGTAGAGTTCACGAACAATAGTGGCATTAAATGTAGGCGGAATGAGAGCCATGTATGCAATGTCGTGGAATTGAAGCACTCATGGTATAATGTCACCACAATCATTGAGGTTGACGCCTCTTTCCCTTGAAACCATCCGTGCGTTCCAATGAGTCCGAAATGACTCATAGATAGCAACAGAGATGAACTGGTCGACATAATTAATAGTGGGAATGGCGTCGCCTTGAACTCTCCGTTGTCCTCCTCTACGTCTTGGGACGGGGTTGCCTCTACCATCCATTAAAACTAATGAACTGAACTCTGTTGCTGCTGAAAACTGGTCTCGTCGCCGCGGCAGGAAGCTTCCCTGCTTCCGGAGTTTTGGATTTCCGGTTTCTGAATTCTGGGGGTTATTTGCAACTCCTTATAAATGGAAATGAAATCAGTGTGCAAAAATCGAAAAATGACAATGGACATTTATGGAAAAGGTGGGATTTTGGGTTATGGAAATGGTGGGTAAGTTGTGGTCGTCTAGTGGTGGTGTTGGCCGAAACTTTTATGAAGAAGAAGAAGAATGAGAATTGTTAGTTGATGATGGAAAATGATGAAGGGAATGAGTGGTTTATATAGGAAAAAAGTTGGATGAATTTGAAAAGGTTGTATGGAAGAGTGGGAAGGAGTAATGGTGAGTGTTGGTCCCAGAGAAGGGTAAAAGTATAGTCAGAGGGGGGGGGGGGGGGGGTGAATGACTATACTTGAGTTTCAAAAACTTTTCTCAATATAAAATCTTTTAGGTAGCGGATAAGTCACTTCTTAAAATGTTAAGTCAAAGTAGGGTATGCAATCACAGATATAATATGCAATAAAGTAAGTGCAGTAAAGTAAAGTGCTGAAAGTAAATTGACACAAAGGTTTATAGTGCTTCAGGGTGGTGTAATCCCTTAATCCACTCTTCTCCTGTGATGATTGGAGGAATTCACTATTGTTCTCACTGATACAATAGCAAGATGGCTACACAAGCTTCACAATCTACAAGACTATCACTCATTGGCTTCAAAAGCTTCAATGACTCAGTCTTCAACACTGATCCTTGGGAACAAATCCTTCAGCAGCTATCACAAACACAACTCCTTCTCAGATGGGTCTAATTCAGTTGCTTGACTTGTGTGAATTTGATTCACAGATTTGTTGATCAATCTCAGTGCTTGATGTGGAATTTGAGTTCTGGTTACTAAGTTGATCTCTAGATTTATCCTTTAAGTTCAGTTAGAAGGCTTTTCAAATTGACTGAGTTTCTGCTTGTTCTTATCATATTCAAATCGTTATTTTTCCTTTCTCTCAGTGCCTTCTATTTATATCCTTGATAATCCTTGATTTGAATTTACGTCCGTTGGCTATTTAATGTGGGGAATGATCCTTGATTCAATTCTTGATTTCCCCTTAATTATATTCTTCTTGATTTCAGTGATCCATATTTTTCTTCAAACGTCTATCACAAAATCCGTCTTTGATTGATTGTGCATTTAATGCTTGATCCTCTGAATCTTCCTTATTATCTCACGTTCTGAATAAGTATAAATGATATACCTTACTCAGTTGTTCCTTTACTTGACTGATGCTTGAAAGGTTGAGTGCTCCTACTGACTTAGCTGTTTAGTTCTTCTTTCACTGCTTTGTCTTTACTCAGCCGATAGGCAGTTCACTTTGCCGGTTCACTGCTTTCTTGATTTCTTTGAGTTTACAAGAGTCCTTGTATTTCACTGATCCTTGATTTGGGTGAGATCAGTGTACACCATATTTAACAATGAATTTCATCTCTTGAAATGTAACTTAGACTTATCCAAGGTCATCAAAGACTTCCTTGGTTATAAGTCAGATCATATGTCTTCATGCTTCTCTACTGATACTCATGCTTCTCTACTGGCACTTGGCTGTTCTTACTCTGCCGGATTTTTGTTTTACTTAGCCATTCTACCAACTGGTGTCAGACTCTAAGTAAAGACTTATACAGAGAAATCTAACTTATTTCGCTTGCTATAACAGCTAGTATGGCCAACATCAAAACATAATAAAATATTCCTAACAATTTCCCCATTTTTGACGATGCCAAAACCCCCATAAGCCTGAACATAAGTATGCATATTTTCATAATAATAACAGAATAAAACTAGAAATTTTATTCATCCATTCAAGGGCAATAAGAGATAGTTCATTTAAAATCATTCAAAGGCAAAAAGATTTATTTAAGGGCGGGATTCTACTTCTTTTCTTCAAACCTGATGCCTTTGCCTTTGATGCCCTTGCCCCTGTCTGTTGGGCTGTCCTTTTTCACTGAGCTTTCAGGCTTAATGCTTCCTTCCCCTTTTTTGGCAGCACCAAACCTTTCTTCCAGAATTTGATTGTTTGCCTCAGATACTTGGATTAGAGTGTTGAGTTGCTGCCCTGAGTAATCAATCCATGATCTCATCAAGAGCCTGAATTTGAGCAGTGTACTTATTCAGAGTATCGAGCAGGGGTTTGAGGTTGCCCTCAACTGTATCTGCCAGGAATTCAAGATTTGTTTGAACATGGTGGAGAATAAAATGTTGCAGGTTGCAGAGTAAATTGCCTTGCCTCTCCATCACTTCATCTTGGACTTTGATGTGCCTGATTAGAGCCTCAAACTTGTGATGAATAGAGGTATCATTGTCCCTTCATGCAGTCTTTAGATTTTGCCTTTAGATTTTGCCTACTTAGATACTGCATTTCCATGTCCACAATCGGTGCTGCTCTCATTCTTCCTTCTCAACCTTTTCTTCATGTTCTTCTTTTTCTTCTTCTATTTTTTTTCTTCTTCATCAACAATCTCATGATCAGAGAGAGATTATTGAAATTGACCTTCATTTTTAAGTCCTTGTGAGGACTGGCCTTTGTCTCCATGTGCGAGTCTCCACTGCTTCTGCTGGTGTTCCCCTCGATCAATGCCGGGGGTTTTGACATGTTAAGCAGAGTGATTTTGATCAGCCTCACTCGGCTGTTTGTCAGCTTTCCTGATGCTCCTGAGAATCACCTCTTGGATCATCAGGTCATCATCAGATTAGTCCATCTATTCTTGATCAGCCTCAAGATGATCTCCTTCCTATTTTTCTTCTTCTTCTTTTTCTTCCTTATCCTCAGTAGCTTCTTCCTCATCTTTACTCTCTTCTTCGTTAGATGGTGTAAGGTAGTATCCTTCTTCACCTTCTTGCAGATAGGTGACTTCCTCTTGTTTCTCTGTTGTATCATCACTGATTTCAAGGGGGCAATCCTTGTTACTGGGTAGACTCATTTGTTGTCTTTGTGTTGTTTGAGATCTGGTCCTCCTTCAAATTCCTGATCTAGTGCTTTCAGTCTCATTTCTTTTGGTTTCAGTTGTGGGTTGTGGTTTCTGGAAGGCCTTAACAAAGGTACACATCACCTTTGCCTTGTGCAGTGGGTGCACATAGATGGGTATCACTTTTATTTGGTCGAATAGATGTTGAAGTGGTATCCCATATGATTTCCTTTCCCAGAAATCACCTTTCGTTTGCAGGTTCTTGCTTGGTGCCGTAATTGCTAGATCATTTTCCTTTTGAATTTCATGCTTCAATCTGTTGAAGATAAACTGTGACCAGTAAAAAAGAATCTCTTGATAGATGATAGCCATCAATTTGACTCTTAGTTCTGTCATGTTTTCCATAGAGACCTTTTTCCCTTTAATGTTCCTTGTTATTACTGGAGCAAACTCAGCAAAATGGCGCTTGAGTGCTGATCTGGGGAAGTTGTGTTTCTTGCTATGCCTTTTGGGCTTCTTGGCTATTTCAGTCCAGAATGCATTTATGTCGATTTGCATCTTCTTCACATTGACGGGTCCACTGTTGGAGAGATTTAGGAATCTGTTGAGGAGTCCAGGGGTGATAACCACTTCTTTTCCAAACATTGTACTCACAATGCAATCTGGATCACTCTTCTTCTTGCTGGGCACAAATTTTGCATTTTTCCAAAAAAAACAATCAAGGTCTCATAGCATATTCCTGTGATTAGGGGGTTCAGGAATGTCATCAGGCCCCGATTTATGCAACCATCATCTAATCTTCGGGCTTGTGGGGTCACTATCATAGAAGGGTAGATAGTGTTCGGGTCAAAAAAACGATCCTGTGATGATTGACTTTTCATAGTACTTTTCTGTTGCCGAGATTGAAGAAGATGATGCCATTGTTGTGAAGTGTTTGGGATTTTGGAAAAGTTTCAATTTTCAGAGAGA
Organism: Gentiana straminea; assembly: GCA_036785695.1. Taxonomy (NCBI): domain Eukaryota; kingdom Viridiplantae; phylum Streptophyta; class Magnoliopsida; order Gentianales; family Gentianaceae; genus Gentiana; species Gentiana straminea. The sequence goes on from JAVUPR010000048.1 coordinate 12,188,869, forward strand.
ATAGGGTTTATGAATTGCAATAGCGTAAAAATTTTCTGAAAAACTCTAAGGGTTGTTTGTATAGAAGAATTTTGGGTAGTGTGAATACGGTTGAATATGGAAGGATTTGATGGAGTGATGGCGTGATTTTATGTATATAAATCACGGTATTTGAGTGTAGCGGGGGAGTGAATTGAGGTATGTAATGATAAATCCTGGGAATCGAGACGTTGTCATCATACCTTGATACAAAAAATAACTTCCACGAATACACTATAAAATCCACGTGTGTAATCTTCCATAAGATTATTCTCCATAAATCAACTGATTTTCCACATGTAATAAGTTGATTTTGTTCGCACTTCTCTTTGCTGTATTCTCTAATATATATGCTGGTGGAGTAACTTGGCTAGTCACTGGGCCGGTGTAGTGACTTTTTACTTAGCTGCTGTATGAAACTATTCCTAACAATTAGTGAAGTTAACTTTGCTGGATACCAGTGCCTTACCTGCCCAGTGAGCGCACCCAAAATGGAAAAAGGTTCAATTAGTTGGTGAAGTTACTTAGCTGATTACTCCAGTTAGCTGCTCTTTATAATTTAATCGATTTCAATCATTCCCAACTCAGTTCTCAACTTGCAGAATCTTTCATGACTGAGTGGTTTTGTGAAAATGTCAGCCAATTGATCTTCAGTTGGTATGTATCTTAGAATAACATCCCTTTCTCACCTTGATCTCTGATAAAGTGATGTCTCACATCAATATGCTTTGTTCTTGAATGCAATACTGGATTTTCAGTAATAGATATTGCACTTGTGTTATCACACATAATTGGAATTGTCTTTTCCTCCATTCCATAGTCCCTTAGCTGTTGTCTAATCCAAAACACTTGTGCACAACAGCTGCTTGTTCCTATATATACTATGCTTTAGCTGTAGATGTGGATATAGAGTTTTGCTTTTTGCTAAACCCTGATACTAGTCTGCTGCCTAGCATTTGACAAGTTCCAGAAGTGCTTTTTCTATCAATCTTGCATCCAGCATAGTCTGAGTCTGAATATAATATCAACTTGAATCCTCCATCTTTTGGATACCAAATTCCTACATTGATTGTTTGCTTCAAATATTTGATGATCCTTTTGGCTGCTAGTAAGTGAGATTCCTTAGGTTGAGCTTGGAATCTTACACATACTCCAATGCAAATGCTATATCAGGTCTGCTTGCGGTTAGATAGAGTAGCGATCCAATGATCCCTCTATACAACTTTTGATCAACATGTTTTCCAGTTTCATCTTTCCCAAGAATGACTCTTGCACACATTGGTGTATCTATTGTGCCACTTGTATTCATGCCATATTTGTGTATCAAGTCTTTGTATACTTGGCTTGATTGATAAAGATGTCATCCTTCATTTGCTTCACTTGTAAACCAGGAAAGTAATTGAGCTCTCCCATCATACTCATTTGAAATTTGCTTTGCATCAGATTTAAAAATTTCTCACACAACATCTTATCTTCTGATCCAAAGATGATGTCATCAACATATATCTGAACTAACAAAGTGCTTGTACCTTCTTCTAGCTTGAAGAGATTTTTGTCAATGGTCCCTTTGTTGAATCCATTGTTGATTAAGAGTTGTGACAGTGTCTCATACCAGGCTCTGGGTGCCTGTTTGAGTCCATAAAGTGTCTTTTTGAGCTTGTACACTTTATCTTCTTTCCCTTTGAGTTGAAAACCAGGAGGTTGTTCCACATATACTTCTTCTTCCAAAAGTCCATTCAGAAATGCACTCTTGACATCCATTTGATAAACTTTGAAGTTTTTATGTGCTGCAAAAGCTAGAAAGAGTCTGATTGCTTCCAATCTTGCTATTGGTGCAAAGGTTTCATCATAATCTATTCGTTTTGCGTGAGAGTAGCCTTTTGCAACTAGCCTTGCTTTGTTTCTGACAACTGTTCCTTGTTCATCCATCTTGTTCCAATGATGTTGGCCATGTCTGGTATGTCAACAAGTTCTCAGACTTCATTTCTCTCACATTCATTGAGCTCTTCTTTCATGGCTGTAATCCAATCAGCATATCGAATTGCATCAACTATAGTTAAGGGTTCCACCTGTGATAGAAAACAAGTTAGCGTTCTTTCCAGTTGTCTTCTGGTTCTAACTCCTAGATGAATATCTCTAATGACTTGTTCTTCAGGATGATCTCTCAGCCAGTTTAGGTCAGGTTGACGTTGCTCTTGTTTTGATTCTGCATCAACTTCATGTTCTTGTGTTGGTGCCCATTGTATTGTGTTGATTGGTACATCATCTTGATTGCCAAAGGTGTGATCAAGAATATTAGCTGGTACTGTTGTGTTCATATAAACTTGTCTTTGTGCAGCTTCTTCTTCAAGATTTTGTAGACTTTCACCATTTATGTTTGGTTCATCAAAAACTACATGTGAATTAACTCTTCAATCACCAAAGTTCTTTTGTTGAGTACTCGAAGGATTTGCTTGTGTCGAGGTGATCGAGTATCCCATAAAGATTGCTTCATCAGCGATTGATCACCGTGAGTTGTATGAATTAATTGATTTTTCATCAAAAGTATGCAACTGATTCCTGTGCAAAAACAAAACATTTAGATCCGAACATATGTAAATGTGAAATTTTAGGTTTTCTTCCATTCCAAATTTCATATGGTGTTTTTCCATGATGTTTGTTGATGATTGATCTGTTTTGAGTATAGCATCTATTCGTATTTGTTTGTCTTTGAATATACCTTCCAAGACCCAAAATCTCTTTGGTAAGCATGCTTCCGCAATCATTGTTCTGACTGCTTCTTTGATTGTATTGTTTCTTCTTTCTGCTACACCATTTTGTTGTGGAGTCCCTGCTACTGATAGTTGATGTAGTACTCCATTCTCTTCACAATAAAGATATTGGAAGTGAAATAATGGTAGGTTACCGATAATTTCATTTAGGAACTCAATATGTAGCACCTCTATCGGTCGATCTTATCTTGATAATCTTCAACTCCTTTTCATTTTGTGTTCTTCTTAGCAGATCTGGTAGCTTTTTGAGTGTCTCTTTTTTCTTGTTCATGAATTTGGTCCAAGTGAATTTGGAAAAGTCATCCATCGGTGGGAGTAATTGGATGTATTTGTGAAGGATAACACCGCACCGTTGGAATCAACATGGGTGTATTATACGAAGTCGAATCGACAATACCACAATTCTCTCGCAACGGAGATTTGGACAACATTCTTAAGAGTTTGATCGGTTTATGTCTTGAAGAGAACGAGGAATAATATCACTTACACTTGATGGACCGGTGTAATGCTTTCGTGCAAGTGGGAGATTGTTAGGTGTGATGCCCGAAAGACAATTTTGTAATTGTGAAATGATGTTATTATTCATATTTATTATTCTCATATTCACCGATGTGACAATAGTAATTACACTACGAGAAAACCCTAAAGTATGGTATATACACGGGAGGATTGAGTTAGTGAAGATGTACTTAAAATACAATTAGCCCGTAGTGAAGTTAATCGAGAGTATCGGGTCTCTCCTTTAACGTGCTATTAATGCGCCCGAACACAATAGGTGTGATAGTCCTATCCGGACTTTCGGTTAAGAGAACCCGATGGGGCATTTATATATGATAGATATATCATATAGGGTGGACCGATTTGATTAGAGTTCACGATATAATTCCGTGATCTAGAAGTCTTATCGAATCAATGGATGATCATATTTATGGATATATCTTAATCCCGAGGTGATCACGATCAACCGCTTGAATCGGTATGAAGTTTGACTTGACGGTTAAGGATTACACCGAGTCCGTGGTCCGAATTACCCCATCTTGGCGTTGTCTTGGATTGAGTGAGTAGTCCGTGTTATCACGGATACGGAATCCATTCCTTCCATTTATGGAAGTAGATAGACAGATTCCCTTATTTGTTAATCCTAGGCGATCGATCGCGCGAGTTCATATCACACCGATTGATCACCGAGTGAGTTGTATGAATTAATTGATCACTTTAGGGGGTTAATGGTAAATAAGGATAAGAGGTTCTAAAAAGGGTTAACGGTAACTTCCCGATTTAGAATGAACGATACATGGAGGATTAATCCATATGTAATGATTGTATCAATGGACGCTTATTATTATTCTCGTGAGGAGATAAATATAATCTCATAATCGGAGGAGTGCGATCACGGGATTATGGTGGCATATTCCCGTGATTGATTTATCGAATATAATTATTCTATAATTATTTATTTGATTTATCGAGCCGCCGATTATTAGTCCATGGTCCCCGACGTGCCTCCTAATATAGCATAGCTATTCTCGGACGTCGAATCCTGATAATATTAATTTAGTTCTTGTTGGACTTTATTAAAACGATATGTGAATTAATTGTTTAGTGGACTATTAAATTAGTTGGGCTAAATAATTAAATATGTGGAAAAGACATTTTCCATAATCTTGGCCCAATTGTGTTATAGCCCAAAAATTAATTATGACTAGGTCATGAATTAAAAGTGGCGCCCCCCCTCTTATTTTTGGAACAAGAAATTAGTTTTCTTGTGATTAATAAGACATGTGCATAAAATATTTATTGGTTAAATATTTATGGTAAGAAATAAACATAAAGATTATTCTAGATTTGTTCTAGAATATTTTGGGATTATCTTTTATTTTATAGGATTATCATAATTGATTTTGTATTAATTATAAAATCCTTGGGGCTTAAGTTTTACTCTCCTATATAAAGAGAGTTCTCCCAAGCCAAATAACACACAAGCAAATTTCGACTTCACCATATTATTTGGAGAAGAAAATATTTTTTCGGCCAAGGGGTATTAGGGAGAAATCTTGGAGTTTTTTCCGGGTAGCATATCGGAGGGGTTCGAGTCGAGAATTCCTTCCACCGGGAATTGCTTGGATCACACGTACGGAAGATCGTGGTGCTCTTCACATCTTCACATTCATCCTTTGCGGTTCTTCAACTTGAATTTTGAGATTCAAGAGGTATGATCTACATCCCCTTGTAGAATAGATCTAGTTGTTTTATTACGTGTAATTATAGATCTAGATCTTTAAAATCGCTTCCGTTGCGGATGGTATTACTAACATATACCACATACATGTTGTCTTCTCTTTTAGCTGCAAGTACAACTGTACTGGTTTGATTGTGAATCACTTTGCATCCTTCTTTGTTGAAGTGTACATTGTAGCCTTTGTCACAGAATTGACTAATTCTTGGAAGATTGAAACTCAATCCTTTTACATAAGCCACATTTTGAATCTTTGGATTGTTCTTGAGCATTTTGCCTTCCCCCTTAATTTTTCCGGGGTTTTCTTTGCCTCCAAATGTAACTTTGGGTCCGTCTAAAGCTTTAAAGTCAGTCAACCATCCTTTATTTCCTGTCATATGTCTGGAACATCCACTGTCTATGTACCAGACATCCTACAAACAAATTAACCAAGTTTAGGTACCCAACAGTGTTTGGGTCCATACCTGTTAGCAGTCATGCCTCTCATTCCAAATGTATATCCAAAGGATCTCCTTCTTGGATAGTTGAAGTCATCAACTTCACATATGTAAGGCATGGCAAAATAATTTATTGTAGATTTATTGAGATTATTCTGATACAATTCTCTACTTTTTGGTGCATTTGCATACTTTTTCACTCTCCAATATGCAAGAGGAAACTTATTTTCATGTTGCTTCTCGTGTCCAGGAACATGTCTTGGTAGACTTTTCTTAAACACATGTTGCATAGCATGAAATGGTTTCTTCTTGTATTTTAGGGGTTCAACATTCCAATCATCTTCTGAATGGTAAAGTCTTCCCTTACCTTTCAGTAAGCCTTTGCCTTTAATTGGCTGGTTTAAAGATTTACTCTGTTGTTTCACTACCCTGGGTTTTGACTTCACCGGTGCAGGGTGAGTAGAAGAAAATATGGTCCTTTTCTGAATTTAGGTCCAGTTTTGGTCCTTGATTCAGAGTTGTGTTGTCCATTATTTCTTTTCTCATCCTGACTGTTGTAGCCAAGACCAGATCTGGATCCAAATCTTTTTGGGGGTTTGTAAGCTGGTGCATTGAGTGGTGCAGTGGCGCTCTTAACTGGTAGGTATATTTTCTCAGCTGGTCTGTCAGCATTAGATGAGTGATCATCTGCTGCTTGTTGATCAGTTGAGTATACTTCCTTACTAGTTGATTCAGCTTTGATTTCATCCAGTTCTTTCTTTAATCTTTTATTTTCCTTTCTCAGATTCTCACATTCTTGTTCCATAATTTCATGATTTAATTAAATTTCTGTGAATTTACTCATGAGATTTTGGATTAGGTTTGCGGAATCTAAAGGGAGAATAGAAGATTGTGCAGTGTTAGATGTGGATGCACTTGATGATGAATATGAACTTGATATTACCTATGTTTCATCAGCTTTCTTAGCCATAAGACATAGATATGCTTTGTCATTGTCTGAGCTGTTAGATTTATCAGAATCATTATCATATGATTATTCATTCTTTTCACTGCTGGTTTCAGCTTTGAGTGCCTTCTTGCTCTTTCTCTTTTCAGTTGTTTTGTACTTCTTCTTTTCCTCATCATTGTCTTTTTCTTCAGGGCAATCTGCCTTGAAGTGACCTTTCTTCTTGCAATTGAAACATCTGTATTCATCATCTTTTTTCTTCATGTTTTTGCTTGAGCTTGACTTCTTGTTTGATGATGAACTTCCTTTGAATTGTTTCTTCTTGCTAAACCTGTCAAACCGTTTAATCAGTAAAGCAATTTGTTCTTTTAGCTCTTGTGTCTCCATGATGCTTGTATCAGTCGTTTTGCCTTAGCTGGGGTACCACCAGTGCACTTGCTTTATGTGCCTCTGCTGGTGCACTGTCTTCACCGTTCAACTCAAATTCATGAGCCTTTAATTGAGACATTAGAGTTAAAGTATCAGTATTTGCAATATTTATTGTTCCTCTGAGTAATGATGTGATGATCTTCCATCTTTCAGGTAGACCTCTCAAGATTTTCAGGCAAACTTCTTTCTGTGGGTATGTATGTCCAAGTGGTTGCAGTTCACTGATGATGCTTGAAAATCTGTTATCCATCTGATCAATGGATTCACCAGTCTTCATTTTGAAGTTCTCAAATTTCTATTTTGCAAAGACAATTTGTTCTCCTTGACTGCTTCTGATCCTCCATTGATAAGTGCTAGTTTATCCCACATTTCCTTTGCTGTTTTGCAGTCTTTGATCCTCATGAACATATTACCGTACAGAGTCTTCAAGATCATGTCTTTTGCAACAAAATCGAGATTTGCTCTTCTTCTGTCATCTTTGATCCAATCTTTCTTGAGTTTGTCTATTTCCTTTCCTTGATCTGCTCATGTGGCTATCATAGTTTTGATCTTGATTGGGCCATCATTGATTACATCTAGCATCTCCTCATGAGTTGCTGCAAGATGAGACAACATCCTTATTTTAAATTCATCAAAATTATTTACATTGAATACATGTACTTTAGACATGAAATTTGAGGAATCCATAAGTACAAATAAGAGATATATTTAGAAAGCACAAATTTGAAAACTACTTTGAAAATATGTGATCTCCTTGTTACCAGAAATCAGATCTGAACAGGTTCTGATACTAGGAGCACTGCTCCGATACCAATTGTTGGTTCCCAGAGAAGGGTAAAAGTATAGTCAGAGTGGGGGTGAATGACTATACTTGAGTTTCAAAAACTTTTCTCAATATAAAAGCTTTTGGGCAGCGGATAAGTCCCTTCTTAAAATGTTAATTCAAAGTAGGATATGCAATCACATATATAATATGCAATAAAGTAAGTGCAGTAAAGTAAAGTGCTGAAAGTAAATTGACACAAAGGTTTATGGTGGTTCAGGGTGGTGTAATCCCTTAATCCACTCTTCTCCTGTGATGATTGAAGGAATTCTCTTTTGTTTTCAATGATATAATAGCAAGATTGTCCTTGGCTACACAAGCTTCACAATCTACAAGATTATCACTCATTGGCTTCAAAAGCTTCAGTGACTTAGTCTTGACATTGCTCCTTAGGAACAAATCCTTCAGCAACTATCACAAACACAACTCCTTCTCAGATGGCTCTGACTCAGTTGCTTGACTGGTGTGAATTTGATTCACAGATTTGTTGATCAATCTCAGTGCTTGATGTGGAATTTGAGTTCTGGTTACTGAGTTGATCTCTAGATTTATCATTTAAGTTCAGTTAGATGACTTTTCAAATTGACGGGGTTTCTTCTTGTTCTTATCAAATTCAAATCCTTCTTTTTCCTATCTGTCAATGCCTTGTATTTATAGCCTTGATAATCCTTGATTTGAATTTCCGTCCGTTGGCTATTTAATGTGTGGAATGATCCTTGATTCAATTCTTGATACCCCGTTAATTGTATTCTCCTTGATTTCAGTGATCCAGATTTTTCTTCAAACGTCTATCACAAAATCCGTCTTTGATTGATTGTGCATTTAATGCTTGATCCTCTGAATCTTCCATATTATCTCACGTTCAGAATAAGTATAAATGATATACCTTACTCAGCTGTTCCTTTACGTGACTGTTGCTTGAACGGTTGAGTGTTCCTGTTGACTTAGTTGTTTAGTTCTTCCTTCCCTGCTTTTTCTTTACTCAGCCGATAGGCAGTTTAGTTTGCCGGTTCATTGCTTTCTTGATTTCTTTGAGTTTACAAGAGTCCTTGTACTTCACTGATCCTTGATTTGGGTGAGATCAGTGTACACCATATTTAACAATGAATTTCATCTCTTAAAATGTAACTTAGACTTATCCAAGGTCATCACAGACTTCGCTGGTTATAAATCAAACCATATGTCTTAATGCTTCTCTGCTGATACTCATGCTTCTCTGCTGGAACTTGGTTTTTTTTACTCTGCCGGATTTCTATTTTATTTAGCCATTCTACCAACTTGTACAATACTTATCTGACTCAACTTATACAACATGTCAGACTCAAGGTAAAGACTTATATAGAGATTTCTAACTTATTTCAGGCTTTCTATAACTGCTAGTATGGCCATCATCAAAACATAATAAAATGTTCCTAACAGTGAGTGAGTGGATTGAGGGAGGATTTGATGGGATTGAGGTGAATGGTGGAATAATGAGGAAAAGGAAAAGATGGAGTAGTGGAAAGGTGGGATGGGACGGCTAACTGCCCCCATCAGATTTTGAAGCAACGCATGGGGTCCATGCGTCATCCTGAGTTCCCAAAACTTAGTCAAACCTCGAGAACTGGGCTTAGTTGTTTTCGCGGCTGTGTGGGATAATCTCGCAGCTGCGTGAGTTTCCTTCTCCCAGATTCCTTAAAACTTCAAAACAGCTTCACTTCTTAACTAATCCTTGACAACTAATCCTTCCAGAACTGACTCCTCATAGACCAAGTCCTTCCTTTTTTTGTATTTTCTCTCCGACTCTTCTAACCTACTTCACCGGATTGCTCAACAAGTAAAAAAAAAACTTCCCACCATCCCTTAGTAGGAAACTTTGGGATGCGGTGGGATGAAAAAAAGCTTGTTGTCATTCCATTTACTTTTATTCGACTCTCATCAACCTAAGGGTAAGAGGTAGTTCTGAATTTAGAGTCGCCATCTTGACTTTCTTTCGACTCTCACTCAATCAGATCTTCGGGTTTTTGTCTGCCATACTTGCACTCTTGAGGCTTTTACAGAAGTGAGCCTTCCCTCTTTCTCTATCCATGCTTTCCTGGGATTTTTATGCCCAAGTAGAAGCATTTCTCCTTCCTATACAGAAGTGCTTCTTCTCTAACCCTTCAGTATACCTTGAGCTTTCCGCCTTGCACTCTTTGCCTTCTTCACCAGTGCACTCTGATTTCGTTGTCTACTTTGAGATTTACCTTTGTTGCTCAAAGAATTCACTTATTCAACTATTGGTTTTAAACTTTCACTACATGGGGTGAACTCATCAAATTTGACTACCTCCCTTAGTGCATTTTTGTGAATCTTCTCGTCCTTCTCTCGAAGTAGAACTGTCAGAAACTCCTGCTCTCCAGTTTCTGCTACCACTTGCTTCCCTTTTTCTCGACTATCCTCTATATCTATGACTTTGACTTCTCTAGAGCTTGAGCTTATGCGGCACTCTCCTAGTTGGTTTTGGTAATGGTTCTTGGATCGTATAAGTTTAGCATCGTTATTGACCCTATACGTGATGTCTCCGTTATCGTAGTCCATAATGGCTCGACTGGTGGATAAGAATGGACGACTTAACAAAAAATTAGCACTGGGATCACCGGGAATGTCCAAAACTACAAAGTCAGCTGGGAAGACAAAACTCCCCACTCTAAGCTCACAGTCTCTCAATTTACCATTGACCATATCAAACTCAAGATTAACAAAGCATATACTTTGTACTTCATCCATCGCGACCTTGAATTTTGCATGTTTATAGAGCGAGAGAGGGAGGATATTACACCTAGAGCCGGAATTGCACATCCCTACTCCTAAGGATATTCCATTGATTGACACTTGGAGTCTAAAGGTACCAGGGTCTCCTAGCTTGACTATAGTGTCTGAGTCTGGGTAATCTTCAGACTCAGAAAACATGGTGTCAGGATCCTCATTTGGATTAGAATCAGTAGAGGATATCTCAATTAATTCAATGGGAAACTCATATGGGCGATAGCTCTCGTATTCCTTCTCAGCTCTGGCTGCTTCCTTTTCCAATTCCACTCTCTTCTTGTCTGCTTCATATTGCTCCCGTACCTTTGAGATTGGGTACATAGAGATGGGAACAACGTTCAAAACAGTTTATGGCATAGTGCTAGTTGACTTCGGAATCATTGGATCTTACTAAGTTGATGTCGAAAGCGTTCTGTATCCTGCGAGATAGACAAAACAAACCAAAAACATGGTTAGTAAATTTCACGCTTCAACTAGGTCCAAACCCAACTGCAGCGGATCTACTAACTAAAAACGTACATGGATGAACACAGAAAAACAAAGAAGGGATCATAATCGGAGTTATAGCATCTCACGGCTGCGGCAAAGTGTCGCCGTCTCATGAGCTGTTTCCATTTTTCGATCGTAAACTATACATGATTGATATAGAGCAGATTCTGGACTCTAAATTAAGACAACGAATAGAAAACTAAAAATTATTAATTAGATTTAATGAGACTACTATCCCTATTGGACATTGTCCCCGACAACGGCGCCAAAAACTTGATCAGCGTGTAAGCCACCAATACGCACGAAATACTAGAAAGAGTATTAGGTCAATCGTAATATAGTAGGTTCGAGTCAAGGTCGATCCCATAGAGACAATGCAACACACATAATAACTCTTAAACCTAACCAAGAAGACAAATAGCGGTCTCTAGACCAACATAAGAACATAAAAGTAATTGGTGTATCTCTCATCTATGATCTCCTAACTTGGTGTAATTAATTCTTGTGTCTATTTTTCCTCGTAATTACCCGTTCCAACCAGAATGTGTGTTTAATTTAGTTTTAGCTACGGGTGCAATCTCCTAATCTTATCCACTTCCATTAAAATGACAGTAGATGTCAATGTGCAGTTAACCTCCTTTGTTGGTTATATTAAACCATACGAAATAAGTTTTAGAAAGTGTCGGCTCAAGACCAAGAACCTCCCTAAGCAGCTATTGTGGATTGACTAGCACGTTCCTAGGGATTGATCAGACTATGTCCAAACTAACACTTCACTTTATCGTCCTTCATGTTAATTTACGATGACGCAAAGCAGATTGGCCAGATCAAACTAGACGTGGATTAAACCTGTCGATCAACGTAGCTGACGCTGAATCTTCAGATTAGGGTGACCTAAAAGGTGTCCCATGGCTGCGATATAGACTGTCGCTGCCGCATCGGCGGTGGTTCCTAATTCTAAAATCTACATCGTTCCGTTCTGGTTATTCTAGCTAATTGCGATTCGTTTAGACATGAAAATTAATTATAGCACGTTAATATAACTTAATCTACCATGATTAAAAATCCGAAGGAACGTTCAAAGCTTCATACCTCTATCAATGACGGATCAAGCTTGATCAACTCAAGCTAGTTGATGGATTAGAGGAGTTAACCAAGCAAACGAACTCAAAAGAAAATCACGAACTATTTATTTCATAGATCTAATAAAAAGTCTATATATGAATGTGTATGAAAAAAGTATATGTTACAATAGACCGGCACGGCCTTTATATAGATCTCTAAACCAACCTGAAAACTTAAACCCAACCGACTTAATACAGATTACGACTCTCTTCTTTTCGTGTCATCCAAGTTGCCGCGGCTAAGGGTTTCCGTAGCCTCGGGCCATTTTGTCTTCCCTCTGGCCCAACAGACTTCATATAGACTTTTCCTGACCTGGGCCCAATGTTCTCTTTAAATCTAGATCCACTCCGTTCTTGACTCCATAATATGATATTCTTGAAAATCATATGAAACAAGTTCAAACAGTACCAAATATCGGGATAAAATATAAAGATGCAGAATTAATGATCAAGGAACCGACACTAGGCAATTGACACGTATTCATACAATAATCTAACAATCAACTCATCATTTGAGCATAATCCGGGGTAGATAAGGTTATTTTTTTAGTAATAATTATGGTGCGATCATGGCACTTAGAGTCAAGTTCCAAGGGGCAAGAGAATTTTGTGAATGAGAGAAGACGTAGATGCATGCTTGTTGATTCATAACCCCACACGCGCGTGCCGCCGCCATCCGCCCGGCTCGTCTCGGGCTTAGGTTCTAAGGCTTTGGGCCGGGCCAGTATTAATCTTTATGGGCCAGCCCAACATTAATTTTTCTAGAAAATTCCGAATCAAATATTCTGAACCATTGCTCCAGTTCGAAACAGTTTCATAAACTGAACTGCTGCTGTTCGAACTGATTCATCAGTTAAAAATGAACAAAATTCGGTTCGGTTGATTAACTTCCCAACTTCCTGTCATTTCTGAATAGATACTTCCTCTATCAAGGGCATCCTTTATGCCTATAAATACCCTGCATACTGAATGAAAATGAGACAAAAAAAAATCATCTCGACTCTACACAAATTACCGCATCCATAAAATTTCTGAAATAACATAGCCTAATCAGCTCGCCAAATTCTAAATCAAATATTTTGAACCATTGCTTCATTTAGAAACATGTTCATGAACTGAACTGCTGATGTTCAAACGGATACACCAGATCGCATGAACAAAATTCGGTTATGTTGATTAACTTCCCAACTTCCTGTCATTTTTGAACTGGTACTTTATCTACCAAGGCTGCCTTTATGCCTATAAATACCCTTCACACTAAATGAAAATGAGACAGAAAAAATCATCTACATACATTCTAGAAACTTTGCACAAATTACTGCATTCATAAAAGGTCTGAGATAACATGGCCTAATCAATTCGCCATATTTTCCGCATTGAAGTGTTGCAATCAGGAAAAGGTATTTACTGTTGTATCCTGGAAGACTTATGCCATCACCGTGAAGTCTTAAGAACAAAGTTATACGCACCTTAGTCGAATAGTTTTTTCATTTACTCTATTTTGCACTTAGTCAAGTCCCAAGGGGCAAGAGAATTTTATGAAGGAGAGAAGACGTAGACGCGTGTCGCCACCTTCCGGCCGGCTCGGCTCGGGCTTGGGGCCTAAGGCTTGGGCTTTGGGCCATGCCAGTATTAATCTTTTTGGGCCAGCCCAACATTAATATTTCGGAAAATTCTGAATCCATATTCTGAACCATTGCTTCAGTTCAAAACATGTTCATTAACTGAACTGCTGCCGTTTGAACTGATACATTAGTTCGCATGAACAAAATTCGGTTGTGTTGATTAACTTCCCAACTTCCTGTCATTTCTGAACTGATACTTCCTCTATCAAAGGATTCCTTTATGCCTATAAATACCATGCATACTGAATGAAAATGAGACAGAAAAAACCATCTGCATACATCTAGAAACTGTGCACAAATTACTTCATTCATAAAAGGTCTGAGATAACATAGTCTAATCAGTTCACCAAATTCTAAATCAAATATTCTGAACCATTGCTTCAGTTCGAAATAGGTTCATGAGCTGAATTGATGATGTTCGAACTGATCGATCAATTTACATAAATAGAATTCGGTTTTGTTCATTAACTTCCCAACTTCCTATCATTTCTGAACTGATACTTCCTCTATGAAGTGAACCGGGGAAGGTTGACTTGATTTAATGTGGGATCTTGGATTTGAGGTATTTATAGACGGTCCTTGACACACCCCCAACTTGTGAGGTAGCACCTTGGAATCAATAATAGCTTCCTTGACACAGACTCAACCCATGAGAAAGCACCTTGGAATAGACTTTGACACTTAGGTAACAATGCACCTAAGCACCTCAGTATATTGGATATCCACAAGGAATTGCTAAGTCCTTGATAAATCCAGAAAACAAGTATTCTCTTTCCAAAGCAAAACTTAACAACACTTTGCAAGTGAAGATATATTTGTATATTAAAATCTGATTTTCAAAGTACAAATACATGCCTATTTATAGGACAAAATATGGTACATGTATCCATAAAATAAAGTGAAAAGTCTTCCTAAAATAAATCAAAAGTCTTCTTGAAATAGTAGCCAAGAAGTGGCGCCTAAAATAGTCTTCCAAATGCATTGTATCTTCATTATCCAAGCTTGAATTTATCTTCCAAGTGCATGCATGATTCTTTGACTTTTCCAAGCTTGAAATCCATGAAAAAACGGCGCCTAACGTCTTGAATAATCAGCCAAGTATTTTGCAACTTATTTATTAATAATGCATTAAAAGATATATAATAAAATGTAATAAAAGATGTCCAATGTTTGGTCTTTCACTCTAGCAGCCCACCAACATATATTATGGATTTAGTGATTTCACCATATTCAACTTTGGGCTTGGACTCTTCAAAAGATAAGTGGACTAATTTATCCAAAGCCTTAAGTGGCTTTTTACGTTGTAGCCTTGTTTCGGGACCAGCCCTGAATGTCAAAGGATCATGTAATGTTAATGGATCCTGATTCACATCAGACCCTCCCGGTTGTGAAGGATATGTCCTCAGATCATGCGGGTTATCAAAATGGATACAAATCAGCCACATTGAACGAGTTTGAAACACCCCAATCAGGTGGAATGTCAACCTTGTAGGAATTGTTGTTGATTTTCTCAAGAATTTGAAATGGACCATCACCACGGGGATGCAACTTTGATTTACGCTTGTGAGGAAATCTTTCCTTGCGAAAGTGCAACCACACCCAATCTCCGGTTCAAAGATTACTTCTTTTCTTCCTTTGTTGGCATGTTTTTCATAGCGAAGAGTTTGAGCTTCCACATTTTTCCTTGCTTTAGCATGCAACTCACGAACCATCTCGGCTTTATGTTCACCTTCAAGACTTGTTTGCATTCCTGGAGGAAGAGGAACTAGATCAAAAGGAATGGTAGGATTAAAGCCATACACAAGTTCAAATGGAGAGTGTTTAGTAGCAGAATGAGTAGCACGATTGTAAGCAAATTCAACATATGGTAAACATGATTCCCAAGTCTTTAAATTCTTTTGCACAACAATACGCAATAATTGTCCCAATGTTCTGTTCACAACTTCTGTTTGGCCATCGGTTTGTGGATGGTAGGCAGTAGAATACAACAGACTTGTACCTAAACGCATCCAAAGTACACGCCAAAAATGACTCACAAATTTCACATCATGATCACTCACAATAGAATTAGGAACACTATGCAGACACACAATTTCTTTAAAAAAATAATTCAACAATATGAGATGCATCATTTGTTTTGTGACATGCAATAAAATGAGCCATCTTCGAGAAACGATCAACGACCACAAAAATTGAATCCTTACCCGTCTGAGAACGTGGTAAACCCAATACAAAATCCATAGAAAGATCAACCCAATGAATGGAGGGAATAGGCAAGGGGGTATAAAAACCATGAGGGTGAGACTTTGATTTGGCGTGAAGACAAGTGATACAAGACTCACAAATATGACGAACATCACGAATCATCGAAGGCCAATAAAAATGAGACTGAAGCATATCCAGTGACTTGGTGATACCAAAATGACCCATTAGGCCACCACCATGCACCTCTCTAACCAAATATTCACGCATAGAACCACGGGGAATACACAATTTATTTTCCTTGAAAAGAAAACCCTCGTGTCTATAGAACTTCTCATGAGTAGCAAATTGAGTAGCTTTATACAAGTCAGAAAAATCAAGACCATCTTCATACAAGTCTTTAATGTGTTCAAAACCGAGAAGCTTAGTTTGCATGTGTGTGATAAGAGTGTAGCATCTAGACAATGCATCAGCAACAGTGTTCTCTTTTCCCTTTTTATACTTAATCACATATGGGAATGACTCAATAAATTCCATCCATCTAATGTGACGCAAATGTAACTTAGATTGCCCTTTCAAGTACTTCAATGATTCATGATCAGAATGAATAACAAATTCTCTAAGACGCAAGTAATGTTGCCAGACACGCAAGCATTGAACAAGAGCATACAATTCTTTGTCATACGTGGCATAATTCAGAGTTGCACCTTTTAATTTTTCACTAAAATAAGCAATAGGGCGCCCCTCTTGTATTAAAACACCACCAATTCCCAGTCCCGATGCATCACATTCAATCTCAAACATTTTTGAAAAATCAGGCAAAGCAAGTATAGGTGCAGAGATTAAAAGAGTTTTAAGAGAATCGAATGCTTCCTGTTGTTTGGGACCCCAATGGAATGGTACAATCTTCTTGGTCAACTCGTGTAGTGGGGCAGCCTTGGTACTAAAATGTGGTACAAACCTCCGATAAAAACTTGCAAGACCAAGAAAACTTCGGACCTCAGAGACATTCGTAGGGACAGGCCAATCAGCCACAACTTTTATTTTCTCGTGGTCAACTTCAATTCCCTGTCCACTAACAACATAGCCAAGAAACACAATACTATCCAAGCAAAATGAACATTTTTTAAGATTAGAAACAAGTTGAGCGTTTCTAAGTGTTTCCAAAACAGATCTTAAGTGCAACAAGTGTGAGTTCAAATCATGGCTATAGATTAAAATGTCATCAAAATAGACCACAACGAATCGACCGATAAACTCCCGAAGGATCTCATTCATCAACCTCATAAATGTACTTGGGGCATTGGTAAGCTCAAAAGGCACGACAAGCCATTCATACAAGCCAAACTTTGTTTTAAAAGCTGTTTTCCATTCATCTCCCTCACGAATTCGGACTTGGTGATAACCACTTTTTAAATCAATTTTAGTGAATATGATGGCACCATGTAGTTCATCAAGCATATCATCAAGACGGGGAATGGGATAACGATATTTTACCGTGATTTGGTTGATGGCACGACAGTCAACACACATCTGCCATTCATTATTCTTCTTTGGCACAATAATCACGGGAACAACACATGGACTCATAGATTCTTGGATCTTACCTTTTTCCAACAACTCTTGCACTTGACGCTGCATTTCCTTTGTTTCCTCAGGATTGGCCCGGTACGCTGGACGATTTGGCAGCACCGCCCCCGGAATAAAATCAATCTGGTGTTCAACTCCCCTAAGCGGTGGCAGACCACTTGGTTCTTCCTGTGGAAATACATCCTCAAATTCCTACAAAAGTACTAGGACAGAACTAGGGATAGTCCATGTGAGATCAGAAAGAAGCATGAAACAATGGAATGGGGAAGATACATGCTCTGTAGATCCAGAATGGGGGAGTAAGGGGGAAGACTCCTTATACATGAATAAGAAAGGAACCCTAGCAGTCATATAACTCCCATTTTTATCACGAATGTGTGTGTCCACTTTAGAAAGATCAGAATTGACCATAGGTCCAGTGTGTGATGTGGGAGTGGCACTAGTGGGCGTAGTGGCTTTTTAAGTTCCGACTCACGTTTCATAGCAAATTTAACTTGATCGGAGTGAGCCTCTTGTGGAGTTAAGGGAGACAAAGTGATGCGCTTGCCTTGATGTGCCACAGAATATTTATTGCAATAACCATCATAAGTGACACGTTTATCATACTACCATGGTCGGCCAAGTAAAATGTGGGTGACATGCATAGGGACGACATCACATAACACGGTATCCTCATATTTAGACAAATTAAATGCAATATGTGCCTACTTAGTAACTTTAACAGAACCACTATCATTCAACCATTGCAATTTATAGGGAGCGGGATGCTTAGTAGTGGGAATGTGCAATTTTTCAACAACCTCAGCACTAATGGCATTTGTGCAGCTACCAGAGTCAATAATCATCATGCATAACTTACCTTTAATAAGGCAACGAGTCTGAAAAATGTTCTCACGTTGTACCTCATTGCTATCAACTTGGGCCATGGTACTAAGTGCTTTCTTTGCCACAAACATTGCCCGATCATCAAATTGGATACCTTGATCATCATCCTCATCGTTTTCAACTGGTACTTTGACATGTGGATATTCAATTTCTTCCTCCGACGCCGAATGGTACATGCCATCACCGCTTGATACATAAGCCCTCTTGTTCACACAGTCCACGGCTTTATGACCCAAACCTTGGCACTTGTAACAACGCATTGTGCTACTAGATGATGTCACAACTTTTTCTCTATCAAATTTCTTAGGTCTTGAAGTGGAGTTAGAACGATCATTAGAGGATTGGGGAGGGGTATATTTAACAACAGAATGTTTAGAAGGAAACTTACCCGAGTCACCCTTGGATTGGAAGGATGTAGACTTATATGTGGTGGTACCTGAGTAGCTCCTGGAGTACTGAACCTTGTTTTTCTTGAGATGTTTTTTGTTAAGGGTGATTTTATACGATTTATTCCGTTATATTTTATAATGATTTCCTCCATATTTGTATAATTTGCATAGAAAATGAGCGTTTAATTGGTTTATTGAGCAAGTGGGGTTTTAAATGGTTTATTCGCAAAATTAGTTGAATTATGCGTTTTATTGTTGATTTCATGTTTATTTGGATATTATTACATTTTGCGATGTTTTTGATGTCATGTAGATGCATATTCTCGACCCAAAGAATGATCAAATGAAGATCAAGTTCGAATTATATGATAGAGATGAGATAAAGTTGGAATTTGATAAAGGATAGAGAAGGAAGGAAAGGATAAAGATGAAGAAATCAAGTTGTTGATCCAAATTGGGCTGGCGTCCAAGTCCCGTCCAGGATGGACGGGCGTCTGATCATCCAAACGAGCGTCCATGAAGGTGACTTGATTCAGGATAGACGGATATTTTCATGGACAAGCGTCTAGAATAGTGAACGGGCGTCCAAGGGAGGAAGTTGATTCAGAGAGTTTGGACGCTGAAGTGGACGGGCGTCTGAAGCAAGTCCAAGGCACCTCGGACGGGCGTCCAACAAGACGGACGGGCGTCCTTAAGCCGACATCAGCACAGCCGCCTCAGTTTTCTATAAATATCAGTGCGTATTTCAACCCTAATCATACATTATTGAGACCTATTGATACAATCATTAGGAGAAAACCCTAGGCGGCCCCAGCCCCCTTAGGGGAGGCTGGGGTTGCGATTTTTCTTATTTTTATATTCGTTTTTTCTATTTTCGTTTGTCGCCATGCCGATGTCGAAGCTCGCAACATGAACAAACTCGTGAGATCGTTTATTTCAAACCTTTCTTTTATTTCTTTTCCTTTGAATAATTTTATGAATGATTTCAATTTAACGACAAGATGTTTTTTTTCCTTGGTTAAAGCCGCATGTACGATCCCTACACTTGGGGTTCATAATAGGTCCGAGACATTTTTCCTTGGTTAAAGTCATTATTTCAACGGGTTTCGCAATCTCGTGCCTTAGTCCTCCCAAAAATCTATGCATGGTGTGTGCATCAGACTCCTCCGTATTTGTCCGGATCAGTGCCTTTTCAAGTTCATCTTGATATTCTTGCACAGAATTTTCACCTTGCTGGAGGGTTTGCAAATGCCTTACTTGATCACTCATGTATGTTTCAGGCACTCACTTACGGTACATTTCATCTTTAAGTTGCTCCCAAGACGAGATCACACGTTGCCTCGATTTCCTGCGCTTTTCATTAATTTTGTGGAACCAAAGAATAGGGCGTTCTTCAAATGCACTAGTAGCCAACTTAACTTTTTCACGGTCAGAATAATTATGACAATTAAAATTTTGCTCAACTTTGACAACCCAGGCAAAATATTCATCAGGATTAAAGTTACCTTTAAACACCGGAATTTTCTGTTTGATACCTTGATGATTGTTTCGTGGTGCATAGGCAGCCTCTTATTCATCATCATCGGTGGTATCTTCATGCCCGGAATGTACACTTCCATTCCTGTCACGTCGGTTGCCGTGACTACCACGGTCATCTCGTAGCTCAAGTCGGATTTGCTCAAATTGATCCGCTATGAGTTGCTTCATGTTCTCAAGTTGTTGGTCATATTGTTCCTTGATAGCAGTTGTTTGAGTTTGGAAACGTTGATTTAATTCATCACCCATTGTATACTTGCCAAGAGTGTGTTTTAATTGCTCAAGTTGGAGAATAGTAGTAGGGAATAAATCAAGTACCCAAAGAGTTACAAATGGAATCCAATGGACCAAGATGTAGGGAGAGAAACCCAAGAATCTCGGAATGTTAAAAAAAGGCACAATTCACAAGGAGAACGTGTGGCAAGGAGGAAAAAAGAAAATTAAAAAAAAATTATGGGATTTTTTTTTACTTGTTGCTCGTACGGAACAAATTATTTTTCAAATACACACGATTTACTTGTGCACCTTTTTTTTAAGATATATATATATATATATAGATGCTCGTGTGAAATAAAGTGTTCTTCAAATACACACGATTATATGCATACTATGGTTCTTCAGATACATGAGATCCTATGCAACAGAAAATATATGTTTTTTTTTTATACTCGAAAAAAAAAATTATAAGAAGAAAGAAAAATTGGATATAATACCGTCAACCCGTTGTTCTCTGATACCAATTGAAGTGAACCAGGGAAGGTTGACTTGATTTAATGTGGGATCGTGGATTTGACTATTTGAGGTATTTGTAGACGGTCCTTGAAACACCCCCAACTTGTGAGGTAGCACCTGGGAATCAATAATAGCTTCCTTGACACAGACTCAACCCGTGAGAAAGCACCTTGTAATAGACTTTGACACTTAGGTAACAATGCACCTAAGCACCTCAGTATATTGGATATCCACAAGGAATTTCTAAGTCCTTGATAAATCCAGAAAACAAGTATTCTCGTTCCAGAGCAAAACATAACAACACTTTGCAAGTGAAGATATATTTGTATATTAATATCTGATTTTCAAAGTACAAATACATGCCTATTTATAGGACAAAATATGGTACATGTATCCATAAAATAAAGTGAAAAATCTTCCTAAAATAAATCAAAAGTCTTCTTGAAATAGTAGCCAAAAAGTGGCGCCTAAAATAGTCTTCCAAATTCATTGTATCTTCATTATCCAAGCTTGAATTTATCTTCCAAGTGCATGCATGATTCTTTGACTTTTCCAAGCTTGAAATCCATGCAAAAGTGGCGCCTAACCTCTTGAATAATCAGCCAAGTATTTTGCAACTTATTTATTAATAATGCATAAAAAGATATATAATAAAATGTAATAAAAGATGTCCAATGTTTGGTCTTTCACTCCAGCAACCCACCAGCATATATTATGGACTTAGTGATTTCACCATATTCAACTTTGGGCTTGGACTCTTCAAAAGATAAGTGGACTAATTTATCCAAAGCCTTAAGTCGCTTTTTACGTTGTAGCCTTGTTTCGGGACTAGCCCTGAATGTCAAAGGATCATGTAATGTTAATGGATCCTGATTCACATCACTCTACCAAGGGCGGCCTTTTTGCCTATAATTAAATACCCTGCATACTAAATGAACATGAGACAGAAAAAATCATATGCATACATCCAGAAACTTTGCCCTAATTACTGCATTCATAAAAGTTTAGAGATAACATAGCCTAATCAGTTCGCCTGCTTTTCCGCATTGAAGTGCTGCAATCGGGAAAATTTATTAACTGTTGAATCTTGGGATTACTTAACAAGTTTAATGAACCTACAATGTGATCGGTGGCACCAAAGTCCAAGCTCCATCATATAGATCTTACTAAATTTAGATCACATGTCCCTGTAGTAGGTGAGAAATGAGTAAAAACTTTAGCATGCTGCCCAACAGCAAACCCTGCATGCCTAGGAGGATCATAACTCAGTAGAGCCATCAACTTGTCAAGTTGTTGTGCAGTAAGATTAGGAAACCCTGGTCTAGCAAACCTATTTTAGGGCTGATCTTCTTCTGCTGACCGATCCTCTTCCACCAAATTTGCCCTTTTTGACTTGAAAGTAGGAGGATAGCCATGCTTCTGCATGTTTCTTCAGTATGACCATTGTATCCACAAAAATTGCATTGTACTTTCTTAGGATTCTTGGGTCAAAGAATTCACGGAAGATACGGATCATGGTCTGTTGACGGCTTGGTTTTGCCCATGTCCTATTTTAGGGCAAGATTTTTTACACTGCATGTGCACTCTTGAAGTACATCAAACTTTGTGCAAAGTTGTTCTCAACAGAATTCAAAATCCATGACCTCACAATTGTATCACACTGTTGTTGGAAGTAGCGCCCGAAAGACAATTTCTGTAATTGTTTTTATTATTAATAAATGACATATTTATTCTAATCTTATTGCTTTGCTTCGTGCTTGTAAGTAATATACTACTGAAAACCCCAAGTCGTATCATATGTAGCCATATAACTTAGTGTGTGTCACACATAAGGATTAAGTTTATGGTGATACACTTGAACTGTTAGTCCGTGGTGAGCTTAATCAAAGTATGGGGTCTATTGATTAAACCACCATTAATGCGCCCAGAACATTTTATGGTGTGACCGTCTTATCCGGACCGTCGATATTGGTTACCTAAGTGTGGCATTTATATATGATGTAGTCATATAGGACTAGACCGATTTAATCTGCATTTCTCATATAATTCCGTGATTGAGAAATCTTATTATATCACAAGATGATCATATATGGATTAACCTTAATCCTGAAGTGATTGCAGAAGCCTGCTTGTTTCAAGATAGGTTTGATGTGTTCGTTAAGGATCGCTAAGAGGCACGGTCCGAATCACTTTCACGTTGGCACTATTCTGGAATGAGCGAGGAGTGTGTCTCACAGATATAGAATACAGTCATTCATGCGGGAAGTAGAAAGACAATCCCCTTATTTTTGAACCTAGAAACTGACCGATCGGCCGAGTTCGTATTGGTTATGAACTAATTGATCACTAGTGGGTTAATGGTAAATAAGGATAAGATGTAGTGATGAATGTTTACGGAAATATTCCGCTTCGTTACGGATAGTCTATAGAGGGTTGGTCTGTATGTAATGATTATATCAATGGACACTTATTGACTCCACTTTCTGAGAATAAGTTATATCTATAATCGATAGACTTCAGTTCCGTATTTATGGTGGCGTAATTCCGGAATTAATAAGTTGAACTGAAATATTCTGTTTGATGAATGTTTTATTCAATTTATTGTAGCTACTGGTTATAGGTCCATGGTCCCCGGGTTGGCTCCTAACACGCGAGTGTTTTCTCGTTTTATGGAACCTCGAGAATAAATTAAATAGTTAGTGTATTTAATGAGTATGCGGATATTATTTATTCCGTAAATAATATATGTAATATAGAAAAGACATTTTCTATTATCCCAAATGGTATAAAAAAATGGCTCCACTTTATTTGGTTTTGGGAAAATAAATTTTCTCCAAATTAATTATATTGTGGATAATGTAATTATTTATGTGTTAAATAATTATAAATAAGAAATTTGTTTTTTTATTGGATAAATAGGAAATTTGTTTTCCTATTGGATAAATAGGAAATTTGTTTTCCTATTAGATAATGGTTTTTATTTTCCTAAAAGAAAAAGATAAATTTGTGTGTAAAAGATAAACTCTCAAATTATTATTTATTTTTCTATTAAAAAGAGAGTTTCTCCCAACACAAAATTGAACCATAGTAAATCCAACGCCAAGGGACGCACCTTTTTGGAAAAAAAGTGAGAAATTTGTTTTCTTGTCTTAGCTATTCGGAGAAGAAAAACTAAGGTTTTTCTTGAAGCATATTCGAGGAGGTTCTACTACGAAGATCGACGTTCACCAGTCGTCGCTTGGA
The DNA here is from genome assembly GCA_036785695.1 of Gentiana straminea. NCBI lineage: Eukaryota > Viridiplantae > Streptophyta > Magnoliopsida > Gentianales > Gentianaceae > Gentiana > Gentiana straminea. The sequence continues at coordinate 12,213,131 of JAVUPR010000048.1, forward strand.
GATACAATCCGGAAGATCACGGCTTCTTTTATGTTGGGTAAATCTTCAACTTTCTTGTAGTTAGATTAATTTATTATGCGAATCATATCATGGTAAAATTGCATGCGAATTTAATTCGTAGCTTCCGTTGTGCATGATCGAGTGTCTTGATCGGTGCTGTGAATCATATCTTACGATCCAATTATGGATCGGATCCGGATTCGGGTTTCTGTATATCCAACATGTGGTATCAAAGACAGGTTAAAGCGATTTTGCGATCTTGATTGCATAATTAATTAATAAGGAGTGAAATTGAATAAAAATTACATCTTTTATATGTTTTTTATATATATGCGTGATTGAATGATTTGGTTGACAAGATAGATTGAGGTTGGTACTTGTTTACCGTTAGATCTATTGTAAGAAAATTATTTAATTTATTTGTAGTAATTTAATTTCCTAGTGATTAGAATTATATTCTTTTCGGCGGCACTATTGTTTATATGAAGACTGAAGCTTGTTGTGATGATTATTGATCCAGATGTCAAAGAAAAAAGAGGAAAAACATGCAGTAGCCGGGGATTGAACCACCCACACTGGCCAAGTGGAAGAAGAAGTGCTGGACCAACTCGGCAAAAAGACTCTTTGTTAAAGTAATGGAGCAGAAAAATAATATACAAAGCGGCAACAGTTTAATTAGAAATTAGTAAATCCTTTAAAATTAGGGTTTATCTATTTAATTATTTTTAGGTTTATAGATTAGATACGGGGGTACCAACGATCCATCTCAGTGGTTTATTTTTCGCATTTATTTTCTTATGTGATACAACCATGTCATGCATCATATTCATGAATTCCACTCCTAGCATATGCATACATGTAGAAAATTAATTTTGGCATTAATTAGACATGTATGGAAACGGTAATTAGTTTAGATTAATTTTTTAATAATTAATTAAATTAATTGAACAAACGGAATTTTATCTGGATATAAAATTCACATGATAAAAATAAAAATTTACTTGTTAAATTTGTTTTGGGGATCTAAAATTCTTTGAGAATTTCGATTATGTAGTGTTTACATAAATAGGATTTTAATAACTGGAAATTTGGAAAGTCGTGAAAAGATGGACACTAACTAGACGGTATTTGGTACCGATAATTTGGTGATTGCTTTTCGTGTTTTATTGGTTTCGGATTATTGGAAAAATTCCGAGATCCAAAATTTTTATCATTACATTATTAGGACTATAAAATTCTTTGGTGAGTTTTAATTGTGTAGTTTCTACACGAGATTTTCTAAATAATCAATAAATTGGAAAATCATGAATATAGTGTCACTAGTTAGACGGTATTTGGAAACGATAAACTAGTGGGAGCTTTAAAATTTTGTGATTTAATGTTTTTCGAATTATTAGAAAATTCATAAGTCCTAATATATTAGGATTATAAAATTCTTGGTGAATTTTAATTGTGTAGTGTCTATAAAATGAATTTATAAATCCGAGAAATTGGAAAGTCATGAATAAGTGACACTAGTTAGACGGTATTTGGAACCGATGAACTAGTGGGAGGATTAATTTAAATATTCATGATTTATTATTTTTCCGGATTGAAAAGGAAATTCTGAAAATCCTAATAAAACTACCTAATTTTCAAAATAACGAGTGGGAGCGGGGAAGGTGACAACCGACATCACGGCCTCTACTGTTGACACAAGCACGTGAGAAAAGGGTGACGCCTCGAGCCGTTTTGATTACGGCCCCCTGCGGATGGCCTTCACCCCTATCAAAATTCAAGGCTTGGTCTCCGAAAGGATATTATTTTGGGTACTCGTCGAGTCACTGACCGACCCTGCGGCGGCATACTCGAGGCGTACTTTGAGGTCTGAAATAGTAGGTCACACTCACAAGGATATTTTTGGAAATATCTTGGCTGAAAAAGGAAGGTAATCAACAATTAAATGGAGATGTCTGATTCTTAATTGTTTAACTGCTGAGAGAGGTTGTCTCAATTTAATTGTCATTGTGTTGATACCGACCCTACGGCGGCAGTATGATGTGAGGTTAAATCCTTGGAATGTTAGGATAAAATGCATGCATGACATCACATTTATAATTCCTAAAATTTCTTATTTGTTGTGGTGTATGATTTGATTTATATTTCAGTCATAATTTATTCTTGCAACTACATATCATCTCAAGGTATCTAAACTGCTAAACATATTACATTGACTGATAACGACTTCGTAAAAGTGGAAAAGTAACGAGAACGTTGAACTCATTAATCGAGAATGCAATTAATCTTCGGTAGAGGATTCTCCTCTTGAGCCTTTAAACATTAGTGACATTGATAAGAATGTCACTGATGTCACTTGTGTTGAACGAGAGACAAAACAAAATTAGTTCAAAGATGACGAGAATGATTTGGTATCAATCTCAATAGACATCCCACAGTTCGCGAGTAGTGTCTACTCAAATGAACTACTAGTTCATGGACATTTCCTTTAAAGAAAGCCAAGAATGGGAAGGTAAATGTCTACAAGTGCAGTCATCTAAACTAAATAAGTTAAAGGCAAAACCGAAATATTAATAAAAGAAATATAGGATAAGGAAAGTGATTTCGGATCACTAACCTATGAATCCTTAGAAGCTTTCTTAACCGAGTAAATTGACTCAAAAGCTATAGTTCTTTTGTAAGAACAAGGTAGCTGGGCATTCATGATAAAGAGTAGACAACGGCCAGTTATTTCAGCTAAGATAGTGGGAGTGATATAAGGAAACAAACTTTGGATTTTAATCCTTGAATATAGCAGAAATTTAATTTCCGTTTTCAGATTCGTTGGAACAAATGGATTCACTTTCACATTGATAATATAGTTGCCTTAAAGAAAGTGAATATCACATTTGTATACGATTCTGAGACTCGGACTTTTGTCTGATAAAGACAGAACCACTAAGTAATGCTGAAAATGTATATGTAACACATCATAAGCTATTAAGACAAATGGTTTCCATATTAAGATAAACGATTCTTCAGCATCTATTAATTAGTGCATATATCCTAAAGATAAGATCTTGAGACTGGCTAAGGGTGATTCTTATCTCTCAATTTAAGAACACTATCTCAAAGGAAAAATGACTAAGTAACCTTTCAATTAGGAAAGGGTAATAAAGCTAAAGAAGTATCACTGCTTGTTCATATTGACCTTCGGGGTCTTATGAGGATACAAGCTAGTGGGAGCTTTTGAGTAATAGACATTTTGTCAAATGACTACTCGAAATGCCAATAGTTTAACTAAATATTTGGAGAAATCTCCGATATTACCAGAGAAGCGAGTATTCCATGCTCAGATATAGGCTATAGCATTGTGTTTGGCACTGATGCTCGGCCTACCTCCGAGTGAAACGATTTCACGGAAAGGATGAACCATGTATTGTCTTGTGTAGTTATTGATATGCTACATTACACTGCTTAACTCAATTAAGACATTAGTTGTAAAATAACGGTTTACATTATTATGTAATACCGAGAAGTCTACCTAGAAGTGGCATATGAATTTATGGATAAGAAGTGAACTACATTTACTCCACTTCCATAAATAGAGGCGTTTAGCACTTGGTGCTCGTAGGTAGGACTGGAGATTTTGCATACACGTTCAGATGGTGACTGATCGTGAAATATCTTAATGAAATGAGTAAAGGTTGTTTATAAGATTCTTAAGATCGGATAGTGACGGTTATACTGTCACGGCCTTTTTGAAAGAATGTTTAAATAACAACCTTGGAACTTGAAGTAAAGTTACTCAAAGAGTTACTATCAGATTGAATCAGACCACATCCAACATTGGTTGTTGGGGATTACACTTATAAATACTACTGAACCAGATCAGAATGTCAATCCACCCAAATGCAGTGGGAGTATGGTTTAACCGTTGACCCGCTATGATTATGCAATCTCTATAGTCTACTTGGGGTGATTGATAACCTATGGTCCTTTTGGAAGGGCTGTATGGGATTCTGCCAATAGGAGGTTGGTTTAAAGCCATATACATGTAAATGGAGTTTTGGTACTCCAGTTCTTTTCACACTCTTGTAGAACCACCTGAGTGTCTCAGGTCCAATGGGAGTAATTGGATCTACGTGAAAAAGAGTCGAATGAATGGGAAAGTTTATCTTTCAAAGCAAAGCCAAGTGGTCTAGGGGTGATTCCCTGAGAAGTGGAGAGTTAACCAGGGGTGATGCCCTGAAACTCTCTCACCATTCAGCCTTGCTTGACTCTCTGGAAAGCAGAAAGATTACCAGGGGTGATGCCCTGAAACTTTCTTGCCATACAACGGAGCTTGAATTCATTCGAAACAAAAGGGTTTTAGCTTAAAGCCAAATGGCAGATTGACTGCCTATGCATATATCCATTGGTGGATTAAAGCATACCTCTAGGTCATTAAAATCCGCATATTTGAAATGTGTGGGCTTGACCAGAATATTGATGAGTCTTTTGTAGACTGGAGAATCAATATTGGTAAAGTAGTAGACGTTAGTGTTTATAAAAGATAACACTGCAACAGTTGGAAACAACATGGGTGTGTTATCTGAAGTCTGAAACTGATGAGCCAAGATTCTCTAAATTAGAGATGTAGATTATATTCTTAGAATTTGAATCGGTTTGAATTCATGAGAACAAGTTCATTGGCAGTATCCCATTCATCTTATTGTTAGATGATGGTGCATTTTCTAATGCTAGATTCAACGAGAGGTTTCCTACCCAACCCCTCACGGAATAATTCTCCTAGTCTACGGATATGGAGAAAATGTGATAGATTCTCTTTTGGATAGAGAAAGTCAGGTTATTAAAAGTCAATAACAGTCGAATCTTGGATTCAGACACTGAGTAGCAGTATAGTGCATCCTTAAGTATCTCAGGAGAACGAGGAATAATATGCGTGTATATTAAGATACAAACCTGGGTATTGTTGATTACACTGATTCTGACTTTCAGTCAGATTAAGGATGATCATTAGTCGATCTCGGGCTCAGTGTTTACTCTTAATGATATGGCTATAGTCTGGAGCAATCCAGCACCGCCAATTCGACTTTGTAAGTCGAATATATAGCAGCTTTTGGAGCAGTTAGAGAAGCAGTATAGCTTGAAAGGTTCTTTGTTGATGTGGGAGTAATTTCACTTCTGGGTAAGTCGATATCACTTCGTTGTGAAAATAGTGGAGAGGTAGCTTATGCAAAGGATCTTCGCAATCACAAGAGGTCAAAAGCATATTGAAAGTAAATACCACATGGTCAGACAGACCGTGCAGAGAGGCGACGTTTCGGTCCTAAAAGATCGCCTCGAGCCGACAACCTACCTGATCAATTTACCAAGTCGTGTGGCATCTAATGTCACTGATAAGTGCTTGGTGCGTATGAAATTGGGAGACATGTTTCATCTGCTTTAGAGCAAGTGTGAGAATGTTGTGGATAGATAGAGTAAGGGTGTGGTGCTCTAAAAGCAATTGTTGCTTGTCTTTACGGGCAAGTGGGAGATTGTTGGATGTAGTGCCTGAAAGACAATTGTTGCTTATCTATACGGGCAAGTGGGAGATTGTTGGAAGTAGCGCCCGAAACACAATTTTTGTAATTGTTTTTATAATTAATAAATGATAGATTTATTCTCATCTGATTACTTGCTTCGTGCTTGTAAGTAATACACTGTTGAAAACCCCAAGTCGTATCATATGTAGCCATATAACTTAGTGTGTGCCACACATGAGGATTAAGTTTATGGTGATACACTTGAACTGTTAGTCCATGTGAACTTAATCAAAGTATGGGGTCTATTGATTAAACCGCCATTAATGCGCCTAGAACACTTTATGGTGTGACCGTCTTATCCGGACCGTCGATATTGGTTATCTAACTGGGGCATTTATATGTGATGTAGTCATATAGGACTGGACCGATTTAATCTGCATTTCTCATATAATTCCGTGATTGAGAAATCTTATTAAATCACAAGATGATCATATATGGATTAACCTTAATCCTGAAGTGATTGAGACGCCTGCTTGTTTCAAGATAGGGTTTGATGTGTTCATTAAGGATCGCTAAGAGGCGCGGTCCGAATCACTTTCACGTTGTCACTATTTTGAAATGAGCGAGGAGTGTGTGTCTCACAATATGGAATCCATTCCTTCCTGTGAAAAGTAGAAAGAAAATCCCCTTATTTGTTGATCCTAGAAACTGATTGATCGGCCGAGTTTGTATTGGTTATGAATTGATCACTAGTGTGTTATGGTAAATAAGGATAAGATGTAGTGAGGAAGGTTTACGGAAATATTCCCGCTTCGTTACGGATAGTCTATGGAGGGTTGGTCTGTATGTAATGATTATATCAATGGACACTTATTGACTCGACTTTCTAAGAATAAGTTATAGCTATAATCGATAGAGTTCAATTCCGGATTTATGGTGGCGTAATTCCGGAATTAATAAGTTGAGTAGAAATATTCTGTTTGATGAATGTTTTATTCAATTTATTGTAGCTACTGGTTAGGTCCATGGTCCCCGGGTTGACTCCTAACACGCGAGTGTTTTCTCGTTTTATGGAACCTTGAGAATAAATTAAATATTTGGTCTATTTAATGAGTATGCGGATATTATTTATTCGGTAAATAATATATGTAATATAGAAAAGATATTTTCTATTATCCCAAATGGCATAAAAAATGGCGCCACTTTATTTGGTTTTGGGAAAAGAAATTTTCTCCTAATTAATTATATTGTGGATAATGTAATTATTTATGTGTTAAATAATTATAAATAAGAAATTTGTTTTCTTATTGGATAAATAGGAAATTTGTTTTCCTATTGGATAATGGTTTTTATTTTCCTAAAAGAAAAAAGATAAATTTGTGTGTAAAAGATAAACTCTCAAATTATTAGTTTTTTTTTCTATTAAAAGATAGTTTCTCCCAACACAAAATTGAACCATAGTAAATCCAATGCCATTTTTTAAGAAAAAGGGAATCGCCTTTTTGAAAAAAAAAAGGAGAGAAATTTGTTTTCTTGTCTTAGCCATTCGGAGAAGAATAACTAAGGTTTTTCTTGAAACATATTCGAGGAGGTTCTACTACGAGGATCGACGTCCACCATCGTCGCTTGGAGATACAATTCGGAAGATCACGGCTACTCTTCTGTAGGGTAAATCTTCAACTTTCTTGTAGTTAGATTAATTTATTATGATAATCATATCATGGTAAAATCGCATGCGAATTTAATTCATAGCTTCCGCTGTGCATGATCGAGTATCTCGATCGGTGCTGTGAATCAGATCTGACGATCCAATTATGGATCGGATCCGGATTCGGGTTTCTGTATATCCAGCAACTGTCTCTATGCATGAAAATCTGCTTATTCTGCTTCTGGACACTTAATTTTACCATCTATGAAGCAAATCTTGTTCTTGGTGGTCAACACCATCTCTGTGGACATCTTCCATAGATTATTGTTGTTGTCATTCATCAATGGCTGAACAAGTACCAAAGATGGATTATCATTAGGATGAATATACAATGGACTGGAGGGACTTAATTCTTGCTTCTTAGTTGCCATTGCTATCAAGAACTCCAGAAAAATATCAGTTTATAACGATAGAAACAAAAAACTATCAAGAAATGATCAAAACACAAAGAATAAGCACAATCAAGAAAATGTGGAAAACTCATAAAGGATGAAGAATGCTCTCAAGATTCTTGAGTAATCAGAGAAAACACAGAAACGCATCAGAAATTCTCAAATTTATACTCTGATACCATGTTGAAGTTGTGAAATACAACGAAAATGAAAGAAAAAAGAATGCAAAGAATTTTATTCAAAGAATAACATAAGAGTTATGTTACAATGCTACTGATCATGGGGTATTTATAGCTTCGTACACCTCATGGATTAGTTATAAGTAAGTTACAAACGGTTATAACAAACTCTAACTGAATAACCGTTTTCTTCCTTCAGTTGATTTGCTGACAAACTCAACAGACTGCTGAGTCTCCATGTGATCAGCTGAGTCATCAGAGTTCAGCTGACTTGCACTCAGCACTTCCTCCAGCACATGTAGTGTCATAGATCTTATTATGTATTATGTACTTAATGACTTCACATTTGTAATCATTTTTATTCCTCACATATTGTGATATTGGTATCTTTGCATTTGTATGTAAATACACTGAAATGATTATGTACCGAATGCAATGGCATTAGTGTCACTGCATTTGTATGTACATGCAAATTAGTATTAATGCATTGACCTGCTAATGTATTTAATTCAATGACTTGATTATGTACTTAATGACTTCACAATTGTATTCCCTTTTATTCCCCGCATATTAGTCACATTGGTATGTTTGTATTTGTATGTGAATCTACTGAAAAGATTATGTACTGAATGTAGTGACATTATTGTCACTGCATTTGTATGTAAATGCATGTTAGTGTTAATGCATTGACCTGCTAATGTATTTAATGCAATGACCTGATTATGTACTTAATGACTTCACAATTGTATTCCTTTTTATTCCCCACGTATTAGTGACATTGGTATGTTTGTTTTTGTATGTAAAACCACTGAAATGATTATGTACTGAATGCAATGACATTATTGTCACTGCATTTGTATGTAGATGCAGATTAGTGTTAATGCATTTTCCTGCTAATGTATTTAATGCAATGACCTGAGTATGTACATAAAATGTTAAAATCAATGTGCAAAAAGTATAAATATTAGTATTTTGCATATACCCTTAAATATCATTGTACCAAAAACATGAATCATCAAACATTTACAATTTGTCAACATACAATGTCAAAATACAATGGCTCTGCTTTACATCAATGTACCATTCAACTACTTTACATAAACCATTGAACATCAACATACCAAATGTAATACCCTACTCCCGACCTCTGGGTCCAGTGGGGTCATTCTAGGAGGGGTTGCGAAGCTCTCGCCGCGACTTCAATAACTAGACTATAATTTTCAAAATAATCCAAAAATCTATAATTAAGTTTACAAATATTCATTATGTATTTCAATTATAAAATTACAACAAATGAAATATTACAGTTGTCACTAACATAATATATGCAACACAATCTAGAATCTTGGTCAATGTCTTAGCTCATTCTCTCGTCTCGAGTCCATCTAGAAACAAAAGACCTCGAGCAATCGTGTGTTGTTATATATTAAAAAAAATTGGTTAATTTATATAATAGAAACAAAAGACAAGAGACAAGAACCAATCTCTAGACATCGGGGCTTCCGGACACCTTATATCCACAACTCCACTTCCGCCTCGCATCCCACAACCAAATATTTATATAGTTATCAAAACATAAAATCAAATATATATATTTATATAGACATAAGATATAATCAATGTACAGTTAAGGTAAATTGTCGTTCTTCATTACGTATAGTGAAAACAATTTAAACATAGTTACCTGCACATTCAATTTAAACGCATGGAAAATATAGTTTATCTTGATAATAGTGAAAATAGTAACGATGGATGGAAACCCTATAAAATCTCGAGTAAACCTAAGCTCGAAAAATTAGGGAGTTAAAATTCTCCCCCCTTAAAAAGAAGTTTGCTCTCGAACTTCCCTCTACTTGTAACTTTGGTGTTACCATGTATATGTCTGACTCGTGAAAAGTTTCTATCCCAACTTAGAACACCATATACATTCTATTGACATTATTCTAGAATCAGAGTTAGGTTACGATCCTAGGGTGTGAGGGTTATCGGCCAACCTTTCTCTGATATCACCTGTAATACCCTACCCCGATACCTAGGTCCATTGGGGTCATTTGCGAAACTCTCGCCGCGACTTCAATAACTAGACTATAATTTGCAAAATAATCCAATAAATCTATAATTAAGTTTACATATATTCACTAAGTATTTCAATTATAAAATTACTACAAATAAAATATTACAGTTGTCACTAACATAATATACGCAACACAATCTAGAATCTTGGTCAATGTCTTAGCTCATTCTCCGTTCATCTCCCTCGAGAAATCACCTGGGTTAATTTATAAAATAGAAACAAAAGACAAGAGACAAGAATACGAGTCATCAGCAAAAACGCTGGTATGAGCCGTGTGTGAGAGTGTTATATATTAAAAAAAATTGTTTTAATAATATGTATAATATATATATATATATATATATATATATATATATATATATATATATATATATATATATATATATATAAAAGCAAGAAAATACTTGTTTAAATTTATGCATCAAGTTCAAGTCAAGCATGTTCAAGCGAGATCCGTCAATTCATCAAGTTACCTTGCTAGATATCGATATAGCTGATACGATTGTCTCTTATGGCTCCTCTTTCACACACCTTATATCCACAACTAGAAATTTTTATAGTGAAGTCCGTCCTTCCGACACCCAATCTCCTAGGGCTTCCGGAGGGTCCACTTGCCTCAGATCCCACAACCAAATATTTGTTGGATCGTATATGCGCAATATATATCCTAGAGGGGGGTGAATAGGATATTACGGTTTTTAAATTTTAATTAAGCCTTTTGGAGTTTAAATTAATTAACCTAATATTGATAATAAACTAGGCGGAAGATCTAGCTAAAATCAACGTGTATAGGTTAATGTTCTTGTGATCAAATCGATTAAGGATTTTAATGAGTTAAAACCTATCAATTTATCATGCAGCAATTGAGTGTGTTTCTAATTAATTTCCAAATCACATAAACTGATTTTAATAGTTGTTTAGACTATCATACAGTCCTTATGTGTCAATATTAACTACACATCCACAGATTTCACTGTATTCAGTTTACAGATTACAATTGATCTTTAATACTGAAAGTAAGATACAAGATGGATAAACTTGTTCTAACTTATTGGATATAATCACTAGGATTCAAACACAGTTCTGTTTCTGAAAATTCAATACAATAGAACACAATACAACCTTCACTTTCCTTTTTCTAACCAAGTTCTAAAATTCAAACACACAGAGAAAAATTAGCAACTTGAAAGCAAAAAGTAAAAGCGAGAACTCACTGATATGAACACAAAGTTCAAGCTGTGAGAAGAACTGGTGCCAGAGACAAGCCTTGGTGCAATCCCAAAGCTTAAGCTGGATTCCCAGATGATTTCACCACACCCCAGTTTCAATTCAGATTACACAGATAAATCTGAATCAAAACACAAACTTACAACTCAAATTTAGGATAAACTGAGAAGTAAGAACACTTAAACAATTTCGTAAATACAAGGCAATTTTTAGTAAATAAGAAAATGTTTGATCAGCTTGTTACTTGATCAGTTTGATGTCACTGAGAATTTATAGGCCAGTAAATGGAAGAGCAAATACTTAGCCATTTCGAAAACATGGAATGCAATGAATGTAGTGTATTGAAAAGTCTACCATTAAGTTGAAAGTAGGTATGTTTCTATATTCGAAAAATGACTATAAAGTTTTAAAAAAAAACTTTTCAGATGCAGCCAGTCAACATTGAAACAATAAACAAGTAATAAATAGTGTATAGAAGAAATCAATAGTTTTTCTTGACTTATTTATCTGTGCTTAGTTTTGAATACAGCAACATAAATATATATTTTTATTTATTTATTTAGATATATTTATAAGGTGTATATACAACCAAAGAAAACTATATATATAGACACGTTTACACTGATAAGAGCAGATAGACATATACTTGTATATACAGCACATATGATGGATTTCTTTTGCAAAAATTATATATATAAACACAATAAATCCTCAGTGTGGCAGTAGAAGAAGTGGGGGTGTGTTATGAATATAGATATACGTTCATACCACACCAAATCCGAAGGCACAAGCAACACGAAAATGCTTCATCACGGCTATATTTAGAAATCATAGCAGATGAGCATGAGTATATCATTTCATAAGATCAATACTCAGGATTTGAGTCATAAATCATAGGATTTCATCAAATCTTTTAATCGTATGGGACATGCAAGTGATGCAAGAACTGATGAATCATCAATCAGGATTTTGACAGAAATACAATCATAGCACATAACCCGATTTCATCACTCTAATGACTCATCGATCCATCAAGTTTGACTAAAATATTTATAGATGAAACTTTTCTAAGCAGCATTTGAAAACAACAAAAACAGAGACTTAGCAACCCAGATTATTAGAGATTTGGATTTTACTTTATATGACAATCACTAACTAATCTTTTTATCGGATAAACGATTTTAAATTACCAGGAGATTAAGCCAATCAAATCTGATAACATAGACTCACACGTCTAAGCATAATCATAATTAATTTTATCAATTGATTAACGAAGAAAGTGTTCATCACAGATCCTGGGGCGAGATAAAAGATTTAAGAACCTTTTAGAGCATAAAGATGGTATCTTTCTTTGTCTGAATCTCGATCTAAGTCAGTCAAAAGACAGTCATAGTTTTTTTTTTGACAGCAATGAAGGTAGATCGTCACTCTGATACAAGTGCCTTGCCGGAAAAACGCGACTGCAGCTAGGATAGGCATCGATCTTTGCAATAGTTGACCAAAAGGCCAGATTTTTTACATCATCGGACTGTTAGAGGCTTCATTGAAGATGATTAATCTTCTCAGGAGAGTAATTTAGTGAAGATGGAAGAGAACGGGTAACTGCTTCAAGGTATTGAAAGCTGAATCGAGATAGCAGAGACATCGAAGAAAGCGTTTCAGATTATAGAGGAGTTATTGCCATAGAAAAAGGAGGAGATGTAAGAAGGAGGCGGAAATTGTGTCTGAATGAGGTTTTAGGTTAGGAGATGAATTAAATAGGTAGGGTAAATGGGTGGACAGTTTAAATGGCCGGTTTAATGTAGTAAGGCCTGGATTAAATTTATTTTGGCCCAAAAGAGAATTAGACTTGAATAAAATGGGCAGGCCGATTTTAATATGTGTAGGGCCTAGTGATTTTGAAATGTGGCTGGATTAATAGATATTGAGTCCAAGAGTGTTGATATATTATCCATCGGTATGACACCATATCATATAAAATGGTGATGATAAATATGTATCATACACACATATTGTTTTAATCATTTATGGTGTGTGTTTCATGGTACCTGCAAAAATAAAAGTGCCTGTGTAAGTCATATGACTTCTTTGGCATGGTTAGTCACAGATAAAATATAAATGGCACATAATAATTAAGGTACTGTAAAATTAATCAAACCATATACGGATTATTGTGGGCACAACAATATCCCAACAATATTTATATAGTTATCAAAACATAAAATCAAATATATATATTTATATAGACATAAGATATAATCAATGTACAGTTAAGGTAAATTGTCGTTCTTCATTACGTATAGTGAAAACAATTTAAACATAGTTACTTGTACATTCTATTTAAACGCATGGAAAAATATAGTTCATCTTGATAATAGTGAAAATAGTAACGATGGATGGAAACCCTTTAAAATCTCGAGTAAACCTAAGCTCAATAAATTGGGGTGTTACACCAAAAGGATTAGAAAAGTTAAAATACAAGTTAGAGACATTTTGTCATTTTAGTTCCCTGTGTTAATTCTGTTAAGCATCATTGAATTGACTATCATTCCTTTCATCTGCCGCACTTGTTCATCTTCTAGCCGTGGTGGAATTCTCAAATCTTGTGCTAGCTTGTAGATGTAATATGTCAAGTAAAGGGCACAGCTCCTACATTAGATTTCAATGAGTTTTCAATTAGCGTGTATCTTTTGTTATGGTCAGTATGTTAAGTAATTACTCACACTTACGTTTCGTTATCCAGTAACGGTATGTTTTGAACCTTTTCCACTGCCTTTGATATGCTTTGTTGCTTCCTGCTTTTTGGACCTCTTTGTGGTTGAATGCCTCACATAAGAATCTGTATCTGTAAATAAGAAAAATATATGTTGAATGATTTTGTCATATGCAAGGATATTGACAAAATTAATGCAGTGACACCAAATTGCAGTGACAACAATATGTAGTGACAATAGTGTTTGATGTAGTTATGAATATTAGACTAATATATAGTTATAATTTCCTTGAGAACATACTCTCGCAATCTTTGATGAATGCGTCCTTGATGTGCTTCTGTACCAGTGCAGAATGATGCATTTTCTAGGTGATGTCTCCTATTTACTATGTTAGGAGTACCCAATGGTATGGTCTATCCTTTCTTCCAGGACAACATAAGGGGTGAAAAAATTTATTTCCTTGTTGTATTATTTTCAGCATTGTGGTCAAGGTTTCATTTTTGAAGTCTTTGTCTTTCTCAATCATAGTTAGTATCCCCTGCACATTCCATGTGGAGCAGATTATGAATGTGAATTTAAAACTAGCTATGTGAATTAGTTTGTATGCATACACATGTCCCTGTAGTGATCATGTGGTTGTTAGGCTTAATTAAACCTGACGCCTTAAGATTTCAATGAATCCTTCAATCACATGTTGCAAAGTTCATTAGACTAAGTTATTTTATATATCAAGCTTGAGTAACATCAAAAGCGATATACAGTATATGTTTTGTATGTGTGTTTACCATATTGTGATATGCAACGACTATGACAAAATATTGCAGTGACATCAAATTGCATTGACTCTAAATGTAGTGACAATAAGATTTTACCGCTTTGTCTATTTAGAAACCATTTAGAATATTCATTATTGATTCCATGTTCACATATGGGTAATCACCCACTGACTTTGCCCAGAATAAACCCACGCATTTAGTAATACATTGATAGTATTCAATACATCAATAGATTTGATGTTCTAAGGTGTTGTTTAGTAATTTGTACTTGCGTTTTGCCCTCTTGTCATTTAATTCCCGAAGACTTGTGAATGCTTCCGGAAGAATGTATTGTCCACACATGTATCCTTTATGTTCTTCTTGATTATAATTTTTCCTTCACACTCTGCATTTTCCTCAGGTATAAAGTACTTTTTCTTTTTTTCTTTCTCATCTTTTGGTTTCTTCGTCTGTTGAGTGTACTCATAATCAAAATCCTCGTTCTTTGACCTCTTTCTTCCCTCTTACCCTCCTTCCAGTTGAGAATTTTGGGGTAGCTTGATGAGTATCAGCATGTTCTTGTTGTACATATTTCCTTAGATTTTGTGTAACTTGATGAGTAGCAAAAAGAATCATAGTCATCTTGGACTTGTTGGATTTTGTTTTCCAATTCTTGAATTTTGCTTTGTTGGCTCTGCACATTCTCTTTCAAGCATTGAATTCTCTCTTTTTTATTTTGAAGTTCAGCTTTCAAATCACAAATTGTTGTGTCCCCGTCGAACAACCTTTTTCCAAGATTTTCCACTTGTGCTCTAAGCTCCTCGAATATTTTCCCGTTTCGTTCTTGCTCTTCCAACATAGAAGCATTGTTTTGTTGTTGTTCTCCCTGTCCACTATGGCTCTCTATCAATGCTTTTATGTACTCTTCTTTCTTTTTTTGTTCTCTTTTTGCTGATTATTTGTAGACAGAGCAATGGTAAGCTTATTATTCAATATGTTTTTGGAGCGGTTTGAGTCTTGAATTTGAAGTTGTAATTCAGTTTTTTCAGTAGTAGTGACGTCTAATGTCTCGCTGAGCTCTCTAAGTTGTGCTTCAACTTCATTATATTTCTTTAACACATCAACTTCTACCTACTTCAAGAATTCCACTTTTGAGCTTCGACTTACATTCTCCTGTTCTATCTCTTGAATTCTCTTCTTCATCACCTCAATTTCTGCTTAATCAGTCATGCATTTTTCCTGTAAATATATTTAAAAATAGATTATTTAGTAAATCAAGAAAAATGTTAGTATAACCATTCTTGTCTATTTGCAAGTGACATCATATGATGCAGTGACACTTATAGTAGTTTATAGTAGTCATTACCATAGCTTGTTTGAGTTCTTCAATTTTGATCTTGACGTCTTCTAATGCTTTTGACAATGTGATGTTTTGCTCTTTCAGTTTTTGAATTCCATCATCTGCATCATGCACCAGTTGTACATAATGTCAATTTTAATTACAGTGACACAATTTTTATTACAATATTATGGAGTGCGTGTGATGACACAATTTGAATCACCAGTTGTATATTTGGTGATTCACAATGACTAACATTCGGTGGTGATCGTGTTAGTAATCGGAATGATGGAGTGCTTCCATATTTAATTCCAGATTCCAGTGGCTATTGATGAGAATCATGAGAGTGGTGTTCTTGAAGCTCTTCATTCTGTGGTTCTAGTTGCAATTCTTCGTCTTTGTCCCCCTCATTCCCTTCAGACTGTGCCTTATTTCCTTTGCTTGCATCTCATCTCTTTCAGATTCCACTTAATCCCCTTCAGACTGTGCTTCATCCTCTTTAGATTTCATTTCATCCTCTGCTTTGTTTTCATTTATTTTGACACCATGCAATACCCCCTTACATATTACCGGTTTCTCTTCAAAGTCTGAGTCATCAGAAACTTTATCATTGTCACTTCTTTCATATTCTGCCAAGCTTGGTTTGAGGACCAACTCAATCAATGTTGGAGTCAATTCTTCAGAATTGAATTGTTTCATTTTTATTACAAAAGTGTTTATTTAATTTATCATTAGAGTTGCAAGGACATGTGTTCTAGTGGCATATATGTTTTGTATCATGCAGCGATGTACATGAATTCCAGTGGCATGTAAACTTCTAGCTTATTGTACAGAAAACTACAACCAGAATCCAGTGGCATGTTTTCTAGTGCATTGACATGCAATCAATGTGCAGTGACATAACATTTCAAGTAGCATTTACAATCATACATTGGCAATCACATTCACAAGTCATTGTTAACTGATTTCACAGAAAGTATTGTATGTAGGATGTGTAGTGACATTGGTTATTATTTGCCATATGTTCTCCTATGTTTTGTAGATTGCTTTTGGTAAGAACTTCTTGCAGTTATTTCAAATTCCACCTTTCTATCCTTGGAATTCCTCTATGTGAGATAGTCTTTTTTTCCCTCTGTTGCTCTTGCCTTGTTTTCCTCCTTGACAACATCCTTTATCATGTGTGTGTGCTCGGAAGACCAATAATATAACATACCAGTACACAAACTTCAATCAGAATGTAGTGACACGATAGTAGCATTTATAATTAAATTCAATTATAATGCAATTTTGAGTGAGTAACATACCAACATGAACACAGTGCATCCATTGACATATCTTGGACATGTCCATTTTTTACTAAGAATATTTTTTAGTTCTTTCAGTATATGAGATGACCAATTATATGATCTTAATCTACTCAATTTATCCATATAATATAGGAACCCCCATGGAATGTGCTGCCCTAAGGTGGCAAAGAAGACTGTTCCAAGTAATACAACACACAGTAGCTTGTCTTCTACTGATGTTGAATCGGTTTCATGTACCGGTTCTTTGATTGTTTCTTTGACAACACTTACATTTAGTCTGTCAAAATCAAAAAACAATTGTGTTTTTATGGATGCATCTTTTGTTGACTTATTCCTCATGTCTCCAACCTATTTCCTTCCATCTTCTATCCCAAATATAATCTTTACATCATTTCTAGTTGGCATGTAATGGTCATTGCCAATCTTGAAATCTCCCTTGTCTTTCTTGTATGCATTTAACAGGTCAATTAGCATGTCATTCTTCTTTTTGTCCAATATAATCTCTTTCTTTTCCAGTGCCCTAAATATATGTCTGAATGGAGTTTCCTTCATCAAGTTTTTATGCTCTTATGTGATATCTTTGTGTATTGCATTAAGTATCTGTTGTATATTATTAAGCGTCAATTTGTATTGTTCTCTTGTTCAATAAAAAATATAAAACATGATGTTTGTACACAAAACAGAAAACATGTGTTTGTTCTATGCAGTGACATCTAAGTTTTTAGTTAATTATACACAAAGATGCTTGAATTTTTGTAGTTGCAATGCATTGATAATGCAGTGACATGACATTTCAATGTTGTGAATGCAGTGACATAACATTTTCAAGGTTTAGTATGTAGTGAGACATTTATATTGATATAGTATGCAATGGCATCTGACATTCCATTCAAGATTATATTTCATGGTTGTGAATGCAATGACATGACATTTTTAAGGTTGTGATTGCAGTGACATGACATTTCAAGTTCATGTCACTGCAATCAGAATGCAGTGACATCAAAGTTTACACTTTAAGGACTATACAGAAACTTCAACCATTATGGAGTGACAGACATTTCAATAGCATTTACGCCAATATAGTTGCAAGCATATAGAGAAAACAATTAATGCAATCAGAATATAGTGACATCAACGTTTATACTTCAATAATTAAACACAAACTTGTTTCAGTTTGCAGTGACATGATATTTAAGTAGAGAAAAGAGTTAGAACTTTTCATAGTAGCATTTCAAGTAGAATTTCAAGCTCTTCTTTTTAACTAATTCAGTGACATGCACTCAGTGACTACCCTTGTGCCCTATGATTGACTTTGCTACTACCGTATTTCAATTTTTCAACAAAAAGAGAATATTTTCTGCCAGATCGATATTCTCTTTTGTTCTATTGTGTATTAGTCATATTCTATATTTCATGCTTTGTGTTAATGTATACTTAGTTTCCTCATTTTTGTTGCCCAGTCCCTTCTCTGCCGATATTACTTGCTTTCTCCTCACCATTGTCGATTCTCTGCAGAGACGGTATCCACCGATCTTTAGCAACTTCTCCTCAGATTTCGCTGCTTTTATATCCGATTTCGCTCGTTTTTCGCTCCGATTTTTATCAGATTTTGCTTCTTCTCCCCGTTCACGATGTCGGATAAGCTAGAGGGGTTTTGTGCAGTCACGTCGTATTTGAAAATGGAGGTTTCGTAATGTTTGGTGTAACGGTCGCTGCAATGAAGCGCAAATAGAATATGGGTATTTTGGTCCGTTTATGATTTTTGTGTTCTTATAACCAATTAAATGATTTTGGTGTCATATTTGCCTATTTAAGTGTATTTTGTGTCCTTATGGCCCTTGCCTCTAATATTTAAATGACTAGTAAGATCAGGCACCGTGCCCAGCACGGTGCGGCCCATGTTATATGATTTAACCTATTAAGTATACATGAATTATGAAGTTAAATACTATTTGTTAAAGTAGAATAGAAAATAGTGTGTGTGTGAATATGCCACATCCCAGTAAATGTGCAGTCCTATTAGAAAAGGATTATGTAACATCATACAATTTGACTACACATAATATAGTAAATGATGAAATTAAGGCCCCAAAGTTATTATACATAGCATTCCGATATCAATCATTTCACTTGAAGACAATAAGGCAATTGTTTTAGCCATGCCTATATCTAGGATAGGGTTGTATTATAGTGTGGTCTTACACATTAATTTTTTAGATAGGAATGAGCATATTATGTGTTAAATTTTCTTAAAACTTATATTACATGGAAATACCAAATTAAGATTTGACAATGAGGCAAAATCAATGAATATTTATACAATTTGTAGTAGTATCTTTATCTTATTTTTGTGATAAATTGTTTGATTTTTACACCACTTTGTAATTTTTCATACATGTGCATGATGCACGGGTTTTTAGGCTAGTGCTAAATGTTTTAACCTAACTATCAAAACAATGCTAAATTTTTTAACCTTAATTAAATAGGCACCTAACACGGAAAGCAAAAGTTCCAAATTGATTACTAAATTTAGTAATCCGTGATATATATGAACGAAAAAAAATATTTTCTCAATTGATTACTAAATTGGAGTGAAGAATCAAATCGACGATTCCTTCAATTTTTCAACTGTACCCTAAATTAACAAAGTAATAAATTCTATGAATCGCATATTCTGCGGTACTAATAGGAAGAAAATTAGCATATTTAAAATTTAAAAAAAATCAAGAAACAATGAAAAAGAATTTATTCTCTTCTTAACCTGGATCAAGAAGATAGATAAAAAAATTCAGCTATTTTCTACATTTATTCAATTTTTCAACCGTGTCATAAAAAAATTCACAGGCATCTCCACTTTTTGAAAAGCATCCCAAAAAAAAAAATAAAAATAAAATAAAAAAATAAAAAAATTACAGTGATTGTACAGGAAAATGGGCGGACAAATGCAATGTGAATAAAGCAAAAGGTGATAATTTAACTGCAAATATTAATTTCCTGAAAAAAAAAAGGAAGCATCATAAAAAAAATTAATAAAAAATAAATGCACATGATACGTAAATGGGCCCGACATTATCCTTAAAAATAAGTCCACCTTCTAACTCTGGTAGCAATTGAACGGAGGAAAAAAAAATTAGTGAATGCCACGTGGCAAACTCTTTGCTTTCTTATTACATAGTAGAGATAGAGAAAAAAAGGGTACGCGCAACGCACGGGAGCGTCCATGCTCTTAGCCGTATGTATTTATGAGGTGCTATTAAACACAAAGCAAAATAATATGTAATTAAATTCGAATCGGATACATCTTAAGCACAACACACATAATAAGATTAAATTAAGATTAATATGCAGATTTTTTTTAAAAAAAAAACGATGAACAGTAAATTGGTCTGGGCGATGAACAGTAGAAAATGGTGGGTCGATGAACAGTATTTTTTAAAAAAAATTGGATCTTTAGGCCGATAAACAGTAAAAACGGGAACCAATAAAAAAAAAAAACAAGTGTCACAAACCCCCACCAATTCTTTTTTATTACATAGTAAAGAAAGAAAAGTTTATTTTCTCTCCTGTGTATAGAAAACAAGAACCTTGAATTGACTTTTACTTGAAGTATATACCTAAAGCTTACCATTGGATTAATAATGTTTTAATTTATCCTTTAGGATGAATATATATCACTTGAATATTTCTCCTTTATGTCAAGAAGTAAGCGAAGGATAATAAAAATTCTCCGCGTAATCTCCTCGTAATTTTCCTCAAGGATAATACAAATAATTAGTATAACATCATAAATAGCATATGACATTTTTTTTTCAGGAGAGCATATGACATTTTTAATGTGGCAAGTAAATATTATATCCAAAAACCACTCACATAAATAAATAAGGAAATGATACAATAATATAGACAAAGAAGTTTTCAATTTTTCTGACGTTATATATATATATATGCAGTTGGCATGTAGGTGCCAATATTGACCTTTTAACATTCTGAGTTCAAGTGATAGTTACATTTGTATTTTCAAATCTTGTAGACTAATGAAATCAAAGCCATTTTCCAAGTCAATAGTTGGCAGACCAACAACGTGATTGGGCAGACAACAAAGGTGATGAGGTGCACACGAGAGCCGTTAATGAACAACAAAGTCGTTTACGAACAAATTCGAATTCGATTTGTATAAGCTTTGTATTTATTTGTTTACTTAACTAAACTCAAATATATTATTATGTTTTTTTTTTTTGTTAAACAAACAAATACAAGAAGACTTGCAAACTGACGATGCCAGGATTTGACCCGACCTATGTGGCACCTCTCTAATGGCTCAACACCAAGTATGGAGTGGAAGACAGTGCCGAGTATCCCAGTAGTTGGGCCTGAGGGGCCCGGCTACTCGCCCTATCCCCTCCAGGTCGACCATGTTCTGACCGACCTCCGATAATCAAGATCAGCTCCGATTTCAGCGACCAACCTTTAAAGGTCGGCCGACACTTATTTTCTAGTTAATTCATGATCGACCTTGGCGGTCGGGTTAGGTCTCTCATGGACTTGCCTTTCTGAACACAAGGCTCCGAGCCGTTGGCGGCTCGGCTTTTCTACTTGATCTGTGCAGGTCGTTCCAACCAGTCCAGATCGGGTTAACCATAATCAATCTCTTATTTCCCATGTGCTCAATTAACAGTTTACTATGGAAAGAATCTTGAGTCATAAAGGCTCCAATCTCTATCCCTTAATACAAATATTCGAATACCATAATTATCTCCAAAATCAAAGGATTAATTAAACATAATATTTTCCTTTGGGAACACGGTAGTCAGAGTCCATCTCGTGTACGCTACACGCTAACCCTAGGGCACAAGCCCCTCTATATAAATCATCCCTAAGGAACTACGAAGACTTGATTCCAATTCAATCATTGGATACGTAGGCAGCTTGATCATCATCAAGTGCAGTCTAAAATATTCAAAATCACCCCCTCGTTTTATTGTTCTTCATATTCTGGGAGTTTCTTTAGACTATCACCAAAAGAAAGAACTCTACGGTTGAAGGAGACGATTTTTGGATCGTCACAAACGTTCGTAAACATACACACATATCAATATATATAAACTCAGAATTAATAGACATGTTATGAAAACTAATGCTAAAAAACAAAAAGAGAGATGAATAAGAAGAAAAAAAACCAAAAAAAAAAGGTTTAAAAAATGTAGCCCCCAAGTTTTTATCCAATGACCATGAGGTCAACTAAAATGCCTTCCACCACTTGAACTTTAAACTAAAGGGGAAATTACATTATAGATACACAACTTTTAATCTTATTATAGGGATATATAAGTAATTTCGCACGGAAATTTGAGTGTGCCATGACCCCTCCCCCATGTGGGTCCGCCCCTCCTACCCACCTTATCTCAATTTATATTCATATTATTCTTCACTATCAACTATTAAGTTGAGAAAGTTAAAATACTAAAAAATACACCCAACTCATTTATCATTTCACACCAGAAAACAAGAGTTGAAGAATATCGACAAAAGATGTAAAGATGGGGTGAGCTCGAACAATAGTTTAAAAAACATGACTCAAACATAAAATTAAGCTCGTTTATTAAACAAAGAACTAATCAAACAAACACGAGTTCGTTTGAGTACTAAACAAACACAAACACAAACTCAAACGTTGAATATTCGATTCGACTAGGTTCGTTTTATACAAGCGAATTTATACGAGAGTCGAATTAAAAGGGTAATGCTAAAGGGACGTTGGTGGAAAGTTTTACATGTAGGATTCCATTTGGTGGAAGTCGAATTCTATTTGGTTAGCAACAAGTAGGATTGACAATTCAATTACAACGAATGACAAAACTGATTTTTTTTTTTTTTTTTTTTTTTTACGGTATGAAAAGCAATGAAAAACAACATGCATGACGTGAATGTTACATCATTTTCCTTATTTTATACAATTATACTATTAAACAATAAATAAATTATGTCAGAAAAATGCGCATGTGATGTGCGCAAATAGTAATCTGTGTAAAATAGAAAAATAATAGGTAATGAGGCAAGCATGGGATCCATAAATTGACAATTCTTTTGATTAGTATGATTTGTGTTTACTTCACAAATGATGCAGCTAAATTATATTACCTTACTCTTTTAAAAAAAACACATTTTTCTTTTGCTTTTCACTAATAATAATAATAATAATAATAATAATAATAATAATAATAATAATAATAATAATAGATGCGTTGTTTTTTCTACGATTATATGATGATTACACATATTGTACTACTACTATTTGTCTATATTTAAAAATAGAAAGGAGTTTTTATAATAACATTTTTAGGAGAGTTTTTTTTATATGTCGAACACTCCCATTTAGGAAGTTGGTTAGTTAGTTAGGAATCGGTTATATAACGGTTGAGTAGTTCCATGATGTATATATACATCCCAAACAACCAGCAAAAGGTTCAGAAGAATCAATCAACTTGTATTCATAGTTAATTCTTCATCTTCTTCGTTAAGAAATGTTTCCCGCCAAATTTTACATTTGAATTCCTTCAATGAAAGTTCATGGTTCTTGCTTCTGTATTTGATCCTATTATGTTCACTAGCATTGTTCATTCGTTTTATGGTGTTAATCACCATTTCTAACATGGTATCAGAGCTATCTTGCTTCTGATTACTCAATTTTTCTTGATTTTCTGTGTACTCTGTTCTTTGGTTTATTCTCTTGATTACTTCCTCGTTCTTGGAATTTCCATAGCTACAACATCATAATTTGAGTCTACTCATTCTACGCCTCATTTGATTCAAAATGTAGTCTCATATGACAGTATTTCAGCAGCATACAAGACTTTTACCACTGAACTTGACAAAGGCAAAGAACCTACCACCTACAAGGAAGCTGCAAAATTTACAGAATGACAAGAAGCCATGAAGAATGAGCTAGATGCTTTGCATAACACTAATACATGGACAATAGTACCTTCACCTAAAGGCAAGGTTCTTATATGCTGCAAGTGGGTTTTCAAGATGAAAAGGAAATCAGATGGTTCTATTGAAATATATAAAGCTAGGTTAGTTGCTAAAGGGTATACTCAGACTGAGGGCATTGATTTCATTGAAAACTTTTAACCAGTGGCCAAGATTGTTTATGAGCCTAATAAGATTGTTTATGAGCCTAATAGCAATGAGAAATTGGCATTTGCATCAGCTTGATGTAAATACAACTTTCCTACATGGGGATTTAGATGAAGAGGTATATATGGCATTACCTCATGGCCTGCAAGTACAGAATCCACACTCAGTTTATAAACTTAATAAGTCTTTGTATGGTCTAAGGCAGGCCAACAGACCGTAGAATGCTATATTGACACAAACCTTGATCCAAGATGGATATACTCAATCTAAAAATGACCATAGTCTGTTTACAAAAGGGGCATGAGCTGATTTTATGGCATTACTAGTTTATGTGGATGATATAAAAGTGGGAAGTCTGAATTTGCAAGCCATGCATACAAGATCTTAAAAACCTGCTACATAAGGCCTTCACAATTAAAGACTTAGGAGAACTCAAATACTTTCTAGGTTTTGAAGTTGCTAGGTCCAGACAAGGAATTGTAATGAATCAGAGAAAGTATTTCTAGATTTACTCATAGAGTTTGGATACTTGGGGGCAAAACCCTTGTCTGTACCAATGGATCTTACTATAACTCTTGAAAAAGAAGATTCTCCACCCCTTGCAAATAACACATACTACAGAAGTCTAGTAGGCAAGCTCATCTATCTAGGTAATACTAGACCAGATATAGCATATGCCATTCAACGACTAAGCCAATTTCTAGATCATTTTACAGAAAAACATCTTGCAGCAGCTCATAAACTTCTCAGATATTTGAAACAAGCCCCTGGCCAAGGCATCATATTTCCTGCTACATGATCACCCACTTTAACATCTTTTTCAGACTCTGATTAGGGTAGATGTCATAGTACTAGGAGGTTTGTCACATGATATGCTCTTTTCCTGGGAGATGCCTTGGTTTCATGGAAGTGTAAAAAGCAAGAAGTGGTTAGTATGAGTTCTTCAGAGGCAGAGTATAAAGCTATGGCAGTCACTACCTGTGAAATACAGTGGTTGTTATATCATCTTGCAGATTTTCAGATCAAGAATCCACAGGTTGTTCCCCTATTTTATGACAGAAAATATGCAATGTACATAGTGGAAAATCTATTTTTCCATGAGCGTACTAAGCATATAGAGATTGATTGTCACATTGTACGAGAAAAATATCAAGCCAAAGTCTTGAAACCAATGCCATTCATGACTGAAGATAATCTAGCTGATATCCTAACTAAACCTATGGACAGGAGCACCCTATACAATCTTTTACCAAGATTTCCTATAAAAACATCTATGTAAATCAAGACAAAAAGACAGAGGATATAAGTTCGATTGCAAGCTATATTGGATCCTCTATTCCAGCTTGATGGGGGTGTTGAAACCATAAGAGACACATGATAGAAGTTCGATTGCTCTCATAGGCAATACGTCGAACACTCCCATTTCAGAAGTTGGTAAGTTAGTTAGGAATCGGTTATATAGCAGTTGAGTAGCTCCATGATGTATATATACATCCCAAACAACCAGCAGAAGGTTCAAAAGAATCATTCAACTTGTATTCAAAGTTAATTCTTCATCTTCTTCATTAAGAAATGTTTCCCGCCAAATTGTACATTTGAATTCCTTCAATGAAAGTTCATAGTTCTTGCTTCTGTATTCGATCCTATTATGTTTACCAGCATTATTCATTTGTTTTATGGTGTTAATCACCATTTCTAACATCACACGTTGAGTTAATGGCCGACGCAGGATCTAAGGTAAGAGGGCAACAATTTTTTTAAAGCCAAATAAGAAAATTAAAGGGGGGGGGGGGGGGGGGGGGGGGGGGGGCAACGAAATGCATACTACATATATTAGTGTAAATTTTCGGAGTAAGAGGGGCAGTTACCCCCTTAGTTGTATGTAGGTCCGCTACTGCATGGAGTTAGTATATATTAACTAGTCTCATTCTTATTTTCTACATCTCAAATATAGCTGATACAAGTTAAAAGAAAGAAAAAAAAGGGGAAATTAGAAAACCCAAAAAAAAAAAACATTAACTCGATCATTTCACGGTTGAATCAATGACGGAGGCAAGTGTATCTCCGGTGGGGCTTAGCCCACCCGAACAAAAAAAATATCATTAAAAATTATGTGTAATCCAGTTCGATTCATAAAATATTCTTAATCCAGCCCACCCGACAAACATGAAACAGGATATAGTTCATTAGCCTACCTAAAATTCAAATCATGGCTCCGTCTTTGCTTGAATGTAAACCCTGCAGTCTCATAAATCATCACCCAAGTTGTGAAGAATAAGGAGATGACTTCGTTTGAGTTTGCCTCAAACATTAGTTTAAAAAATAAATATCATAAACTTAATTTGTTAATAAACAAATAAGCATTAGGTCATTCGTATATTAAAGAAACTCAAACTTATTGGAGGGGGAAAAAAATTCTCAAACTTAAAATCAAACATTTCCGACACAAAACAAATTTGATTCAACTTGAGTTCAATCAAACAATTTATCTTTATGATATTCACAAACATTACATCAACTTTGTTTAACATCAACCACCAGGCAAACAAAACAACATTCGAACTCTACTACTTCCGTCCTAAAATATAAATCCTTTAAATTTTTAAAATTTATCGCATAATATAAATCCATCTTAAATATCAATAGAACATTTATTACTCCTTCTATTCTTATTTAACTGTCGCAATTGTCAAAATAGAAAATTATCTGTCGTAGTTACATTTTAAAAGCATTATTTATTGCATTTTTCTACATCTGCCCTTATTTATTAAGGGGTAGGAGATTGAAAACAACATTGTATTAATTATATTCAAGTGGTGTTATTGTCATTTTGATGTTACATCAAAACAATAACCATTCTCCTTAATATTATGTTTTTGATAACTGCAACAGTTAAATAAAAACGGATGAAGTATATTTTTCTTCTTTTTAGCACTAATTTGTTATATATTCATCTATTTTACAACTATTAAATTTGTGAAAGTCAAAAGATATTCTAGATTTTACAAGCAAAATTAATGACACTTAACAACTTTCTTAAATTACATGAAAAAATTTAAACGAATTTATATTTTGAAACGAAAATAATATTATTCGAAGCAAGTTGAAATATTTCATATTCAAATATTGAAACGGATCTATAATATTTGAGTCGATTTGGTGTGCAGTTCAGTTCGGAGCCATAAGACTTCTATTCATTTTATATATTTTTTTTCCCGAAGCACGGTACATTTTCAGTTTCCTGGATCTACCCTCTCACCAACTCCCATCCCCATAGGCCTCTCTATAAATACCAAAGCATCCGCCATTAATGAGCTCGTGTCAGCCTCTCCACTCTCCTTATACCAATCAGTGACGCTCCGTCTTTGCCTCTTCCTTAAGGTACGCTTTGTTCGGACCTCGACTGTCTCACATTTTGTCGTTCCATTTCATTTTCGTCCGTTTCAGTTGGTAAACCCATCTCTGTCACGTTCATTTTGGGTCTACTAAGCTTTGATTTTGATTCAGCTCTTTGAGATCGCATTGGTAATTTGGTTATTCATTCCCTTTAGATCTGTAACGGTAAAGCCAATTTTCAATTCAATCTGAATTTTAATATAAACTACCAGTATGCATTTTCTGATTTTTGGCGGGGGAACTTTTATGCATGTGGAACTGCTGACATGGCATGTTTACGGGGTTTTATCATTTCGTGTTAAAATGGATCTTTACTGGCGGGGATTTTGGCGGGTTAATTTTACTGGGATGTGTTCCGTTCAATATAAAGAGCTGTGATAGATCCGGTGGGTGAGGGCTCTAGGAGTTTTGGATCTGGATTGATTGATATGTTAATGGCGGCGGTGAATTTTGTTAAACCTGTCTGCTTTGCTGTTAGCTTTCGCGCCATAAACACGTACTCTCTTATGTTCTTATTCATATTAGATCTGGGAAGGAAGAATTACCAGCTAGATCTGAATCCTCTGTTTAAACTTTTCTAGATTAGTGAGTGATATATATAGCCAAAATTGGTTCGCTTTTGGTTCTTGTAAGCTACTCAATTCAAAACTCATGTTATTGATCTTTTATCGGATGAGTACGCCCAGCTGATTAATGCTCATCTGTGAGTCTGTATGACAGAACATATCACGCGTTTTTTGCTTGCTGATCTATTTATTATCATGTTTTAATTGGCCAAGAAGAGATTTTGAATAGGCTGACGTTGTGAGTACTATTTTTTCTAGAAGTGCTAGTTACGCACCATAATAGTCACAACAAATGAGCACACCACACTTTTATACCATTGATCATGGTGGAAATCAATCGATAGGTCCCACGTCATGATCAATGATTTTGACGGTTTGTTGTGAAACTAGCACTACTCATGTTTTTCTTTTGTTTTTGCTGGTTGTATTGTCAGTTGGAAAACTTATTATAGTAGTAGTAACTTTTAGATACGGGTTCCTTTTCCTATATTGTGCATTAAATTTCTTAATTTGAGCTTTTAAATTAATTTCGCCGATCACTCGGGGCTTGTACATATTGGACCTGCTTTCCTGCAATTGGTTGTTGCTCTACAGCATTTTTATCTGCATGCTAAGCAGATGAAAATGTTGATTGGTTTTATTGGAATTAGACAAAGACTATCTCTTTTCAATTGGTCTGTCCATTTTTTTTTGGTTTTTAGTTACATTTAAGGAAGGATTTTTTTTGTGTATATACACGGCATAATTTAATTTCTTTTTCATTGGACATAACTATCCAGAAAAATGGCATCCCATGTTGTTGGATATCCTCGTATGGGCCCAAAGCGAGAATTGAAATTCGCTTTGGAATCATTTTGGGATGGGAAGAGCAGCGCTGAGGATTTGCAAAAGGTGGCAGCTGAGCTCAGGGCATCCATCTGGAAACAGATGACTGATGCTGGCATCAAGTATATCCCAAGCAACACTTTCTCTTACTATGATCAGGTACTTGATACTGTCACAATGCTTGGTGCCGTGCCCCCGAGATACAACTATGCCGGAGGTGAGATTGGATTTGATGTTTACTTCTCAATGGCTAGAGGAAATGCCTCTGTACCTGCTATGGAAATGACAAAGTGGTTCGACACAAATTAGTGAGTGAAATTTTCAACCTGATGTTGTTTTGCCCTTTCTTAATGTTTTTTGTATATTGTTATGTGACTGATATAAAATCACATGTTACTGCAGTCACTTCATTGTTCCTGAATTGGGACCTGAAGTTAACTTTTCTTATGCTTCCCACAAGGCAGTCAATGAATATAAGGAGGCTAAGGAGGTATGCAGACTGTAGCACGCTCTCTCTTTCTTTTAAACCATGGGCAATGCACAGGCAGCGCAGCCCCATTATTTATTATGTGTTTCTTTTTTAAAATTAATTCTCATCAGATGCAATATGAATTGTTCAGCTTGATATGCTATCCTGTATGGTTGCATTACACTTCTTTGTTTATCTGCTATTTATGTGTATAGAAATAAATCAGCATAATTTTGTGCCATTACTGCCATTTTAGTTTGAGGTGTTAACATTCTTGTCAATTGGAAACATTGCCTTGTCGTGTTCACTTCTTGTGTACTTGTTTGTGCGGAACACAAAGAAATTAAGGGCACCATCGATCTAGATAGTTAGACTTTTTGATTTCATTTATGGACACCCTGTGGCAACTGTGATATGGTATGCACTAACCTTTGGATATACATGCAAAATGATTTGCTTTATTGTTCATATTTTATTGTAAGCAAAATGAATGCCTAACTTTTCTATAGGAATACTTGTCTTGTGTTCCTATTTGGTGACAAACCCTCTCTCCCGGCAAATCCGTTCATGCATGTTTGGCCTTAGCAACTTCTGGATAACCTAATCGTTACTTGTTTCAATTAGAACTTTACGGATCATTTAACTCGAGAGTTTGATATGATTAATAAATTGTTTTTCTATACAGCTTGGTGTCGATACTGTTCCAGTCCTTGTTGGACCTGTCACTTTCTTGTTGCTATCCAAACCTGCCAAAGATGTTGAGAAATCTTTTCCTCTTCTCTCGCTCCTTGACAAAATCCTTCCCGTCTACAAGTAAGAAATGTCACCTTTTTTTTACTAATTTTTTTTGTTGATTCACATTGCTTTCGTTACTAAATTCGTTCTGTTGTTTTTCAGGGAAGTAATAGCTGAGTTGAAGGCAGCTGGTGCTTCATGGATTCAATTTGATGAGCCCACACTTGTATTGGATCTTGAATCTCACCAATTAGATGCCTTCACAAAGGCTTATGCTGAGTTAGAATCATCCCTGTCTGGCCTTAACGTTCTTGTCGAGACCTACTTTGCCGATGTTCCATCTGAGGCATTCAAAACTCTCACTGCTTTAAAAGGAGTCACTGGATTTGGATTCGACTTAGTTCGTGGAACCAAGACTCTTGACTTGATCAAGAGCGGGCTACCTTCAGGAAAGTACTTGTTTGCTGGGGTGGTTGATGGAAGGAACATCTGGGCTAATGATCTTTCTTCATCTCTAAGCACCCTGCAGTCTCTTGAGGGCATTGTTGGGAAAGGTATGCTGTTCTTAGTGTGTGTGTGTGTGTGTGTGTGTGTGTGTGTGTTTATCCCTGTTTAGTTTTAAATACTTAGCTGTGTTTGTCATTTTTGACTCAGACAAGCTTGTTGTCTCCACTTCATGCTCGCTTCTCCACACCGCTGTTGACCTGATTAATGAGCCTAAGCTGGACAAAGAAATTAAATCATGGCTTGCATTTGCTGCCCAAAAAGTTGTTGAAGTCGATGCTTTGGCCAAGGCATTGGCTGGTCAAAAGGACGAGGTATGCTTAATTCGAATATTGCAAAATACTAGTTATACTTTCCTGGTTTGAATTTTTTCTTTTCTTTTCTGGTTTAAAGACTATATCCGTAACTACGCTCTTTTCTTTTGTCAGGCATTTTTCTCTACCAATGCTGAAGCTCTGGCATCAAGGAAGTCTTCTCCTAGAGTGACGAATGAAGCTGTTCAGAAGGCTGTAAGTGATATTTTCTTCCCTTTAGTCTCAGCAGCATCTGTAGAGTTCTAATATGTCTTAGTGTTGTTAACGCGTTTTCATGTTATTACTTATTAGGCGGCTGCTTTGAGGGGTTCTGACCATCGTCGTGCTACACCTGTAAGTGCCAGACTTGATGCTCAGCAGAAGAAGCTTAATCTTCCACTTCTTCCTACCACCACTATTGGATCATTCCCCCAGACAATAGAGCTCAGAAGAGTTCGTCGTGAATACAAGGCCAAGAAGTAAGCCAACATCTTCATTATGCTAATGGAAGTATGTTTTTGATACTGTGATTCTAAAAATCTTCTTGACTTGAAGGATTTCTGAGGATGAGTATATCAAGGCCATCAAAGAGGAAATCAACAAAGTTGTGAAGTTGCAAGAAGAGCTTGACATCGATGTCCTAGTACACGGAGAGCCTGAGGTAAACGAATTATTGCTCTAGTCCAAATTTCAGAAAGTCATTGAGAAACAATATTTAACTGACTTGATGTGTTGAATTTTGTAGAGAAACGATATGGTTGAATACTTTGGAGAACAGCTTTCTGGTTTTGCCTTTACTGCTAATGGGTGGGTGCAATCTTACGGATCTCGCTGCGTGAAGCCACCAATCATCTACGGTGATGTAAGTCGCCCTAAGCCAATGACTGTCTTCTGGTCAACTGCTGCACAGAGCATGACAAAACGCCCAATGAAGGGAATGCTTACTGGCCCTGTAACTATTCTTAACTGGTCTTTTGTTAGAAATGATCAGCCAAGGTAATAATAATACCATGAAGTCTAACCATTTTTATTCGTATCGTAAGATTTTCGGAATGAAAACACTTTTGGTCCCTATAATTTCATGATTTTCGTGTTTCTAACCGCTATGTTTCGTCCTGGCACTTTTACCCCAATCTAATGCATTTCTTACCTTTTCAATCCAATCTTGCATTGGCTGGGGCATATCATACCTTCAATGCTAGATTTTGGACATGTGACCCTTTAGATTGAAAATGTAAACAAAAATGCATAGATGAGGGGGGAAAGTGCTGAAATGAAACATTAGGGATAGAACTACAAAAAACATGTAACAAAAGGGACCAAAAGTGTCGTTACCCCTAAGATTTTCCAAGAAGTGTTTTGAACACTTTCTTGCAACTCTGAATACATACTGATGCTGAATATGATGTGTCTCCTCAGATTTGAAACTTGCTACCAAATTGCTTTAGCAATCAAGGATGAAGTAGAAGATCTTGAAAAGGCGGGCATCAACGTTATTCAGATAGACGAGGCTGCTTTGAGAGAAGGCTTGCCTCTTAGGAAGTCTGAACACGCTTTCTATTTGGATTGGGCTGTTCATTCCTTTAGAATTACCAACTGTGGTGTCCCAGACACAACTCAGGTGATTTATTCTAGACCCTTGTACCTTGAATTCGTTTTCTTATGTTTATGGGTGTAAACGAGTCGAGCATATACTTTTTTTTTTTCTTTTCTGGTTTGAGTTCAAGCAGGAGTGTTTTGAACTTGAGCTCAAACTGAGATTTATGGAAGGTTTCAAATTTTGCGTCGAGCTTATCGTGTTTAATGGGATAGTATTTTTTATACGGAGTATTTAATAAACGTCAAGATAACGAAAGATTGTATTCAATGAAACTAATAGAAAATCATTAAATTTTGATATAATATTTACATCGACTACAACCACTAAGATACATATACATATCTACATAAATGTATATGTTCGTATGCGTGTAGAAACATGCATATGCATTTTTTATTCTATATATAAATATGTATTGGAGCCTGATGTAATGATCAAGTAGAACAGAGTTCGAGTTCGAGCCGGTAAGCCGAGCGACTCACGAGTAGCCCAACTTGCTTACAGTCCTATTTGTGTTCGATTTGTGTCTTTTATCGGGATCATTTTATTTGTCTAATCTTGCAGATCCATACCCATATGTGTTACTCAAACTTCAATGACATCATTCACTCAATCATCAACATGGATGCTGATGTGATTACCATCGAGAACTCACGGTCTGATGAGAAGCTGCTTTCGGTGTTCCGTGAGGGTGTGAAGTATGGGGCAGGAATCGGTCCAGGGGTGTACGACATCCACTCTCCAAGAATCCCATCAACAGAAGAGATTGCTGATAGGATCAACAAGATGCTTGCAGTGCTTGATACCAACATCTTGTGGGTCAACCCAGATTGTGGTCTCAAGACCCGTAAGTACCCGGAAGTGAAACCGGCTCTCCAGAACATGGTTGCTGCTGCTAAAGTTATTCGTACTCAGCTCGCGAGTGCTAAATGATGAGGAGCTTTTTGAAGATGGTTGGGTTTTGAAACACTGGTTTTTTTTTTCCCCTTTATATTTTCTCTTTTTTCTTTATGATGAAATAGGTGAGTGTAGTAAAAAAAATAATCAGTAGTTTAATGTTTTGAGTGTATTTCATAGCTCGACAGTAATTGATCTGTGATTCACCATATATACTTTGTTTAATTGTAATATCTACAAGAGAAGGAATCAAAGAGATGTGGTTTTATTGAGTCTTGTGATGGTTAAACATATGGCTCTTTGTTATTCACCA
The DNA here is from genome assembly GCA_036785695.1 of Gentiana straminea. Lineage (NCBI taxonomy): Eukaryota > Viridiplantae > Streptophyta > Magnoliopsida > Gentianales > Gentianaceae > Gentiana > Gentiana straminea. Next base: position 12,247,065 of record JAVUPR010000048.1, read on the forward strand.
TTATATGTACATTTGCCACTTTAATGTAGAAAGATGGATGCCTTTCTGGTTTTACCATCCAAAATGGAGAAACTCTGCAAATGAGTTTACAATAATAATCATAGAAAAATATTTATATATAAATTCTAAAGCAAAAATGCTATTGACAACAAAACGACTGCCTGGAACACACTTCATTTGATCATGGTAGAATTCTTAACACTCAATGTCTTAGACTATGATCAAATGGTGTGAAATTGTATTTTGTATCAATTTGTTACGACACCAGCATTACTCATTAGAAAAAGGGATATATATTATATCAACAAAGTGCAAAAAAAAACTTTTATATCAACAAAAAGAAAGTACTGCCCATTATATGCAGGCATTCATGATTCTAACCAGCAATCTATATAGATACAAACGCCTCCTTCTCCATAACTCGGTATTTACTACTATTTTCTTTACTTTTTCTCAGAAGGGTGTGGGGGCCTTGTGTAAGAATAACATCACATCATGTAGTCGATTTCTGAGGGGGTTCTTGATCATTACTAATTGTCTTTTTCTCACCATGTCCCAAAATCAAGGTCAAAATTTAAATACAGTTCCAAACACTCCCACAACAGCTGTGAGATAATAGTAGCTGGAATTTGCCCTTCTTCATTCACCGTGCATCAATCTGTTAAAAAAAATGGCATAAAAAGAGATGAATCAATCAAAATGACTCCATTCGAAAATCGAACAACACTTGCAGAGAGCAACTTCAAAGAAGACGATAACCACAACAAATAAAACTATTTGCAATAATGACATCAGAAAGAAAGGAATGTATTCTAGAGAATTACAAATTAGAAAGAACCTTTCCAGGACAAACAAAAGTCGTGCGTGAATATTTTTTGTGAACAAGACATCACTTATTAGAGAGGAAAGATGTAAGGCTACAATTACATACATCTTCGATAAGGGTCGTTGTGATCAAAGTAAGGCGCTCTTCCTGTCGCCTGTAATAAAAAAAGAATACAAATTAGAAAAACATGAACAGATATAAATACCACACAACCAAAGAGCCGGTTATCATCAACCACAGGATTTGGACATGAATAATAACTACAGTATGACATGGCCAAGTATGTGTACCTGATAATGTTGATAGTTTTGAATCCTACGGCCTGACTCTGAAAAAGGCATTTCAAGAAAGGAAAAAAAAAAAGGTTTCAAGATCGAGATGCATAAAATATAACAAACCAAGACCTTCAGGACAGAAAAGCTCACCGTCTGTATAGCCGATGTTTCGCTGCTGGGGAATGGACATAGGTAACATTCTAGACGGATGACCATAAGCACTGCCACTAAGAATCAAAACATTTAATCATACATTTGTAAATCAACAATCATAATAATAATAATAAAATCCGAAACAATTTACGACTCTAAGAAGTCTAATAATAGAAACCTTGTTTCTCCGGTTGGATGATATGTCTCGGAACGCATGCGATGATGAACCCTCGGGTTTATCGGAGGTGAATAGTGTTCCTGTATATATACAAGTTTTGCTCATCAATACAAAAATGTAGACACTTATACAACGCATTCCCGCAGTATATATATAACACGCTTTTAGCTGTGTGTACGCACCACTGCAGATAACGGTCTCTTGTTTCCCGCTAAAGGATAACCATGATTATAATCATAAGATTCTGCCAACATATAAAATGAACGAAACTCATTAGTACAATGAAGTCAGTAGTAAGGCGGGCACTGAATATGCATACCCAACTGAAAGATATGTCGACAAATTGTTCTTGATTCACTAAAATCGGAATTCAATGAATATAAAAAGGAACCTTTCTGTTTCACTTGAAAAGCACTCCCATTGCAACAAACATGAGTGGGCAATAGCTTTTCTAAAACGCAACTTTGATTGTTGAAGAGAAAGTACATATAGGACCATAATATGAACCATATGGTTGCGTATTTCATATTAACGTTGTCAAATAGTGGCAAATTGATGGAATTATAAGTACATTCTCAAGAATGTTCAGCACACAATACAAGGGGCAGAAATCAAGAAGCTGTATGAGCAAACAAAACAACAGAGATTTATCATAGGTTACAATAAAAGGGCAAGAGTACGAAGAAACAGATAAACAGTACCAGAAAACAGGCAGAAAATTATACCAGTGACCATTTTCAATAACAATTTTTGTAAATAAAATAAAGAAAACAGAATGCTAGTGGAAGTTTTACAGGCCATGAAAAGGGTGGATCTGGACAGCGACTTGCCGGATTTAAATACCTTTTTGGGTTCTGGAAAAGGGATTTGGTTTCAAATTTAAAGAATGATGCGTCAATGTAATATTTTGATATAACGATTGATATGTATATCATAAAATATACAATACGACATTCATTTTAATCATTATAACAATCTCATTTATCTAAAACGATTAGTTTTCACTATGGAGGTCATTTTTCCGTTCTTTGAGAAGTGAGATTTTGCTGGGACAGCTACTGATTCCACAAAATGGAATATAAAATGCAACGGGAGGCCGTCCCCAGGCAGCCCAAGCTACTTAAATTAAGACTCGAAAGAAAGAAGGAAAAATTCATTTAAACAAGCTACATTCAAAACCAGCTGATAACAGCCCACCTGATGCCTGCTTTCTCAAGAGCTGAATAAGCTCATCGTTAGTGGACATGCTTTTGTCCACTCCAAGACTGCTATGGCTGATACTGGTAGGTCTCCTCTGGTTTCTAGATTCATAGACCGTCAACGTGGCTGTTCAGAAAAGAAAAAGAAAAAAACACACGGAGTAAAGTCCAATGACAGAACACAATATCAAAAAGTAATGAAAATTTGCAACTGAATCAGTACTCATTCGGTAATTACACAGACATTATACTGCACTGAGCAAATCTGATGACAGAACACAATATCAAAAAGTACTTTCTTGAGTTACATGGAAACCAAAAAACCCTCAGCATCTTTGTAGCATATTTATTAAAATATAAGTTCAGCTTGACCATGAAAGGAGATGAATCAAGACTTACGCTTCTGAATCTTTGGCTTGGGTTCTAGAAGTTCCTTCCCAGTTGATACTGAAGCAAGTCTCATTTTCTTGCTTTTCATAGGCTTTGCTAGAGACACTTTCACCGTCACCTAAGAGATCATAAGTATGACATTCTAGTAGTAGCAATTCATAAAGGCAAAGTTGGTGAAAAAATAGCACGAACCTTTGAGCCATCGTCATCTATCTGGTTGTGGTTGAACGCCTCAATGCATTTAAGAGCACCCTCTCGGCTTTTGTAATTGACAAACGCGTAATCTTTCCTTTTGGATGAAGGAAGATCCTTAGCAAAGGTGATGTTCTGAATTTCGCCAAACCTTTGGAAAAACCCTTTTGCTTTCTTTTCATCCCACGATGAAGGTAAGAATTCAGCATAAACTGCTTTCACCTAAGGAAAGGCAAAGAGGGAAAACAGCTCATAAGGTAAATCACAGTTCACCATATGCCAAGGAAACCAGTAAACGTTTATCAAGCACTACCTCCATCCCACAATAGTTATCGCTTTTAATGTTTTCACACGGATTAAGAAAATGGGTAAATGTCGTAAATTATAGTTCACGAAGTCTAAAATGCCCATTGGCTATCATTCATGCAATGGTTGTACGTCTGGAAAGTTGTTCAATGGATGATAAATCAGGGGTAGGTTGAGAAAAAATCTAATAAATGCTTTCTTCGAGTTTTAGAATGGTAGATACTCCCTCCGTCCTGTAATATAGGGCTTTGTATCTTTTTAGAATACCAATGCATTATTCATTACTATTTTCTTCATCTTACCCTTATTTATTATCAATCCAAATTCATTACTATACAACTATTGCATTGATGATGGTCAAAGGGTATTTTACACTTTTACTCGTAAAATTTATACCACTCAACCACTTTCTTAAACTGTTTGAATTTTCTAAAAGTCCCTATATTATGGGACGGAGGGAGTAGATAATAAAGCAAATTTTTTTTTATTTTTAAAAAGCAGCGGATATTGATAGGCGGAAGTAGTCAGAGGTAGAAATATCGAAGAAAGAAAGGATACAGCACTTTAAAATAGATACTATAAGGATACAATGAACAAAACAGGAACCATGTACCCAATAACTACTTCAAAAAGTTTACCTTTAGCATTTCATCTTCATCAGGCTCAATCAACGGTTGTGCCCATGTCACTGCAATCTTCTTCTGTTTAAAATGAAAGTCACTTTGGAGCTTGTAGAAAGCAAATTGAGCATCTTTGCTAGTCTTCATTTCAAGAAACGCAAAGCCCCTATTTTGTTCCGAGTTCTTAGGATCACTCTTAACAAGTACGTAGTCAATTTTATCAACTCCAGCTTTCTTCACTAATTCAAGTACCTGTTAATGTAAGCGTTCCAAACACTTCAACCAGTTTGGCAATGAGGTATTGATACTAGATAAACATAAAAGCCATAAGCTTACATCATCACTTTTCCATTTCTTGTCGATGTTTGCAAGAAATAATGTGTCATTGCCTTCCACCAGTTGCGCAGCACACTTCTTACCACAGATCTGATATTCGAACACAAAAAAGAGCATGACAAAAGTCATTCACGATTTTCAATACACAGTACTTCAGAATAAACCTGAAGCTCTAGCCTCAGTGCCAGCAAAGTGATGAACAGAGTCTACCCTACCTTGATGGCTCAAAAAGGAAAAAAGTTATTAACAAGATACGACACTGCGTGTATAGGGGTACAGCGATATCTTATCCAAGACGTTCAAGTATAAATGGCATTGCCTCAGGAATCAAATGAATGTTTAGCAGGAAAAGAATAATATTATACAAAAGGATTAGCAACACAATACTCCTTGTATAGGGATACACTGGTATCCTATACAAAACACCGCTTTGTATGTGTTTAGTTCGAAGATTCACTTTTTCACTGTAGGGGAATATGTTATAATTAAAATAAATGCTACGCTTGTTTGAGAAGGTGCAATTCATTGACTCAATAAGGAGTCACTAATGGGTTTCATGACATATCAATAGGCACATTTGAAGGATTCTACTCACAGATATATATTACAAATTTAGTCACTTCCACACTACATTATGAAATTTCTCTAGTACCCTGCATCAAGAAATAGCCTTCCCATGATAATATAATAGAATAAATGACATATCGTAATCTTAAGAAACTATGCCTAGTTTCAAGGCTTTTGTAGATCCAAAAACATATATAACAGCTTTTAAGCCACTCTGTGCATGGCTACTTGTACCTCAGCGTCAGAATAATTTGTCAATGCTTCCTTGGCATCAGCTGCTGATGCAAAACGCAAGAACGCAAAACCTCTTCCTTTTTTGGTTTTAGGGTCCATCATCAACCTCACTTCTTCAACCTCACCAACCTGTTCATACACTTTCCTAATGTCTTCCTCCTTAGCATTCTTGTCCAACCCACCTATGAAAATTTCTTTCTTTCGCTTCCTCCTCCGTTCCAATGCCTCCATTTCCGCACTCACGGCCACTTGTCCATTTAACCCAACGCCTTCACTCTCAACAAACTCCTTCCCTGCACAAGATTCATCTTCCCCCAGGACTACACTTCGGTCCTCAAATCTTTCACTTGTTTCTTTTTCAAAAGAACCCACGTCTTGATCATTAACTTGAGTTTCCATCTTGTCCTCTTTCATAGCATCCCTCCTATCAACACTTCCACTCTCAAGAAACTCCTTCCCTGCACAAGCTTCATCTTCCACTGGAACTACACTTTGGTCCTCAAATCTTTCGCTTTTATCTTTTTCAAAAGACTCCACATCTTGATTATTAACTTGAGTTTCTATCGTTTCCTCTTTCATAACATCCTTCATATCATCAGGGGAAAAGTCAAGTATAATCCCAGATGTGGAAACCCCTGAAGAGATGGTGCTTTCACCTTCGAGTGTATCCTCACAAGAAAGGTTAACTTTTTCAACTCCAATTGATTCCTTCAAGATGTCACCATCAGCCTCCAATGGAATAATATCGCTGAGGTTGGCATTATCAGTTTTAATAGAATCAGAGCTAATAGGAATAGTATCAACATCCTCACAAGATGGGTTAACTTTTTCAGCTCCCATCGAGTCAACTATTGATTCTTTCAAGCTGTCACCCTCAGCCTCCAATGGGGAAACATTACTAAGGTCCATATTATCAGTTTTAATAGAATCAGAGCTGATAGGAATAGGATCACCATTCCCAACCTCCATAGATGTGCTTGTCATGGACTCAGAATTTTCATTATGTTTCTGCAGTATAAAATTAGGAATTTCTTCCTTCTTTTCCCTTAGCTCAGTTTGCAAACTGCCCTTCACAACCATTCTAGGTACCATCCTCTTGACAACCTTCATAACTTTCACTTTCTTCTTAACAATCTTCTTCTTCCCACCTTCGTTCACAGTTTTTGTGTCACTCTTTTCAATCCTCACACTTTCACCCTCAATCAAATCCTCAGCTCGAGAAACCTTAAGTTTTCCAGCTGTATTTTTATTTTCAGTAGCATCAGGTCGGTTCATGACAGGTCCTGGCAAACCCGAGCTCACTACCGTTTTCTCTTGAGCTCCATCCCTAACATTGAGCTTTCGTGATGATACCGGAGCTAGGGTTTCCTCATGAAGCTCATTTGTGGAAGTCGTAGCAAAAGACGAATCTCCGGTCTGCGAAGTAAGCTCTTGGTTAGGAGAGGTTAACATACCGGCGCCAATATCCGGGGAATCGGAGGATACGGTGGCGGCGGTTAACGATGTAGGAGCCTCGGTGAGGGAATCGTTAGAGGAAGGCGTCGGGGAATTCGTGGCACTGGATGATTTGCTGTTGGAGCGAAATCTGGCAACGTATTCGCTACCGGTGAATCTTCCGGGACGGCGAGGCGGCATTTTCCGACGTCGGTGATCGAAGAGCAGCTGCGGAAAAGACAGATGTAATTGGGCAGTATCGTCTCCGGACCAGAATGTTTCTGTTCTAAGCTGCTGTCGGCGTCGGAGATTTTGGTGTTACGTTGTTAGAGATATTTGACGAGAAACCGTAACGAATCTATCTTCGGGCTTCGGCCCATCTTCTTAATATTCGACATCTTAATTATTAGATTTGACTCTGCCGATATCAAAAGTTCAATTCCGACGACCGACGAATGTAAAATCAAATATAATCTGAAGTATATGGTATCACCATAGATTCGTTTTGGTATTTTTAATAAACGCCTTTATGATAGAGGTTTTTGTTAAAAGCATCATATTAAACTTATCATCGGAAAATCACGATAAAAGTTGATTTTTGAAAATTTAAGTTTTAACCTTATCTTTGACTTTTCATTGGTCGAATTACACATTTGATCGGTTGAAAGCTGATTCTGGTGTCACGATGGAGTGGGTTTTACAATGTTGTCGTTATGGACAACAATTCAATGCTTTTGCGATTTGTAGAACTCAGATTTTTGTAATTGTAATAATTGTATACATTACAACTCGAAAGCATTGTATGGTTTGTGCGTGACATGAAAATCAAGGTATATGGACAACAATTTAATGTATTTGCAATATATTAACTTGTGGGACTCAAATTTAAATTAAAAGATTTGTGCTCCGTTGAAAATCAATATTGTTAGAGATAATATGGCTTAGTGTTACATGTGTGCATGTAGTCTTGTGACACGTGTCACCATTGTTGGTTGACACGTGTGTAGTTTTCATATATCAGATTATATCTCTTTATGTATCTTGTACCAAGATTGTTACAGTGTGATAATCTAATGAGTAAGATTCTCTTTCATTAACTTTATCTTGGTATCGGAGCCTATCTATGGCCAACGCCGATGGGACGGTGCCACCACCGTCTACCACCACTGATCTTCCACATATCACCACAAACCAGTCATCCTCCACAGATCAGCCATTCTCTACGACCGTTGGCTTATCTTCCATTGAAACCACAACTATCTCCACTGCTGCGGTTACTCCACCGGTGAGACAACCACCGTTCTCTTTGCCGCCGTTTTCGTATCCCACTTCCTTTCCCTTTCTGTCTGGTCTCTCCGGCCAGTTTGCACCACCAATCACGTTTGGCTCCAGTTTTCCGCTGTTCAACACACCTCCTATTGTTTCAACTCCCACCGTTCTTCCTGCTTCTCCTCTATTGCAGTTCCAGGAACACTACCGTTTGGTGGAAATCTCACCCAATCTTGCACGGTGAAGCTCAATCGATCTAACTACCTGCTATGGCATTCTACCGTCTTGCACATTGTTAGGGGTCATCGGTTGGATGGTTTTCTCTTTGGAACTGTGCCTCGTCCACCTGCTTTCTCTGAAGTCTCAGGTCTCAATCCGGCCGTCGATACTTGGGATCAGACAGATCAACTCCTCATGGGTTGGCTCATGAGTCTTATGACTGAGGAAGCTCTTCTTGAAGTATTGGGGTGTCATACTGCTCATGAGGTATGGAGGACTCTTGAGATGCTTTTTAACAGCCAATCGGAGGCTCGGATGCTCGAATTCAAAGGTGCCCTAGCTCGCACTGAAAAGGGTCCACCCCAATGTTGGATTATCTCTCTAAAATGAAGTCCTATGCTGATGGACTTGCTGCGGCTGGGTACCCTATATCCTCGTCTGAGCTTATTCTTGCTGCTCTTGGTGGTTTGGGGAAGGAATATGAATCGGTGATAGTTAATCTTACTTCCCATGTTGGCTCTTTAACCTAGCCTGAAGTGCAATCTCAACTAATCACTCACGAGCGTTTGATTGCCAGGCTGAATTCTTCCACCATTGCTGATTTAGGTCAAAACGTTGCTCATGTGGCCACTACAAGGAATTATGTTCCTACATCATCTGGTTCTAGAGGTGGTTCTCGTGGCAATCAGCGTGGTGGCAGAAGAGGACGTGGCCGGGGTGGAAGGAATTATGGAGGTCATAACAACCAACCTCAGTCTAATAACAACAATCAGTCCAATTCTGGAAATGCTGTGAATAGACCTACTTGTCAGATATGCAAAAAGGTTGGTCATACTGCTGTTGAGTATTACTTCAGGTATTCTAATTCTACAAGTGGAAATACACAGCAAACTGGACCCAGAAACAACAATGCTGCTTATCTAGCCACTCCGGATACAGTCAATGGCCCTTACTGGTATGCTGATAGTGGTGCTACCAGCCATGTTACATCTGATCTCAGCAATCTGCAGCTCAATTCTGGTTATGAGGGATCTGAAGGCTTAACTGTTGGATCTGGTGAGAATCTTAAAATCAATCACATAGGCCACTCTAGTTTTCCTGTCAAACATAACACTCAACTTCATCTTAATAATATCCTACATGTTCCTGCCATTACTAAGAATCTCCTAAGCATCTCTAGATTAACATCTGATAATTCTGTTTTTGTTGAATTTCATGCCAATTCTTGTTTTGTGAAGGACACCATTACCAAGAAAGTCATTCTGGAAGGAGTTCTTAGAGATGGTCTCTACCAAATCAATGTCCCTGTCAGCTCCCTTCACTCCAAGTTGCCTTCTGTTGATCTGCAGTCTGGTTCTATAGCTTCTCCTAATAATAATTTCTCTTTAGTTGCTACTGTGTCTGTAAAGAACAATGCCAATTTGTGGCATCAAAGGCTTGGTCATCCCTCTGTTAATGTGCTGAATCAGATTAAGAAGCTATGTAATCTTTCTTTTCCTTCTGCTATGGAATTTTGTGAGTCTTGTCAATTTGGAAAACATCATGCTCTACCTTACCCTTTATCTGTTTCTAAAACTTATTCTGTGCTTGAATTGGTTCATACTAACTTATGGGGTCCATCCCCTGTCCAGTCTAAATCTGGCTATCTGTATTATATACATTTTATTGATGACTTCACTATATACACTTGGGTTTATCCCCTGAAACGCAAATCTGATGCTTTTCTTGCATTTAAACAGTTTAAAGATTTCACAGAAAATCAGTTCACCACACACATTAAGGCTCTCCAGTCTGATTTTGGGGGAGAGTTTAGGTCATTTATTCCTTTTCTTTATGAGCATGGTATTCAAATTAGATATGCCTGTCCCTATGAGCATCCTCAGAATGGAAAAGCAGAAAGGAAACACAGACACCTTGTTGAAACATGCCTTACACTCTTAGCTCAGGCATCCTTACCCCTTACTTACTGGTGGCACAGCTTTTACCATGCCATCACTCTCATTAACCTTCTTCCAACTCCTGTGTTAAATCACATCTCTCCTTTTGAAGCTCTATATCACAAAACACCAGATTATCTCAGCCTTAGAGTCTTTGGTTGTGCTTGCTATCCTCATCTTAGGCCATACCATAATCATAAATTCCAGTTCCACACTGAGAGGTGTACCTATCTAGGTCAAAGTCCTACCCACAAGGGATCTCTATGTCTTTCTTCCTCTGGTCGAATATATATTTCCAGTAATGTGGTTTTTGATGAAACATTCTTTCCTCACAAACTCTCCACTTCTGTATCTCCCAGGACTTCATCCTCTTCTAACACCTCTTCTGTGGTTCCAGGTCATTTCCCTATTACTTCTGGCCCTTGCTCATCCAGCACATCCACAGCTCCCACTGTGTCCTGTTCTTCTCCTAGTACTCCCAGTCCTCCTAGATCTGCTCTCAGTACACCTTCTGGACATTGTTCTCCCTCTCCATTTCCCAATATGTCTCCTTCTGGACAATTATCTCCAGTTCACACTCATATTGCTTCTCATGTTCCTAGTCTTTCCTCTCCCAGTTCCCCCCTTAATTTGTCTGAGGCATCTTCCAGTTCTGCCTCCCCCTCCCCTACTCCCGTCCCTCCTCCTATCATACACCCTATGCAAACCAGGTCAAAGTCTGGAATTTACAAACCAAAGACCTTCAGCTATTTAGCCTGCCATCCTGCCTCACCTTATCCAACAGAGCCAACCAAGGCTTCAGATGCCCTTGCTCATCCAGAGTGGAGCAAGGCCATAAGGAAGAGTATGATGCTCTTATCAGAAATCACACCTGGGACTTAGTTCCTGCTTGCCCCAGTCAAAAGTTAGTTGGCAACAAGTGGGTTTTTAGGGTCAAATTGAACAATGATGGCTCTATTCAGAAGTACAAGGCTAGGTTAGTGGCCAAAGGCTTTCTTCAAACTCTAGGTTTAGACTATAATGAGACCTTTAGTCCAATTGTTAGGTCATCTACTATCAGGGTTGTGCTCTCCATTGCTGTTGCAAAAAACTGGCCTATCAATCAAATAGACATTAACAATGCCTTCTTGAATGACACATTGTATGAATCTGTCTTTATGCCCCAGCCTGAGGGTTTTGTATCCAAAGAGAAGCCACAACATGTCTGTCACCTAAAAAAGGCTCTCTATGGCACAACTTCTTCGTTGGGGATTCACTCAGGCTAAATCAGACTCATCCCTGTTTGTTTTCAGTATTGGTAACATTATTCTGTATGCTCTTGTCTATGTTGATGACATACTTTTGACAGGGAATGACTCCAGTGTGATCAAAAAGTTCACCCAGCTCTTAAACTTCATGTTAGCCCTCAAGGATCTTGGACAACTGAGCCACTTTTTGGGTATTCAAGTCTACAGAGATGAAACTGGTGTTTATCTTTCTCAACATATGTATGCAGTGCAGCTTTTGGACAAACTTGGTTTCAGCAATCTTAAACCAGTTCCTACTCCCATGTCTGTTGGTACCAAGCTTCAGAAAACCACAGGTGAGCTTATGCACAATCCCTCTCTCTATAGGAGCATTCTGGGGGCATTACAATACTTGACCTATACCCGTCCAGATATCTCCTTTTCAGTCAATACTCTCAGTCAATATATGCAATCTCCAACTGTTATACACTGGCAAGCACTTAAACGTTTACTGAGATATATAAAGGGCACACTGCACCATGGTCTTCATTTCAGTCCTCACTCATCCTTGCACTTAATTGGCTTTTCTGATGCGGATTGGGGCTGTGATACGGTTGAAAGGAAGTCTGTAGCTAGATACTGTGTTTATATTGGTGGTTCCTTGGTTTCTTGGTCATCAAAGAAGCAGCAGGTTGTGTCTCGTTCAAGTACAGAGTCTGAATATCGGGCTCTTGCACATCTGGCTGCAGAAATGCAATGGATTAGGTCCTTGCTCCAGGAACTCAAACTGCCCTTACAGTCAAAGCCAATTGCTTGGTGTGACAATATTGGAGCTCAGTCCCAGGCTTACAATCCAGTCTTTCATGCTCGTACAAAACATATAGAAATCGATGTCCATTTTGTACGAGATCAAGTGCTCAAGTGGTTCGGTGTGGGGGAAGCATGCATTGAAGTTAACTTTGTTCCTAATGCCGCCGATCAAGTAGCTGATGTCTTTACTAAGCCTACATCTGGTTCCAAGTTTGAGGAATTTCGACACAAACTCAATGTGGTCTCCACCCCCTTGAGTTTGAGGGGGGCTGTTAGAGATAATATGGCTTAGTGTTACATGTGTGCCTGTAGTCTTGTGACACGTGTCACCATTGTTGGTTGACACGTGTGTAGTTTTCAGATATCAGATTATATCTCTTTATGTATCTTGTACCAAGATTGTTACAGTGTGATAATCTAATGAGTAAGATTCTCTTTCATTAACTTTATCTAATATCTACAATGCTCTTAAGATGTTTAACCCAAATTACGCCTCTGAGATGGACTAAGTGTTAACATGAAATTACATCGCCCTTCTCGGGCCATCCAGTACACGTACTAAAGCATCAAAAGACGATTATCGAGACTTATTCATCACCTAATTGGGTTTGTTGAAGTCTATATTCTAAAATAAGGTGTTAAATACCGAACATTAACAGATACACAAAAGACTTTATTTACACAAGTATGATTTTATTGATGCACTGCATTATTTATTATCGACAATATATCGATTTTCGAAAAATCGATTTTTGAGTCAAGAATAATTTTAAAAATATTGATTCTCAAAAGTAGATTTAATGTGATGTGGTCGGTTGCCGGAAATGTGCTTAACTCCGGCCATTATATGCTCTTTGTGAACATCTTCTGTGGGATTTAGGCTTCTGAATTGGAATGTAGATGTAGTTTTTGTGTGATATAACATTTCATACGTATGTTCTATGTGATTGCTAATTGGACTTTCTATGCAGGGCGGCCTTGTCATAAGGCAACACAGGCTAAGGACTTGAGGCAACACAGGCTAAGGACTTGGGCCTCAAATTTTCCGCCCAATTTTCTACGTGGTTGAAGAGGAGTATTGGGCTGGATTGGTCCTGAAAAAGAGTATTGGGCTGGCCTCAATTTTCTACGTGTTGGCACTACTTGTTTTTCTTGTGTTTTGCTTGAGGTGTGACATTGCCGATCTATTGTTTTATCTGCTTGATGGGTGCTTGCCATTCCGGCCGTTTGCTTGTTTTGTGAAAACCTATATTCATTTAAAGTGTGTTTAGCTAACATGATTTTTTTTAAATAACAAACAAACCAATGAAAAAAATATCATGTATGATTTTTTTAGTGTAATGGCGTTGTAGTTGAACATAACTTCCTATGATTATTAGACTTGAATGCAAATTACATTAATATGGCAAGGGCCTTGTTGTGTTAGTCAAATTTTAAAAATTTGGGAATCTTTGATTTGAGGTCCTCGGGAGGTGGACATGTCATCTATGGTTTTTATACGTGAATTGCTTAAAGATGAAAGAAATGTCATCACGAAAGTATTTAAAAGCATAATAAGCTCAATGAAGTGTTTTTGTTACCATATAACTATACTTGTTTCTTAACTATTTCAACTAAACATAAATTTCATACTGAAAGGGCACATCCAACATAACCGGCCTAGGGCCCTGGATATCCTAAGACCGGCCATGTTTCAATGTTTAGTATATGTCTATTTTTGTTTTTGACATAAAGTCACATCTCACTTTTGTGGGGGAAAAAGGGCATGAATGTTATATCTTCTGGTTTATACATTCTTACATGCTTATTCCACCTGTCAAATATTATAGAGTGGAAAAATTTGCTTAGGTGTTGTGCAACTGCACTATTGGAATGTTGGATGTAAACTGTGTGATTCTAATCAACTCACAGGTCACTTCGGTGCCTGTGGATATACTAGGCAAGAACCTCCCATTGGAATGTTGCATATCATACAGTCAAGTTTTGTGTTTTTTCACGATGTATGTTTACTTTGAATTTCACGTATCAATTTGTATAAGAAACTTTATTTGTGCCGTATTTTTCATATGAACATTCATGGTAAATAACAAGTTTCTTTTGCATGAATAGAATGAAACATACTCAACCTAGTGTACCATTTCTCACCACCCACATTACTCCACCATCCACCTTAATCTACCTAACCCAACCACACACAACCTACCTCACTATACCACATACTCAAACATACTTAACCATACCCGACCCTACCCTGCCTCAACCCACCTTACTCTCCTCATCTTTGTTGAAATAATGTCATAAACTCAATCGGGTTGGACCGGATCCGACCGGGTCGGATCATTATTACTATTTCTTTATGTTTATACATATATTAAATGACTTTTCCAATTATTATATATTTGTTCGTTTACCGAGCCAATTATGATATTGTATATATGATAACGTCTCTAGTGTCAAACTGTGAAAGATAAATCATAATTGTGATTATGGTTGATAAGATCTCGACTCACTTTAAAAGGTTTGATACTTAAATGTCTATAGGCGTCGTATAAGGTTAGACTAGCACGCATTAGATGTCTTCTGCCTTATGAAGATAGGGATAGATCTCATCTATCGAAGTGTATGGACACTTGGACTGTACGTGGACGTGTATTGGGGAATGCATACGTTGAGACTGACCCACTTACTTTATTAAGTGTCACACTATGTGATACTTGTGTAATTATCCTGATACCGAAGTCTTCATGACATCACGGTGTGGATTGTCATACTTTGACACTATTGAGTTTATCCTAGCCATGAGGCGATCATGCGGTAGTGATTGGGTGTGATACTGAAGCATGCGTAGGATTCATGTTGTTCGTCCGGAAATTACGTATCCTATGAATAGTACTAAATATCCGAAAGAGCATTCTTATAAGGATTATCTTACTCTCGTGAATCTTTGCAAAGTGAGAGTATATGACTATATGAGTTACTTCGAGAGAGCATTATATCTGGATTATAAGATACGGTCGTTAATGTATTGACACTCGAGATACGACCGTATGAATATTATTATAGCGATAAGATTCTATTTACACGGTAACTGTTTCACATGAAAGGTTGTAGTCATAGCACTTGACTCTTTTGATGATTGGGGGTCGTGAACGTGTTGCTATACGCTATTCATCATCGTTAGGTGTGAAGGGCATTTTGGTAAATGCATTTTATGCTTACGTCCAATATATTCAGAAACCTATCGGGTCACACACATATGATAACTAGCCGGAATTAATTTGTGGTTATAGAGATAACCGGATGAGGATTTATTTATGCCTACCATAAATTAATATTGTGGTATTTATTTATTATGAATAAATATAATACAAAATATTAATTATGTTGATTAATTGAATATATATATATATATATATATATATATATATATATATATATATATATATATATATATATATATATATATATATATATATATAATTATATATGTGCGTACACATGACATGTATATATGTGATATATTTATATATATATATATATGCGTGTGACATGTATATATGTGATATATTTATGCATATAAGCGTTTAAAAGCCGCTTAATGCACGGGAGGGGACAATGATTTTTTTTAAATACTTGGACTTGCGAATGTTTGGTTAAATCTTGTAAAATAAATTTTGCATGATGTACGAAAAACAAATGAGATACATTAAAATATGAAGTAATGATCTATTGAATGTTTGATTTCAATTAAACTTGCAAAAAATACACACACAATATGTATGTTTTGTTAACAACCCCTATTAAATGCAAAATGAAGAAGAAAAAAAGGATGTAAAAAGTTATCACTATGATATAAATAAACTACAACTCAAAAATATGTATTTTATACAAACAACGACAAAACAACTAGAGAAATGGGCCGCCATCCAGCTATCAACAACTTTTTTTTTTTAATTTTTTGTTAATATCAACTCATATACGACCTTAAGTAAACAAATTAAATTTATTCAATTTATTAACAAATAGATGGTTATCAACTATCGAAAACTATTAAAAGTATTAAGTACACCCATTTAAAGTGTTTTTTTTCTTCTTTTTGCTAGGAAAGATTGCGCCTCTTTATGCAACCGAGAAACCTACATCTCTATTATCTTCAACAATTGGCCCAGCCTTTCTCTTGCCGCTCCCTTAATTTACCCTATGTGCCAACTCTAGGACATAATATCTGCAGAAATTAGTCACAAAATTGTAAATATTAAAATAAAATAACAAAAAAAATCCACCTCAACCAACTTTTAAATGAGACAGATACGTTGCAGGTAGTAGTTAAAAGGCATTTGAACAAATAAGAATGGTTACCGTTTTAACTACAAAATACGAAAAAAAAAAATATTATCATCCTAGGTTTCTTCCATCCTTTCCATCCTTAGAAGAAATCAAGTGAACCTATAAGAAACTTTCCTACCTAACATTCAACAAGTTGAGGATGTTTCAATTGGTAGATTTTATATTAATTCACCCAAAAAGGCAAAGTTAAATAATCACCAAGAAAGCATAGTAATTTATGGTAATGTCAAAAAAATAAATATACTACTGAACGATACTACAACTGACCACCAGTCATCGAATATGAACGATACTACTGATTTGGCACATGAAGTGTGGTCTTTCATTAGTGTCTTCCACCGGCACCGGTTGTGTCACTCTGCGGAGAGGATGAGTGAAGCGATGATCGATTACTTTAAAAAAATACCATAAGCTTGCAAAAAGAAACTTACTTTGCAAAACATATTTCTTCACACCACCAGTCAGGGCATCCGGATTAGATGTACTTCCATCACACAAACTGATGCAATCAAAATATCTGTTTTTTTTCATTGTTTATTTACTTATTTCATCCATGCTGAGAATAGAAAGAAAAAAATTTAAACAAAAAAACACAAAGTAAATTGCAAATGCAGAAACTCACGGTTAATAATAACAGCAGGTGATACTATGGAATCTAGTTGTAGACGCCTACACATAAAACAGATTAACACATATAAACAATGAAAAAAAATGTATCTAGTGTATACTGCATTGGCATTTGTCACATCATAGTGATACATCTTATTAAGAAAATAAAGAAATTTACCTATGATATATTGCACTATAATAAAGCAGAGCACATTTAATCCAATTACCCAGTTTGGCACAACAGAATGTTAAAAATTGTATTCTTATTTCTGCTAGCAAATGCAGTCAATATCATGAAAAGCATGTCAATAAATATCATTTCAGAAAAGAGACAACAGATCATCCAAAAAAAAACATATGTATAGTTGAAAAGGTATTCCTCCATCAACTAGCAATATCAAAAGGAAGAAGTTGGTCAAGTAAATATCAAAAGGAATATTTTTCATTATAGAAGTGTGGATGCCTGATGTATGTCAACCAGATGATATATTTTTCCATGTTTTAAATCCTAATTCTTGAGTTTTTAGTGACGTTTTATATCAAATACAATAAATATCGTGATAATAACGGTTTGTTTATATATAGTAGATATTATAAAATCCCACTATTTTGACATATTTATAGGCTTATCAGCCTATTTTTATTATCAGAATTACCCGTGGTTTTTCTCGTTTTGTTGTGTTACAGATACCACGTGGTGACGCATTGGGGTCGTGACATAAAACCCAACGGATGCGGAAAAATAATTGTTGGTCCCTTAGAAAGGCTAACACAAGTTTAGAGGGGGGGGGGGGGGGGGTGAATAAACTTGTCACCAAAAACTTTCCCAAAACTGAAAGTACCCCAGGGACTAAGTTTTTGCCAAACTCAAACTGATGCTCAGCTCAGTTTTGTTCCTGTCCTTTAAACTTGTAAGGAGTTAGTTAATTCAGTTTTGCTAATGCAATAACTGGATTATCTTTCAGCGGATAAGATTAAGCCTTTTGTGCAATAGATGTGTCAATAAAGATCTAAACCTCCTATGTATCAGTTTTGTGCTGACTCAGTATCTAGTGTTTGCTGAGTCAAGTGATGAGATGATTATGCAATAAGTAAAACAATCATATCACAAACATAAATGTATAAAGTAAATCGACACAGAGTTTGTTTATGGAAGTTCCGGGTGGTGTAATCCCGTACGTCTCCCCTTCTCCTGTGGTGTAGGAGGTATCACTAGAATCTTGAGATAATTGTTACAAAATCCTAGCCTAATGACAGTCCTTCACGACTGATGAGAGATAAATTTATGATCATGATTACGACATTTTACCCCAATATTGATACCATTTTGAGCATTATTGTATCAAATCAAGTCAAAATTACTAAGTTTTATTCAAATATATAAGTAGTAGTTATTATATAAATTATCGTATTTTTATAAGTTTTTTATTAGTTTTTGTACCGGTTTAGTAACCGGAGTGTCGTGTCGGATTTACGTTTGGTATTTTGGTGGTTCATTGCAGGATTATACATTGACCAAGATTCCACGTAACGACATGTTTTGAGTCTAAAAGATGTGTTTAGAGGATTAGAAGAAGGTGCCACAAGCTTACGAGTTCAAACGGAGCAAATTTTCCTAAGTACTTAAACCGTAATTTATTTTCGATGGAGATTTGACCCAGCTTAGAGGCATTTTCAAGGGATGACTTCTTAATGAAAGTTGTAGATCTTCACATAAGCTTTCCAACGCACTTTGAATTACGTCAATTGGAGGTCTACAACTCAAGTTATGGTCAAGTGACTAACCGATTCGTATTAGCGGAAATCCCGAAAACGACACGACATACGAATGGCTCATCAAAACGACATTTTCTGAAGAAGTTTCCTTAATAAAAGTTGTATATCTTCAAGAAAGATTTCCAATGGATTTTGAATCAAGTCAATCGGACTTCTACAACTCAAATGGTGGTCAAGTGGCTAATCGATTCATTTAGAGGAAAATCCCGAAAACAACACGTAATATGAATGGCCCATCAAAAAGGCGTTTTCTGAAGAAGAGTCCTTCATGAAAGTTGAAGAATTTTCCGAGAGCTTAATTTTGACGTTTGAATCATAATTTTTGGAGGTCTACAACTCAAGATATGAATTTTAGAAGTTTTATAAGGATCTAGAATTGATCACCACCGGATCGATCCGGCACCAATCCGGATCGATCCGGCACCAATCCGGATCGATCCGGCCTCCCCATTTTGCTATATATACAGAGCATCAGAGAGCAGCAACTTGGCCCCTTTCTTCTTCACCTCTTTCTCTCGTCCATTTCTTTTACTTTGAAGATCATATATATATATATATATATATATATATATATATATATATATATATATATATATATATATATATATATATATATATATGATCTAGATTTTCATATTTTTCATCTCTTTTGTCTTTTTTATTTTATTTTCGGGCCCGTATATACATATGTCTATGTATGTATATATGTTTTGATAAATAATAGTAGTAATGTTGTAATGCTTTCGAGAAAATTATCAGGAAAATGCTTTTGAAAAGGTTGCTATTTTCAAGAATACAACTTAGATCCGAAGTAAACGGGTAATTTTATTGAGTTTTACTTTTTGTTGTTCTATATAATTATATCTATCTATATATATATGTGAGAATTTGATAAGTGTTTGGATCGAAAGGCTAAATTTGGTTTTAATAGAGTTTTGTCATCTTGACAGAATGCTATTATGTAAAACTTCCAGCCATTTAATCCATGACATTTTGACAGAATTTGATATATATATATATATATATATATACTATATCTATGTTAAACTAAAAATATATCTAGCCAAGATATGAATCTGAATTAGTTAATCTTTTGGTAAAATGAATGATCGAGTCTGGTAATAATGATTAAAATCAATTATGATGAATCTCTTTCTTTCTGCGCTTAATGAAACGTTAAAATTGAAAGACCGGAGGGTAAAATTGGCCGAGTGAAAACGTGACAACGGAACCCAGTTTCCTACCCGGGGGTAGATTTGTTTTGGGAGAAATGAATCTTATTATAATTTGTACTCGAGATCGTAATAATGTTAAATCATCAGTTTAATTGAAACTTAAACCGGAAAGTTGAATCGTCCGGCTTTGACAACCGGAGCCTTTTAAATAAAATTGACCGTTTGACGAACGGAATGACTCCTTTTTATCTAAAGGTAGATTTGTACTCGGGACCCGTTCGAAAAACCGTAACGATTGTGGACCTTGGGACCGATGCAATGGACATATGACAATTTCATACGCTCGTGTGAGGAGGAGTTGTCTAGCTTAGGAGTACACCGATTCATACATAATTTACACCTTGAATAAAGGAAGATCGTCTCATTTATTTCTACTAAAAGATATTGATTCAAGAAAGTATTCTTGGCTAGATCCAAAAATATATCTATATATCTATTTGTATTTATTTACCGCTTTACTAACAATCTAACTAATCTAACTATCTAACCCGAGGAAAATGATAAACCGAGACTTAGATCGAGTTAATAATAGCTTCTTGGTGTTTAACCCCACTTAAAAGAATTACCATGTTTTCCCGAGGAATACGACCCGACTCACCAGACTAGCACTACAATTTGACCCGGTACACGCCGGTTAGGATCTGTATAGCCTAGGTAATGTCCGTCGCCTTTTCGGCGCCGTTTCCAAGGTTAGGTTTAGCATTTTGGCGCCGTTGCCGGGGAAACGAAGGCATTGTGTCTCGGGAAACGACGCTAGGAAAATTTTGGCGCCGTTGCCGGGGAAAACGTCGCTAATTTCTTTCTTTGTGTCTAGGGTTACTACTTGTATTAGCTCAAAATTCTCGAGGATAAGTCAACACTCTTCTTATCACATTTCTATTTTTATTTTCCGTTGGTATCTACCTTATTTTAGTTACCAATTTTCTTCTTCTACCAAATTCGAGTTATTTTCTATTTTCGATAGTAGAAAGTAAACGTGGTCATAACAGCCGAGGATAAGTCAATACATTTCTCAATCTCATTTGTATTTTTATTTTCATTGGTACCTACCTATTTGGTAAGATATCAATTTTTTTATAAAAATACTCGATAAATACCGAGTGGCTTCGGTAATTACCGAGAGAGAGAGAGAGAAAAAAAAAAACCGGAAAAAAAAACCGGAAAAAAAAAAAAAACAACAAAAAAAAAAAACTACTCGGTAAATATCGAGTGGATTCGGTAATTACCGAGGAGAAAAAAAAATGTGGTTTTTTTATCGATTTTGTGTTATTTTCTATTCGATATTTTCAATTCCACAAGAATTGTCAAATCGAGTTACGAAAATGGCCGAAACCGTTGGTGAAACACCTGAACAAGGGATTGCTCATGCTCAAGGGTATGGCCAAAACCTTAATCAGAATTTACCTCAACCTAATAAAAGAATCGAATAATAGAAATAATCGAATCGGAATAAGCATAATCGTAATAATCGAAACCACCTAACCCGAGACCTATATGTGATCGACCGTAAGAAGGTACCAGATTAATAATCCAATTCGTTTACCCAATAAAGGAGCCAATAATTTCGAAATAAAATCTCATCTTTTTGGTTTAATTGACACAATAGCCCAATTTCTAGGAGAAGATGATGAGGATCCACATCATCACCTCTATCTTTTCGAAGAATTGTGTAATACAGCCAAAAGTCATGGTGCTCATCGGGAATTAACGAGGATGTCTATGTTTCCTTTTTCTTTAAAAGGAAGAGCACGAGATTGGTTTTTGTCACTTCCACATCATTCATTGACTAGTTGGGAGGAGATTCAATCCGAGTTCTTAAAGCAATATTTTACTCCTGGTAGAAAATTGGAATTAATAGTCGAAATTGCCAACTTTAAACAAGGATCTGAAGAAACGTTTGGGAATGCTTGGGAAAGATTTAAAAAGTTATTAAGAGCTTGTCCCGATCATGGTTATTCCTTAGATATGCAAATCCAACTTTTCTGTCGTAAATTAAGGAAAGACTCACGTGCAGATGTAGATCATGCATGTGGTGGTTCGTTAATGATGAGTGAAGCCCAAATAGTTTACGATGCTATAGAAAAGATTTCCAAAAATAATCGTATGTGGGAAACCGTTTCTAGCACAAGAAAAGTAGCCTTTGCAGGAGAATGTACATCGAATGCGGAAGTTCTAGCACACTTGAAGAATTTGAGTAGGAAATTTGATGGTTTACAACAGAATAAGAACCTGAGTTCGGCAAATAGTAAAACAAATGAATACTCAAGTCATGATAATGTGTCATTAGGGATGGAAGAACCGAAGGTTATTCAAGGGAAAAGGTGAGTTTTTTAAAACAGCATAGGAATTTGAACGACGCGTATTCAAACTCGTTTAATGCTATAAGAAGAGATCACCCTACTTTTCATTGGTCTGAAACCCCTAGTAAGCAAGGACAACCACCGTATCCAATCCAATATAAGAATCCAAATCTAGTTTATCAAGGAGATACCTCGAATCAGAATCTACAATCATTACCTAGATCATATCCACAACATACCACTCAAAGCATACCAGTCACCAAAGGTTCAACTCAACCTGAAGGAGTTGATAAATGGGAGAAATTAATGGAAAATCTGATGGGTATGGTATCTACTCAAGCTCAAAATATGGAAACCATGATGACTTCTATAGGTACAATCACTAAGGATATGAATACACTGAAAACATCTATGAGTGGACATAACACAAGGATGAGAACTATAGAAGCTTCATTACGGAATATGGAATATCACTTGACTAGAGAAGGAGAACGTAAAAAAGTAGACCCCGTGAGGACTACCAAGTAATATCGAAAGAAACCTGAGTGGGGTAAATGCCGTTATTACCAGAAGTGGAAGGATCTATGGAAGTAATGGATTAGAAAACATGAGAATTAATGAAGTAGAGGATGATTTAGATGGTAAATTTGAAAAGGATATGGAAAATAAACCGGAATTCACTAAAGAGGAAGAGGACATTATTGAAGATTTCCTAAGACAGAACAGATATATTGAACCTGAAAATGAGGAATGGGTCAAGATTCCTAGAATATTGAAAAATCCAAGAATGAGTAGAACCTTGACCAATGATCATGTTGAGAATGAATCAAGTTTGGAAGGGCCAATTCAAACCGAACCTTACCCGGCTCAACCTAAATTCACATCGGTTCAACCTGGAAGGGCATCACCATATCCACTGCATATTTTGAAGAAAAAGGTACTGAATGATGACACACTATGTCTTCAAAAGGCACAATCATTCAAGGAAGCTTTACCATCTTCATCTAACGACAAGGGTAAGGGAGGTATTCATTCTAACCCTATTGATCTTGAATTACTCCCCCATTCCCCGAAAAATGAAATGAAAAAGATGAAGTTGGATAATAAGTATGCATATTTTCTTGACACTTTTCGGCACTTAAATATTAATATCCCTTTCATCGATGTTTGTAAGAGAGAGTTTAGTTTGGGAGTTAATCATGAGAGCGTTGTCTTCAACATTTACATTTCATTGAAATATCCATGCATTACACTAGAATCTAGTTCTTGTGTAGACACTTTGTGTTCCCTTGTTGTGGATTGTACTAACACGCAGGTAATTGAAGAAGATGACTTTAGCAATAATATGAAGGCTCGCAAACCGAAAGCTCGAAAATCAAAGGAAAAGGTCAAGAATCGTGTGGATTGGTGGAAATTGTCTAACCTCTGTTGGAAACCAGTATTGAAGAAGGATGCGGTGCGTGAGGATGACCCACCACCAGTACATTAGAAAACTAAAGCACGATAAAGTCTGGCTATAGACTATAAATGTAGTCAATGACGGGTACTATCCTTCCTTTTTACTCCTTAAGCATTTATTTTTAGTGGATTATGTGCTTAATTGTTACGTGCTTTTGTGAGTAATTGTTAGAAGTATCTCGTTTTGTTTAGTATATTATATTAGTTAATCATTATCATTTTGGTCGAGCAAACGACGTTAACCAAAAGCGCTACCGGGAGGCAGCCCGTAAAAATGTTAAATATAATAATTACTCATACTTTGGATGGTACTTTGCGAATACTTCGGATTGATTTTCATTTTGTTTCACCAAGTCTTAGGATGAATGTTTGAATGTCATTATAACGGGAATGATTAGGTGGTTATCCGAAAATCCCGAGGGAAAAAAGAGAAAATTCAAATGCGTCATTTCTTGGACTTAGGTTGTTCGAACGATTTGAAATAACCCTTGAGGATCTGGGTATAAAAGACTCAGAGTTAATACTTGTCACATATTTCATATCATGATCTAGTCTTGTTTTAAATTTCAAAAATAATGTGTGACATGTATTAGTTCAACTACGTGGAATATTGTGTGTTTTAAATCAATAAAAGTTTATGTGGTGTGTTTATCTACCCTTTTGCATTACACTTGTCACACTCCACATACTTTTATTTTATTTGCACACACAACGGTCATAACTTTGACCCACCCACCCACCCTTTCATATCATCCCGGTATTTGTTTTGACTTGTTTTAGTGCACCATTGCTTTCCCAACAACTTATTTACACTCACTTTACATTGAGGACAATGTAAGTTCGTAAGTGGGGAGTGGAGTCGTTGGTCTAGCAATGACATTAATGTTTATTTTGTATCAATAAAACCCTTAGTTTTTGATTTTTTTTCGAGCATTATTTAGTTGATTAAAATAAATTGTATAAGGTATATATTTCATGGATTTGAAGATATAATGATCAATTTGGATGTGTATAACCAATGTGAACCGTAAGTGCATTGTAATTCCAAATATAGTTGTGTAACATGAATTCCTTCACGTAAGCCTTTGATATTGAAGCGAAAATTTTAAACTGTATCCATTCAGTATTCTAGTGATTTATCTTATAATAGCAGTAACTTAGTACCTAATTTTTGAACGTGTACTGTGAATATCTGAAGGTTTGAATGTGATAGAGAGGATATAAGTTAAGTTTATGAAAAAAAAAATATAAAAAAAATAAAAAAATAAATAAAGATGAACTATCTATATGTCGGTTGTAGCTACCAATGATTTGAGTGCAGTAGGGCGTTATCACGAAACGTCCTATATCACTATGAGGTTTAAAAGCTCCCGACTGCCTGATGATAGAAGTCCAGCTAGGGTGTTATCACGAAACGTCCTATTGCTGGGAATGAAGGCATATGCTACACATGTGAAATTAAGTTCAAAAAAAGAAAAAAATAAAAAATAAAAAATAAAAAATTTAAGCGTGGTTGAAAACTTAGTTATCTTCTGACTATCCCCAGTATAAACTGAATGATATGCTTTAGGGATTATCCTAATAAGTACTCGGAAGAACTTTGTGTGGAACTGGTTAATGCTTATACCTAGGAAAGTCATTAGGGTGGTCGAATGGATATTTGTGTGTTTTGCTTGATTTATTCAAGAGAGGATAGTGGAAATTGAAAAGGCTTGTCACACACACTCTGTTATACATTTATATTGAGGTTAACGCCTGGTTGTAATTCTAATGGTTGTATTATCTGGTTGTTCCTTATACCTTCTATCTTCATGAATTTATCTCTTATTCATTTTGTTTTATCGCTTGTTTTGATCGAGGACGACCAAAAGCTAAGTAGGGGGTTGTGATGAGAGATAAATTTATGATCATGATTACGACATTTTACCCCAATATTGATACCATTTTGAGCATTATTGTATCAAATCAAGTCAAAATTATTAAGTTTTATTCAAATATATAAGTAGTAGTTATTATATAAATTATCGTATTTTTATAAGTTTTTTATTAGTTTTTGTACCGGTTTAGTAACCGGAGTGTCGTGTCGGATTTACGTTTGGTATTTTGGTGGTTCATTGCAGGATTATACATTGACCAAGATTCCACGTAACGACATGTTTTGAGTCTAAAAGATGTGTTTAGAGGATTAGAAGAAGGTGCCACAAGCTTACGAGTTCAAACGGAGCAAATTTTCCTAAGTACTTAAACCGTAATTTATTTTCGATGGAGATTTGACCCATCTTAGAGGCATTTTCAGGGGATGACTTCTTAATGAAAGTTGTAGATCTTCACATAAGCTTTCCAACGCACTTTGAATTACGTCAATTGGAGGTCTACAACTCAAGTTATGGTCAAGTGACTAACCGATTCGTATTAGCGGAAATCCCGAAAACGACACGACATACGAATGGCTCATCAAAACGACATTTTCTGAAGAAGTTTCCTTAATAAAAGTTGTATATCTTCAAGAAAGATTTCCAATGGATTTTGAATCAAGTCAATCGGACTTCTACAACTCAAATGGTGGTCAAGTGGCTAATCGATTCATATTAGAGGAAAATCCCGAAAACAACACGTAATGGGAATGGCCCATCAAAAAGGCGTTTTCTGAAGAAGAGTCCTTCATGAAAGTTGAAGAATTTTCCGAGAGCTTAATTTTGACGTTTGAATCATAATTTTTGGAGGTCTACAACTCAAGATATGAATTTTAGAAGTTTTAGAAAGATCTAGAATTGATCACCACCGGATCGATCCGGCACCAATCCGGATCGATCCGGCCTCCCCATTTTGCTATATATACAGAGCAGCAACTTGGCCCCTTTCTTCTTCACCTCTTTCTCTCGTCCATTTCTTTTACTTTGAAGATCATATACATATATATATATATATATATATATATATATATATATATATATATATATATATATATATATATATATATATATATATATATGATCTAGATTTTCTTTTTCATCTCTTTTGTCTTTTTTATTTTATTTTCGGGCCCGTATATACATATGTCTATGTATGTATATATGTTTTGATAAATAATAGTAGTAATGTTGTAATGCTCGAGAAAATTATCGAAGGAAAATGCTTTTGGAAAGGTTGCTATTTTCAAGAATACAACTTAGATCTGAAGTAAACGGGTAATTTTATTGAGTTTTACTTTTTGTTGTTCTATATAATTATATCTATCTATATATATATGTGAGAATTTGATAAGTGTTTGGATCGAAAGGCTAAATTTGGTTTTAATAGAGTTTTGTCATCTTGACGATGAAGGCTATTATGTAAAACTTCCGGCCCATTTAATCCATGACATTTTGACAGAATTTGATATATATATATATATATATATATATATATATATATATATATATATATATATATATATATATATATATACTATATCTATGTTAAACTAAAAATATATCTAGCCAAGATATGAATCGAATTAGTTAATCTTTTGGTAAAATGAATGATCGACTCGGTAATAATGATTAAAATCAATTATGATGAATCTCTTTCTTTCTCGCGCTTAATGAAACGTTAAAATTGAAAGACCGGAGGGTAAAATTGGCCGAGTGAAAACGTGACAACGGAACCCGTTTCCTACCCGGGGGTAGATTTGTTTTGGGAGAAATGAATCTTATTATAATTTGTACTCGAGATCGTAATAATGTTAAATCATCGCTTAATTGAAACTTAAACCGGAAAGTTGAATCGTCCGGCTTTGACAACCGGAGCCTTTTAAATAAAATTGACCGTTTGACGAACGGAATGACTCCTTTTTATCTAAAGGTAGATTTGTACTCGGGACCCGTTCGAAAAACCGTAACGATTGTGGACCTTGGGTCGATGCAATGGACATATGACAATTTCATACGCTCGTGTGAGGAGGAGTTGTCTAGCTTAGGAGTACACCGATTCATACATAATTTACACCTTGAATAAAGGAAGATCTGTATCATTTATTTCTACTAAAAGATATTGATTCAGTAAAGTATTCTTGGCTAGATCCAAAAATATATCTATATATCTATTTGTATTTATTTACTGCTTTACTAACAATCTAACTAATCTAACTATCTTACCCGAGGAAACCGATAAACCGCGACTTAGATCGAGTTAATAATAGCTTCTTGGTGTTTAACCCCACTTAAAAGAATTACCATGTTTTCCCTGAGGAATACGACCTGACTCACCAGACTAGCACTACAATTTGACCCGGTACACTGCCGGTTAGGATCTGTATAGCCTAGGTAATGTCCGTCAGCTTTCTGGCGCCGTTTCCAAGGTTAGGTTTAGGTCTGTCAACGACACCCTAGTTTCACTGTCTACACATAATGAAGAAAGGTAAGATTGCTCCCTTCACTCTGCACACTGATCTTTCGGAGGTGGAATGTCTCCTTCACCAGCTCACCACTAGCACAAACACAGTCCGCAGACTGCACCAACAGCTGTGGCAACCAAGTTGCAAACGTATGAGGAAAGGTGGAGTTGCTCTCCTCAAACTATGCACAGCCCCCTTTTTCACAAAAGTTAGGTTTAGAATTAATCAAGAGATTAATTCAGTGAGCTGCTTGCTTCTTCTGGATTTGACGTTGCAGCTCCAAGATGCCTCTTTCCCCATTAATGGGTTACTGGATCTTTCTTTTTAATATTCAAGGCAATTCTATTGGCTTCCCCTTTTCTAGATAAGAAATCTGATTTTCTGGATCTGGATCTTTAGATATATGCTATTAAAACCTTTTTCAGATCCCTCTCTTTTTAGTGTTTTCCTTTGTGTATTTATAGGGGTGATGTAACGGTCACTAGCTTTTGTAGCCGTTACATTTGTTGTTTAGCCAACGCTCATATGTACGACCTTTTGTCGTATTGTCAATTCAAATTTAACAAGGCCTTAACTCAGTTTTCTACTCTTCTTCAAAACTGAGTACCTCATATATTTGACATGCGACCTTAATTGACTGAGTCATAGTACACCATCCAGTTTCTTCTTCTGGTAACTGATAATCTTTGTCCTTAAGATTATTCAGTTTTACATGATCTATAGTTCAGTTTCAGGTCACCACGGACTTGCCTGAATCCTGACTTATAGTCACGACTTAATCAGCTTCTAACTGAGTTTGCCACCTCAGTTCTTCAGTCTTCGATAACTGAGTCTGTGTCCCTCAGTTCTTCAATCTTCTTCAGTTTTCTCATAACTAAGTCTGATCCCTCAGTTTTCCATAAGTATACTCAGTTTGCTTATTATGACTCAGTTGTTCGCCTAGTTCCTATTTATTACAATGCTTGTCTGAAACAACCTATACAAGGTTCAGACTCTAGATAGAACTTATACATTTTCTCTAGACCATTTCTTGCTTCTTCTTTCATTTTGCACTATAACAGTTAGTTATGACTTCATCATCATGGGTTGTAAGTGATCTTACTAATTACGTGACGAATCATCATCAAAACACAGATATTATTTCCAACAATTTCCCCCTTTTTGATGATGTACCATAACCCTCCCTAAAAGCAATAATAAAAGAATAATGCAAGATATCACAACAAATTAAAATAACAAACTAAAAACAACTGAGTTCATTACATTGCAAACTGAATAACTGGATTCATTTCAATTTTCCTTTTTCCAAAATTATCATCTTTTCACCAAGAAAAATGCTTCTTTTTGTTTCTAGAAGCCTCCTTGCTTTTCCTTCTTCTGTTGATTCATTATCTCTGGGTTTGATATCCAGATACTCATTGATCAGCCGATTTGCTTCTTCGTTTTCTTGGTTTTTAAGATTTACCAAAATTTCCTTAATCTCCTCCTCCATTACCTTCACTTCTTCTTTTGATATAAGATCAATCTTCTTTTCTTTTGGCTTCAGGATATCTTCCCCCTTGGTTTTTGTCTCATTGCCTCCATCTGCCTTTAAATTTTCCTTCAATCTGGCACAAATTGCAAGCTTCTTCCTGATGTTCAACACAACTTTAACTGAGGCTTCTTCATCTTCCTCAGTTCTTGTTTCTTCAAAGGTTTCTTCTGCAATTAGCTCTTCAATCAGATTATCAACTACTTCTCCATTTTGTTGAATTGCAAGTAGATCAGCATCTACTTGTCTATCTTGTTCTTCAACCAACAGTCTGGCATAGACCTCTTCAGCTTTATCAGCATCAGCATCACCTTCAGCTTCATCACCTTTAGTTTTATCTTCCCCTTGTTTGAAGATATGCAGAAGCTTTCTTCAAATAACTTGCGCAAGGTGATGATGTTGGAGTATTTGTTTAGACCTGAGTAATGTGCTTTTCCAATTAATTCATGTAAATTGTAAAGTTTCTGCTGTAGAGTCTGCATCAGGCTTTCGATGATCTCTTTTCATCCTTCCAATCTTTCTTCAATTTCAGTTAATTGGCGCTGAGATCCTTCAGTTGCAGATTTGCTTCAAGACGCTTCATGAACTTGAGATGAGGAGCTGGCTTCATGATAATGAAAATGAAAGTCATGACTTGATAACTCTCTCTCATACTCAGTCACGCAAAATTCAGCATCTTCCAAGGCTTCTCTTTGCTCTTCAGTAAATTCTTCATGCATTTCAGTCGGAAGATCACTTTCTTCAGTATCATCTTCAATTAGAATAGTATTTTCAGTTTCAGTTTTCTTTGATAGATGTTTGTTCCATATCATTCTTTGTCTTCTCAAGGTTCTGTCATCCAAACTTACAATTTCTCTTGAGCTAGAGTCTGAAGTCTCTCATTTCTTCTTCAACGATTTTCCTTTTCTTCGCTCCACTGAACGTTGATTTCTGTTTCACTTCCTGTGTATGGTTGGTCTGCTGACTCATTCAGCAGATCATCAAAGATGTCCATTACTGGCAAAGGGGCTGGCATGTCAGCAAGATGTCTAGGCTTTCCTAATACCTGTTGAAATAGAGGGAAATAAGTCTCACGGAATTGAGTATTCTTAGCAACAAAGATATCTTTGTTGGTAATGTTTAAGAGAATAGCACTCTTGGATGTGTTTGAATTCCTAAGATAGACACAAATCCTACATATCGAGTCAAATTTCGTCATGTATTACTCAAGTGTGCAAGAAAAAACTAAACAACCAAAATCCTTAAACACAGAATAATCTGGTTTAGTGCCATAAAGCACCTCATGTGGAGTGCTTTCCTTCAGCAGCGGTGTATGTGTAGCATTAATTAATTTTACAGCATGTAAAAGACAAAAACCCCAATATTCAATAGGTAAATTACTCTAAAACCTCAGTCCCCTGGCAACATTCAACAGATGCAGATGTTTTCTTTCAACAATGTCATTCTGTTCAGCTGTGCTAACACGGGATGTCTGATGTATGATGCCCCGCTGAGCATAAAAATCAGTGAGCTGGAACTCAACTCCATTATTAGATCTGATAACTTTGAATATTTTGTGAAATTGTGTAGAAACAATTTTAACAAAATATTTAACAAGGTCAGAAGCTTCAGATTTGCGCCTCATAAGAAAAACTCAAGTAATCTAGAAATATCATCTACAACAGTGAGAAAATACTATTGTCCATTCACAGTATGTTGTCTCAAAGGACCCCAAACATCCATATGAACAAGGTCAAAAACAGAATTTACAGTAGTTGTACTTAATGGAAATGATTTTTTCTTTATTTTTCCATAGGGCAAACATAGCTGATGTCATGATTGCAAAATCTGACATCAGCAGTCTGTGAACTAATGACTTGCAGTCTCTTTTCTGGCAAGTGTCATAGTCTGTAGTGCCATAAAGGGCATCATCTAATCTATCAGTTAAGGTGTGATTCTCTACAGCATTAACACGAGAAAGTCTGATTGGTTGATCCATGACATAGAGTCCTCTGTGTAACTCAGTTGAACCAATAATTTTCTTGTTCTTGTCCAGTAAAACACACTTGTTAGCAGAAAAAACAGTTGCACATTTTGTATGATTAATAAAAGAAGGTAAAGATAATAGGTTATATTTAAAACCACGAATGCAAAAAACATCATGTAGGACTAGCTGAGGGTTTACCCTTACTTGACCTATATGTGAAACAGAAACATTACTTTCATTAGGTAATCCCATTTTATACCAGATGAATGTTTTGGATTATTTAATAGATCTAATGATCCTACAATTTGATCTGTGGCACTAGAGCCCAAGATCCATTGTATAGATCTTACTAAATTTAAATCACATGTCTCTGTTGCAGGTGAGAAGTGTGTGACAATCTCAGCAGATTGTCCAATGGCAAATCCTGCATGTCTATGAAGATTAGAACTCAACAGAGCCATCAACTTGTCAAGTTACTGTGCAGTAAGATTTGGAAATCCTGGTCCAACAGACCTATCTTGGGCCTGATCTTCTTCTGCTGATTGTTCTTCCTCTTCCAAATTAGCCCTTTTGACTTGAAACCAAGAGGATAACCATGTTTCTTATAACAAGTCTCTTCAGTGTGACCATTAAATCCACAGAAACTACATTGTATCTTCTTGGGATTTCTAGGTTTGGCATAAGCAGCAGTGACAAAATTTGTTCTGCTGGCTGTTGGATTTTGCCCCTGTCCATTCTCTTGTATCACAGAATCTTGATTCTTGGCCTTGTTAGCCACATAAAACTTTTGTCTCTCAAATTTAATTGCCATAGCAAATGCATCATGGATTTCTGGAAAAGGCACCATCAGTATTTCATGTGAAATCATTGGTTCAAACTCATCCCTTAAACCTTTAAGGAATGTCATGACATGTTCCGCCTCCATATGATCCATTAGTGTGCTGATTGCATTACAGTGACATTGAGGGACACAAGAACAGACAGACACTGGCCTGATGGTCTTGATTTCTTCCCATAGGACCATCAATTTTTTAAAGTACTTATTGACAGAGTCATTACCTTGTTTTAGTAGATGCATATCATCAAGAAGATCTGAAAACCTTAAGGCATCAACATTAGAAAATCTTGCAGCAAGATTCTTCCAAACTGCATGTGCACTCTTGAAATACATCAAAATTTGTGCAATGGTGTTCTCCACAGAATTCAGAATCCATGATCTTACCATTGTATCACATTGTCTTCATGCATGAAAGTCTGATGAATCTGCTTCTGGCTTTTTGATTGTGCCGTCTACGAAGCCAATCTTATTCTTGGTGATTAATACCTTCTCCATAGATATCTTCCATGGATTATAATTGTTGCCATTCATTATGTTATGAAATCACTAGTTTAACGCAGCGGAATTTAAAATTTGATTTCCTTTTCTAGATCGTTCTTCGTTTAATGCAATAAACACATTAAGTAGTTTGACGGTTATACCTTGATGATCTACTAGATCGTCGCTTTGACCGTCAACGGAGAGTAGTTCAATGCGCAAGCCGTCCACGCGTCCGGCCTCTATCGCTAATCCACACGAACCCCTCGCCGGAATCCTCCTTGGATTGCTACCAGAAAAACTCCGGCTGCTAGACCGGACATTTTCTTCCCTCACAAACTTACTATGGAGAGCTCTCTATTTTACACAAGAATTATGAATTCTTGCAATTGTGTTGTACAAAAGAGCTTGACACCCACTTCCCTTTTATAGAGGAGGTGGCGCCCCAATAGTAGTGTGGAGGAGAAGAAAACCTTTTTCTAATAAAATAAGGAAAATCAACTAGATTGATTTATCTCTTTAATTATAATTTATTTTGTCAATATCATATATTGATTATAATTATCTTATTACCATAAATCTATTTTTCAAAATCAATTAATATATTATATTAATATCATGGCAATCTTTATTAATTAAAGTGCACAATCCAAGTGTATCTTATACACACAAAAGTGGCGCCCCATTAGTCAACAAATTGACTTCCGGAATATTCTTTAATTAATCTAATTTGTACATAATTAATATCTTGTATTTTATTTATTCATAATAAATAAATACCACCATATTAATTTACCACTATAACCTTTATAGTCTAGAGATAAACTTTCCTTATTTGGTTATCAACTATAACCGCATTTTAATCCGACTCGATGTTCATATGTGTGTTGTTGGGAAGATTTTGCATCATTAAAACAAAAGAAAATTTATAAACCTATACTACCATGCAAAACTACCTCCTAACCGGCCGAATACCGGGTAGTTGCTAGTAAAGTTGGATAAGTACGGGTATCGATCCTCAGGGAAAAGGGCTGTTGAATCTAATTTTATTAACCCTCTCAATTGTTACTCAAGAAAACAAATAAACGAAGAACGAATAAAACAACTAAAATAAATCTAAGCTAGAATAAATAAAAACGACCTAAACTAAGGATACATGGGATCAAACAAAGCACAAACCTACGTGATCTCAATCCTAGTTCAATTCATTATTCTAATTCAAGTTGTGGTTTCACCTTTTCACGAGATATAAACCCCTAATTCCTTAGTGGATCTATTCTCAAGCTACGGATTCCTAATTCCTTAGTAAATCCAATTTATCAATCTCTACTCTCTCGTAAGTTGAAACTGATTTTCAATACAAAACTCGGTGTAGATTCAAGTTACTCTCGTATAATCGAATCTAACAACCTAGATGATTAACCTATTAACTTGTCATCATTAACGGCTAAAGATCCTATCTTTCTATGGTGATCTAACGTTACTCAACTTCCGTATGTTGTAACTATCAATCGTAAACGATCTCCCGATTCAATTCACACATAGCATCATAATCATAAAAAGATACAAAATAAATTAAAGATCATGAAAATAAACTAGAGATTGAATAAATTAAAAAGAGATTAAACTCACAAGGTTTGGTACATGGATGAACTCATGAATCGAAAACGGAAAAAAAACTACATCTAATCTAACCCGGATCACCCGAGCACAAGGCTCGGGTGATCGGCCTTGAAACTTGCTCTCAAGAGGCCGCCGCTTTGTGTGAAAAGTCGGCTGAATAATTTGTGTGTAATTAGGGTTCATGCGGGCTGCTGTATTTATAATCATCAAAGGCGGTTGCTACAGTAACCTGTATGTCGGCTGAATGAAATTGGGTCCAAACGCTCGTTCACCTGCATGGACGCCCGTCCAAGCTAAACCAGACGGAAGGTGGACGTTCGTTTAGCTGCAGTCTGAACTCTCTGTATCAAAATTAAGCTCCTGAACGCTGGTTTGAGAGGCTTGAACGCTCATTCATGCACATGCTGAACATCCTGTACTGAATCCTTTATTGGAATAAAACTTCTAAAATTCATATCTTGAGTTGTAGACCTCCAAAAATTATGATCCGAATGTCATAATTAAGCTCTCGGAAAACTCTACAACTTTCATTAAGGACTCTTCTTCAGAAAACGCCTTTTTGACTAGCCCGTCGTATTACGAGTCGTTTTCGGGATTTTCCACTAGTTTTAGCAACAGCATCCAAACTTGTAACGCTCATATCTCGGGCCTCATAAGTCGGAATGAAGTGATTCAAAATCCTGTAGAATCCTCTCTTCAAGCCCTACAAATCTTCTCTTGAGGTCGAGAGTCAAATCAGTGTATATCATATCAAGAACTGCATAGGAAGTTCGGCTGCTTGAAAGCTTCATTCCAAGCTTTA
Source organism: Gentiana straminea (assembly GCA_036785695.1). Taxonomy (NCBI): domain Eukaryota; kingdom Viridiplantae; phylum Streptophyta; class Magnoliopsida; order Gentianales; family Gentianaceae; genus Gentiana; species Gentiana straminea. The sequence continues at coordinate 12,282,573 of JAVUPR010000048.1, forward strand.
TCTCCATCTTACTTCCATTTCACTTCTCTTCCATGCAAAACCTCATCATTTAATCCTCTTGCATGCCAAAATATGTATCTATAACATAGGAAAATATACCAAAACGTAACACAATCCCAAAATAACATAAAATCACAATTTAAGCACATAAATCGTTACATTTTGCGATTACCCTATTAAAAACACTATTTACTCAATTAATCGATTATAAGCTCGATTTCTATGAAAAACATCCATATACGGGGGAAATTGATGAAAAATATATCATTAAAAACACTACAAATTGACCCAGAACATGTGTGACCTGATAGGCTTCCGAATATGTTGGCCGTAGACACAAAGTGCAATTTACTAAAATGCCCTTCATACCTAACGATCACGGGATAGCGTCTAGCAACACACCGTGACCCCCAATTATCGGAAGAGTCAAAAGCAATGACTACTACCTTTCATGTGAAGCAGTTACCGTGTAACTTACAATCCTATCGCTATAATAATATCCATACGATCGTATCTCGAGTGTCAATACATTGACGATCGTATCTTATAATCCGGATATCATGCTCCCTCGGAATAACACATTTACTCCCACTTTGCAAAGATTCTCGAGAGCTAGACATTCCTTATAAGAAGGCCATTTCGGATATTCAATCCCAATCATAGGATACGTTATTCCCGGACAACCAATCATGTATACTCCGCATGCTTCAATATCATACCCAATCACTACCGCATGATCGCCCCGTGGTTAGGAGAAATCTCAATAGTGTCAAAGCATGACAATCCACACCGTGATGCCATGAAGACTCCGGTCAAAAGGATAATTACACAACCGCCACATAGTGTGACACTTAATGTAAGTGGGTCAGTCTAACGTACGCTGTTAAGGGTGAATTTATACGATTTATAACGCTATATTCTACGATATTTTTCCCCGTAATTGTACTAAATTGCATAAGAAACGAGGGTTTAATGGATATATTGAGCAAATGATATTTTAGAAGAGTTAATCGCAAAATAGGTTGATTTATGTGTTTTAATTGTGATTTTATGATTATTGGAGCATTATTACATTTTGCGATGTTTTTATGTGTTATAGGTACATGTTTGAGGCTCAAAAGATGATCAAAGGTTGATTAAGTTCGAGCTAATTGATGATAAAAGAGATAATGAAGAAGTGGGATAGAGATAGAAGAGATAAAGATAAATAAATCAAAATCGATCATATCAAACTGGCGTCCAGAATCTCCGTCCAGTGGACGGGCGTCTGGTGTAATTGAACGAGCGTCCAGGATGTCATCTTTGATTCAGGAAGTTTGGACGCTGGAGTGGACGCCGTCTGGACGAGCGTCTGGTCATGACTCGGCCCGATTCGAAGTTTTATTGAAGAGTGGACGGGCGTTCAAGGTTTCAGACGGGCGTCCGGTGGCCGACTTAGCAGAACCGACTTTGAAATCTATATATAGTCGGCTGTTTTCTCCACAAAAGAGGATCATACACGCATCATTCAAAACCCTAAACCTAGGGGCGGCTTTAGGCTGCGTTTTTCATCTTTTTATTCCTATTTTTATGCTCTTAGTTTAGATTAAACATTAGTTACTTTTTATGCAATTTTTACGCAAATTTGAGTTGTCGAGGATGTTCGAGAGGCTAAAAGCTTCATCAAACGAGTATTGTGAAGCCGTCCAACAATTGTTGATTACGGATTTTATCAACACAAAATAAACAAGTAATAATCCGGTTAACCTCAAGTATAAGGATCGTAGTAATAGCGGTTAATGCCGGGTCGATCTTACGGGGAACTAAACGATTGTGGTTTCTAGTTTTTATCTAACTAACCTATGTCACGATTACTAAGCTAAATAACGGATAAAACTAAACGAATACCGTAAATTAAACTTAACTAAAACGTAAAACTCGGACAAGAGATGATCTAAAGCCAGGAAAGATACGGGCCGCGAACCAATTTAAACTAACTAATCTAAGGTGCGTATAAAAGTAAACTAACTAGACAAATTCAAGCTTTTAAGGATTTAAATCAAATTTATAACGAGCAAACGAGGATTGATCCACCTATCCAACAAGCATTGATTCCCTATCTCGATTATATTGCGCTTTTATTCAAAGTTGTGATTCACCTTACCTAAACATGAACCCTAATTCCTTAGAAAGTTCATCTATCAATCTACTATCTTCCGATGTAAGATTAACGCGTTAAATAACCAAAGGTGCAAACTTTGTGTTTATAATCTAAGAATCGACCTATTAACTTCCGTTATGATAGATTCGAATTACTATTCTTATTCATGGTGATCTAGGGTTTATTAAGACTTCCATCAACAATAAACAATCAACACATGCATATCTTCCGATATAAAAGCAAATTAAACATGAATAAGCATGAATAAGAAACAACCTTTATTAAAAACTCACAAGATAATCGAAGAAAACGAAATCAACAATTGTTGGACGGCTTCACAATACTCGTTTGATGAAGCTTTTAGCCTCTCGAACATCCTCAAGAACTCAAATTTGCGTAAACAAGGCATAAAAAGTAACTAATGTTTAATCTAAACTAAGAGCATAAAAATAGGAATAAAAAGATGAAAAACGCAGCCTAAAGCCGCCCCTAGGTTTGTGGTTTTGAATGATGTGTGTATGATCCTCTTTTGTGGAGAAAACAAACCGACTATATATAGATTTCAAAGTCGGTTCTCGCTAAGTCGGCCACCGGACGCCCGTCCGAAACCTTGAACGCCCGTCCACTCTTCAATAAAACTTCGAATCGGGCCGAGTCATGACCGTACGCTCGCCCGTACGGCGTCCACTCCAGCCGTCCAAACTTCCCGAATCAAAGATGACATCCCGGACGCTCGTTCAATTACACTCGTACGCCCGTCCACCGGACGGAGATTCTCGGACGCCGCTTGATATGATCGATTTTGATTTATTTATCTTTATCTCTTCTATCTCTATCCCACTTCTTCATTATCTCTTTTATCATCAATTAGCTCGAACTTAATCAACCTTTGATCATCTTTTGAGCCTCAAACATGTACCTATAACACATAAAAACATCGCAAAATGTAATAATGCTCCAATAATCATAAAATCACAATTAAAACACATAAATCAACCTATTTTGCGATTAACTCTTCTAAAATATCATTTGCTCAATATATCCATTAAACCCTCGTTTCTTATGCAATTTAGTACAATTACGGGGAAAAATATCGTAGAATATAGCGTTATAAATCGTATAAATTCACCCTTAACAACTCCCCCACACTTAAGCTTTTGCTCGTCCCGAGCAAAACAAAACAAAAGTTAGGCTCGAGAGAAAAATGCATCTAAACGTGCATAACACATATCCACTAAATCGAAGTTCACCCTTGTGCGTGTGCATAGCCATAATAAACTTCCACTATATCCAAACTCGAGAAACTCAAAGCAAAACTAGCTAATACCCCCTTGTAGACTAGTAATAAAGGACACTCATAAGATGCACCCTACAAACGTGATATATCCCGAAAAGAATGATCGAATATATCTAGTGGCCTTTCGAAATACTCGAGGACAATCCCTACAACATATCCGTCGCCTTATACCGGGGATAAGGCGTACGATAACTTAGTCTTATATACATTTCATAACACTTTATCGCTGATTTAACTTTTCGCTTAAAACACACATCGAATGAGCTCTTGCCCCGTCATAGCGTAATAGGACATTTCGAGATAATACCCTACCTTACTCCAATCATAAGGCAGCTTTTCTTCGATCGTCGTGAGCTTTTAGTCATCATAGTGGTATAGACATACGTGGTATACCCTACCTCACTCAAATCATCGACTAGCTTTCGACACACCCAATAATTCTTCATATTAATTCAACTTTTTCACTTTGACAATAGGTTACGTGTTACTTATCACATTCAAACCTTAGATATTCACAAGATATCATACTTCGGATCTAAATACAAACTATCATAAATCTCACGATATATACGTAGCACTAAGCACATGACTTACGAGATAATCAAAAACTACTAATCCAAAAGGGTATAACTTTATAAATTAGCTCATCATTCACTATGGCTCGTGAAAAATAAAGTGTCGTGTGAAACATCTAATTTACCAAATATATGATACATAGCTTAAATGATCATAAAAGTAGCGAACATTGAATCGAATTGCCTACTCGGGACAAAACAAAAACAATGTTGTCGGAAAATTTTAAAAATTTTAGCTCATTTGCATAGAAACATTACGAATTAAGCCAATGTGTAGATACATATCGAAACAATCCCCTCCCCCACACTTAAAAATCAACATGTCCTCATGTTGTGCAAAACGAAAGAAAAAGGAAAAGACTTAGCCGATTTAAATCGAAACTTGAATCGTTGGTCGTGCCGGAGCCTTCATAATGATATCAAGAATGCGTAACCGTACAATGTAGATACCGCACATCTTAGACAACATGGAACCATCTCGGGGAAAACGGGGAGTCATACCAACATGAAAAGAGAATCGAAATAAAGAGAAAGCAAAGTGATAGCACACAATACATCCGTAAAGTTGAAACACAGCTTGAAATGAAAGTACGCGCGCCTTATGGCTTACATGATCCATTGAAAATAAATAGTAGCAATATCAAAATTACAACGAACCGTATAAGTAAAAATGTCAATACAAAACAACCAACGTGAAAATAGATAAATAAGATCAAGGTTGGCTCGGTGCCGCGTAATCATCACCTGAGGATCGAGGAGGGTCCGAAGGTGGTGCCGTAGCCCTAGCCGCCGAGTCGTCGCTCCTCATCCGAAGATGACTCGTAGTCGTGTAGAGCATCCGCAATGACCCGCTCAATCTCATCGCAAAAAGAAAATCAACGGACCTCGGATTGAAGATCCCGTCATCCCTCGGCCGCCGGCCCTCACGTATGCACCGAAGAATCGTCAAAATGTTGTTCCGTGTATCCCGAATTTCACCGAGCCATTCCCGGAAACTATTGGCCATGCTTAACCGCATCCCGACGCCGGGAGATAAAGGAGGAAGGGAGGATGCACGAGGCGTTGCCGATGAACCAGGCTCCGGAGGTGCCTCCGGCTCGAATGTCCCGAGGGCTTACTCTTTTCCCTTTGTATGTGCCTGTGGTTCTTCGGTTTATGATCCGCCCCAAACTCGTGCACACCGGCATCGAGACACAAACCGTGGATCAAGTGAGGGACGATCAAGCTCCGTGTATAAACCTTCGATTGATCGAGATCTCGTCATACAATGCCCGTCCCACATCCACATTCAAGCCAAATGTCAACGCATACAACATGCCCGTGTCACCTATATGAAAATGTGTCAAGTTGTTCTTAGGCAACAACCGATTCGAATGAATCGACACCGGACCTTCCAATCCTCCGTCCAGGCCGTGGTAACCAACTCCTTCCGGTCTCCTCCCGGTCTCAACGTCCGTGCCACATCCGGGCAAACTCTCAATCTCAACTCCTCCAAAGGATCCCGTCCCAAACTCGTCTATGCACAATCTCCTCCTTATAATCCCGACCCTCGAAAGCCGCTAAGTTGTATTTCGATTAATCACCTCCGGTGTAAAGGGAACTTCTACCCCTCGAACCACGACTACCTTTGTCCCCAAGTCGGTTTCCGAACGCTTGCATAAAATTCCCGAACTAGGGAGCTATTCACCGGGGTAGTCGGGATTGTCATCAAGGCTTCCCATTTCCTATCCTTAAGCAACTTAACGAACCCCGGATCGACCTTCGCCTCCAAAATAGCCCTCTCAACCAACATGTTTCGGAAAAGTAATGTTTAGTATAAACCGCACGGGCTCTGTGGTTCACGAATCGACGAGGCAATGGCATCGGGGCAACGGTTTTAGACTTCTTTCTAGAGGGGCTGCCCTAGGTGCAACCGGTTCCTCTTCCCGGGGAGCATCGACAGCCTCCTCAGCCCTAGACGAACCTCCACCCTCTCGAACTCTAGGCATCCGTACCAAAGGCACATCATCATCCGTCTCGTACTCCGAGGTTGGCTCATCTCTTAAGGTCGCCCTAGTTTGGGTGGCTCTGTGAGGTTGCTCACGAATACTCACACCCCGGTTAGGATCAACTAAGGTGGGGTCAATCTCTTTACGCTTTTTCCCCGCCTCCCGGGCCACTTCCTTACCATGCCTCTTCACAACTGCCTTCTTATGAACCATTTCCACGCCTAGTCTAAACCAAACAATCCTAATGTGCACAAAAGTTACCCGTTTAACATCCAAAGCGGGATTTCAAAACAACCAAACCACATCCACCACCATAACCATCACCAAACAATCCATTCATTACCCATCACAACACCATATCACCAAAACAAGAAAGAAAGAAACACCAAAACCGAAAAAAAAAACAAATTAAGGTGACATTCAAGAAAACGAGCCGACCCAAAGATCGAACTCACAAAAACGTGAATGAAATCTAGAAAAGTTGTTACTAACTTACCGAGTAGGGTGAGTAGATGTTGATTGAGGTGAAAATGAGTCCAAACAACACAAGAATGACCTCCAAAATCAAATTTTTCTTCACAAAAGTCGGACGCAATGGGTCCGATTCTCCAAAAATATCGTGTTTTGGGGGATTTGGTTATGAAAATCAAAGAGAGGGTATCAAGGGCGGCCCGTAGCACTTTGAATCGCCCAAAACGGTGTAGAATCGACGATTTTAGGGCAAAAGGAGGGAGAGAACCCGTTTTTGATTTTTGAAATTCGAAAAGTGAGGGTTCACTCGATGAAGCGGGTATATAAAGACAGAGGTTGGACGCTCGTCCAACCGCGTGGACGGGCGTCCACCGGAAAGACGGATGAACCGGACGGGCGTCCGCTTATTAGACGCTCGTCCAAGATTTTGAATCACATACAGATTGGAGGGAATAAAGCAGACGGGCGTCCAGTGCTTAGTGGACGCTCGTCCTAAAATTGGTCAAGGCGGACGGGCGTCCGCAGTTCCGGACGGGCGTCCCGCGCTTTAAGTGCAAAAATTATAAAACTTCCATACAAATCAAATTCAAAATTTGCCCTTCTTATTAAACTTATATAAAACTTCAAAAATACAAATAAAAATCAAATGAAGTACATAAAATTACTAGAAAATAAATAAAAAAGATGGAAAACAAGTGGGTTGCCTCCCACTCGCCGCTTTTGTTTTACGTCGTTTGCTCGACGAAACATCCTAAGAACGCTAGTCATCATAAATGTCCGACCAATCGATCACTCGAATGAGACGGCGGAGCATGTCAATCGCCGGAGGGAAGTCATACTCATCTTGTAAACCCCTGGGCCCTCACCGCCTACATCAACACCTCGAAAGTGCTCAGCCTTGCAAAGCACTAGCGCTAAGTCCGTCAAAGCATCGGATCATCGAGGATGGTGTAAGGACGTCCTAGAGCCGCCCGTAACTCCTCGCAGTAAAGTCTCCACCTCCCGAACAACGGGGAACAATAAGAACATAGGTGACCGTCTTGACGCGGGTACTAATGTCAAAATCTACGTGCAAAACGATGGTTCCTCCCGGTCCGTCATCTACAAGAATGAGTGGAATCCTCCTAAGGAAAGGAAACTCCTCCGTCGAACACCGAAATCCATATCTAGGAAGCACAACTAACCGACAGATAAAAACAAAAACTTAATAAGGCTAAACTCGAATAAACTAAACTTAAATACTAATACTATCAAAGCATAAAACAAAACAACTAAAAGAACGATATCTAGGTTGCCCCCTAGTGGCGCTTTTGGTTAATGTCGTTAGCTCGACACATTGTAAGCTCAACCCGGATCGTGCCATTTAACCTTTTCGCCGCCCCACTACCTCGTGTAAGCTCGATCCGTAGTGTGGCCGCGTAAACAAGATCTCACACATGGGGTGAAATCTTTGAAAGCTCTCCAAACCTTCTTAAGTTTCCCCATGGTTGTGTTCTTTCTCCTCCGACTCCTCCGATGACGTTTAAGTTGTCGCTCCCTCTCAAACTCTTCCATATCGCACTACCCGCTAGAACTTCTTCGTACGGATCACTACCGTCATCCTCGCAGAACAAGTCGTGTGATAACTCGTCAAACTCTTCGACCCGAGTAACACCACATCCGAGAATGTCGAGAAATTTAACAATCAAAGATGTCTCTTTGGGTTCACCAATATAGTGTTTGCACCTTTGACCGTTGACTCGAAACGGTTCACCACTATAACCACGAAGTTCTAGAACGCCTCCCGGAATGATTTGGAGAATTCGAAAGGGCCGGACCAACGTGTCCTTAACTTTCCAGGAAACAGATGTAACCTAGAATTGTATAGAAGAACTTGTTCGCCGACATGAAATTCTCTTTTCTTAATCTTAGCATCGTGGAGTAGCTTCATCTTATCTTTACTAACCCTGGCACTTTCATAGGCCTGGAGTCTGAATTCGTCCACTCATGTAACCGCCGTAGTCGATGCTTCCCACAAGATTGGGAATCAAAGTTCGTAAACTTTGTAGCCCAATAAGCTCTATGCTCTAACTCGACAGCAGATGACATGGTTTCCCGTAGACCATTTGATATGGTGATGTACCCATGGGGGTCTTATAGGCGTTCGATATGCCCACAAGACATCATCCAACTTCGTACTCCGCTCTTTCCTATGACCGTTACCGCCTTCTCCAGATCTTCTTAATGCTCGGTTGCTCCTTTCAACCTGACCACTAGTCATAGGATGGTACGGTGTGCCAATTTTATGCCGGACACCATATTTTTCGAGAACTTTCTCTAGGGGTCGGTTGCAGAAATGCGTCCCTTCATCACTGATCAAGGCACGTGGACATCCAAACCTCACGAAAATATTCTTCTTTAGAAATTTCATCACCGTCTTATGATCATTGTGAGGAGTGGCTTGGGCCTCCACCCATTTAGACACGTAATCCACGCGTACTAAGATGTATTTATTACCGCAAGATGATGGGAAAGGTCCCATAAAATCGATACCCCATACATCAAAGACTTCGCATTCGAGGATGGGTTTTAAAGGCATGTCAAAACGCCTTGTCGAGTACCGGTTCTTTGGCACCTATCACAAGCTTTACGTAAAGCTTCCGTATCTTTAAAGATCGTAGGCCAATAGAAACCGGATTGAAATATCTTAGCAACGGTTTTCCAAGGACCAAAGTGTCCTCCCGTGGGTCCACTGTGGCACTGCTCAATGACGTCACGTTGCTCAGATTCTGGAATACATCTCCTAAGCAAACCATCTTTACAGATCTTGAAAAGATAAGGTTCATCCCAAACGAAATATTTTAAATCCGAGAAGAACTTTTTCTTCTCCCCGATAAGACATCTCCGGATCGAGATAACGGCCATGAAGGTAATTTACAATGGAAGAATACCATGGAACATCAGGGGAGCGGCCATCGATCAACATGATGTTTTCTAGAGGAAAGTAAAGATCTATATCGTCTGGTTCATTCTTTTCCTCATTTAACATCCTAGACACATGATCCGCTACTACATTCTCACCGCCCTTTTTGTCCTTAATTTGAACGTCAAACTCTTGTGGTCAATATCCAACGTAGTAAGCGCGGTTTAGCCTCTTTCTTAGTCATCGTGTAACGCAAAGCGCCGTGATCACCCACACGATCACTTGAGCTCCTAACAAGTAACTACGAAACTTGTCCATAGCAAAGACTACGGCCCAGCAGCCTTTTCGCAGTAGTATAGTTAACCCGAGAGGGGTTCAATGTGTGACTTGCGTAATAGATAGGCCGGAACTTTCCCTTGATCTTTTGCCCTAGAACAAAGACCAACAAGATAATTTGATGCGTCGCACATAAGCTCAAATGGTAGGTTCCAAATCAAAGCGATATAAGAATCGGAGCAGATATTAAACGATCCTTAAGCTCCTCAAACGCTTGCTTGCAGCCTCTCATCAAAAATAAACTCAACGTCTTCCCTTAGTAAAGTGGACAGTGGGCTTGGCTATCTTGGAGAAATCTTGAATGAACCTTCGTAGAAGCCGACGTGTCCAAGAAAACCTCTCACTTCGCGCACATTTTTAGGATAGCTCATCTTCTCGATAGCTTCTACTTTTGCCCCGTCAACTTCTATACCCTTGGCGGAGATCTTGTGGCCAAGAACTATTCCTTCATCTACCATGAAATGGCATTTTTCCCAATTAAGTACTAGGTTCTTTTCCACACATCCGGATAACACCCGATCAAGATTGTCAAGGCAATCATCAAAAGACCGACCAAAAACCGAAAAATCGTCCATAAAAATCTCCATACACTTTTCTACAAGCCCGTCAAAGATGGCTAGCATACATCGCCGGAATGTAGCCGGGGTGCAGAGACCGAACGGCATTCGTCCGTAGGCGAATGTACCATAAGGCAGGTGTGAAGGTGGTCTTTTCTTGGTCACCGGATCAATGGGTATCCGGAAATATCCCGAATATCCATCTAGAAACGTAGAATGCGTGTCCCGCCGTACGCTCGAGCATCCGGTCAATGAATGGAAGGGGAAAGTGATCTTTCATGGTTACCTCATTGAGCTTTCGATAATCGATGCGTACTCGTAACCGTAACAAGCCTCAATGCAATTTCCTCTCCCTTCTCATTCTTTTCAATTGTAATTCCACCTTTTTTGGGAACTACTTGAGTCGGGGAAACCCATTCACTATCCGCGATGGCATAAATGATTCCCATGTCCGAAGTTTAATGATTTCTTTTTTAACGACTTCTTGCATACGAGGGTTAAGCCTTCGCTCGGGCTGTCTGACACACTTGGCGCCCTCATTCGTCTTGATCTTATGCATGCAGATGTCAGGAGATATTCCCCTGATATCTCCTACTTGCCAACCAAAAGCTTTTTCATTCTTCTTCAAGACGTCGATCGTTTCATTTCCTCCGTACGGGAAAGCTTGCGTATATGATTAAAGGAAGCTTGTCGCCTTCTCTTAAGAACACATACTTAAGATGTTTAGGTAACGGCTTCAACACCAAATCCGCAGGGGGTCTTCTAAACTAGACTTGAGATCTCCACTTTTCAACTCAATATCATTGAGTTTACTCGTGGTCCCACCGCCAAAGCTTCTCCTTCCAACAAACTCTTCCTCAAAATCACCGCTAGTTGATCCGCATTCACCCTACCATGAGTATTCGATTATCAACTAATCGCTCATATTCTCGCTTCTACAAACCATGACTTGCTTATCCATATAGTCGGTGAAATCATCCGTCATATAATCAATGGAAAGGCCGGTTGGAGGGCCGAGGGTACTTGAATGGACTTTAAGACATTGTAACTCACCTCTTGGTCACCAACTCGGATAGTCACGTGCCCACCATCGCAAGCCGATGAGAGCTCTAGCCGTAGATAAGAAAGGTCTTCCTAGAATCAAGGGAACGTTTTCGTCTTTCTCTATATCTAAAACATACCAATCAACCGGAAAGGTAAATCGATCAATCGAACCAAAACGTCTTTTAGATTCCGTGCTTTCTTAGAGGATCTATCCGCGAATTGTAAACTCATAGTAGTGGGTTCTAGAAGACTTTGTAGACCGAGTCGTTTGCATACGTACATTGGCATAAGGCTTATAGAGGCACCTAGATCACACAAAGAATTTGGGAAGACTAGACCTCCCATCAAAACTCGTAAGTACAAATTTGCCAGGGTCACCTCTTTTAATTGGTAAGTTTTCATAATTAATCATGGAACAATCCTCACCAATCCGCCTTTCCATGCCTCGCTAATTTCTTTTTCGAAGACACAACATCCTTGATAAATTTTGTATACTTAGGCATCTCGACTAAGACATCCGACAATGGAAGATTCACCGAGTATTTTTCAAAAGGTTTAGCACCTTTTCGTACTTCTTATCCTCAATCAAAGGAATGTTGCTCTTTCTCGGTGGAAATGGAAGTTTCTTAAGGTCATCCTCGAGAAAACCTTTTTCGAGGATGCACCGATGTACTCCGTCTTCCGCATCCTTCCAACGAACAGCTTTTTCGATTTCTTAGTAGTCGGGGAATCGCCTCCCGACTTTCGCTTGCTTTTTCGGTCCTCAAAGGATCGCCCACTTGAGGATTACCAAAATCTTCACCTCTCGGGGATCGCCCACCCGAGTTTTCTCTTGCTTGAGGGGAGTGTAGGTGCTCGCCTTCCCTCCCCGCCTTATCAATGGCGGGGAGGGGTTAGTGGTTTCCCGGATGGGAAGGACCACTAACTTGAGTACCGCTCCTTAGATTCATTGCACCGGCCTCCTCCTTACCGTATTGAATTGATGGCACGAGGTCGCATACATGGGCCTTTGTTCAAATCCGCCCGAGCAACTTGACCACCCTTTGGATTCTTCTCGTTGAAACCGGGTACCGCCCGGGGTCTGAAGCCAACCGCTCTCCCAGTTGCCCAATTTGTCTCTCAAGATTCTTCATCGATCTACTTTGCTCTTCCAACTTAGCCTCAAGATTTGTAGGTTGGGAGAGGCCTTGAGAGTTTTGGAGATTTGGAGCATGTGGTCGGGCCGGGCCGACTTTGAAATTGAGAATTTGAATTGGAAGGCCAATTCTGATTGAATTTTTGCGTAGGATTGGAAAAATTCGAGTTTTGATTCTGATTAAACCCAGGGTTTCTGTTGAAATTCTGATTCGAATTAAAATTCGAATTGGGATTGAAATTCGAAGATGGATTAAACCCTTGGTTTTGAAAATTGCCCTGGCCTGGAAACTGATTGAACCTTTGATTGTTCTGGCCATAGAATGCATTCACTTCCGCATTCTCGTCCGTTCATAGGCGAATTTAGAAGTGTGCCCCACCTCGTCACAATTTTGACATGTGACTTGATTGTACCGTCCATAGTCATGAACAAAGCGTTTACTTGATAAGTGTGGGGGATTAAATTGACATTGGCCATTCATATGGCCGGTCCGACAAACAATTTTCGCAATACGTAACCCGAGGGTTCTCGTGGAAAAGAGGAAGTTTGATTTATAGGATTGGAAACTTGAGGTGGTACCATCTCGCTTTTGCAAAGCATGGCAATCAAACTTTGTAAATTGACTTCCTCAACCTGGGAAGAGGAGGTGCTTGAATTGCTTGATAAGAGGGGGCATAGTTATATTTTGCAATGTCCTCAAACAATGCCCATCCCTCATCGTGCGTTTTCTTCGTAAATGCCCCGCCGAAGAACTATTGACCATGCCTTTTGTAAGCTCGGTCAATCCACCGAAGAATGTATTGACTTGCCTTTCCAAAGGGCAAGCCATGGTGGGGGCATTTTCTAAGAAGGGACTTGAATCTCTTCCAACACTCGAAGAAAGATTCATTCTCTCTCTCGATAAAATGTGAAAATGTCATTTAAGCACCGGGTCGTCTTTGAAGGTGGAAAATATTGACTCAAGAACTCCTTTTCGAGTTCTCGCCTGTGTGGTGATAGATTCGGACGGGAGAGAGGTGTACCACTCTTTGGCCTCCCCTTTCAACGAAAATGGAAAAAGTTTAAGTTTAATAGCATCCTCACTTACTCCTTGGATGCGTGTAGTACCGCATATCTCTAAGAATGTGTGTAAGTGGGTATGCGGATTCTCTGATTGGTAGCCGTGAAAAATTGATGCGTGCCGCATCATCCGGATGAGTCCCGGCTTCGGCCTCAAAAGTTTGTGCAAGAATGGCCGGAATAACAATAGCCGGGTTGACCTTGACTTCGCCCGGCATGGCGTAGTCCGCCAATGTACGTCTATTATCGCCGGCCATTATCACAAAATCGTTGATTTCTCTTGCTAGTTGTTCTTCAAGATCTCGCTCGGCTCGTCCGCGTAACCGCGAACGGAAATTCCGCCCGTTTGGCCGGACTATGGTTCGCTCGGGGTCGTGGGTGTATATTAACGGTCCCTTTTGACTCCGAGTTTGCATAAACCGGACCAAAAACAAGTGGAACAAAACCTAAAAACTAAGAAGAGATAAAAGCCTAAACTAAAAATTAAAAACCTAAAGAGGGGAAAACAATACCGGACGGACGTCCAAAAGATTGGACGGGCGTCCAGATGAAATTGAGATCGGACGGGCGTTTAGTAATTTAAACGCTCGTCTGACAGACAGACTACCTGAACGGGCGTCCAAAACTTACGGACGCTCGTCTAAGTGAATAAAACGTAACGTAATTGATAATTTCCCGCCGGACGGGCGTCCAATATCCCGTACGCCCGTTTGCTCACGGGAAAACTTAGAACGAGGCGTGAATTTGCAGAGAATGCAAGAAGGGAAGAAAGAACGTCGAAAAATGAAGGACGTAAGATCTAACTTCAAGAAAAATACTAAGGGAAAGTTTTAAACCCTAATTATCTACTTAACAACTACCTAAAACAACTATCAACAAAAAAAAAAAAAAAAAAAAAAAAAAAAAAAACAGAATTTAAAACGGATTAAAACAGAAATCGAAACAAAAACTAGACAACCGTCCGGTTCCCCGGCAACGGCGCCAAAAACTTGTCACGGATTTTATCAACACAAAATAAACAAGTAATAATCCGGTTAACCTCAAGTATAAGGATCGTAGTAATAGCGGTTAATGCCGGGTCGATCTTACGGGGAACTAAACGATTGTGGTTTCTAGTTTTTATCTAACTAACCTATGTCACGATTACTAAGCTAAATAACGGATAAAACTAAACGAATACCGTAAATTAAACTTAACTAAAACGTAAAACTCGGACAAGAGATGATCTAAAGCCAGGAAAGATACGGGCGCGAACCAATTTAAACTAACTAATCTAAGGTGCGTATAAAAGTAAACTAACTAGACAAATTCAAGCTTTTAAGGATTTAAATCAAATTTATAACGAGCAAACGAGGATTGATCCACCTATCCAACAAGCATTGATTCCCTATCTCGATTATATTGCGCTTTTATTCAAAGTTGTGATTCACCTTACCTAAACATGAACCCTAATTCCTTAGAAAGTTCATCTATCAATCTACTATCTTCCGATGTAAGATTAAGCGTTAAATAACCAAAGGTGCAAACTTTGTGTTTATAATCTAGTAATCGACCTATTAACTTCCGTTATGATAGATTCGAATTACTATTCTTATTCATGGTGATCTAGGGTTTATTAAGACTTCCATCAACAATAAACAATCAACACATGCATATCTTCCGATATAAAAGCAAATTAAACATGAATAAGCATGAATAAGAAACAACCTCTATTAAAAACTCACAAGATAATCGAAGAAAACGAAATCAACAATTGTTGGACGGCTTCACAATACTCGTTTGATGAAGCTTTTAGCCTCTCGAACATCCTCAAGCAACTCAAATTTGCGAAACAAGGCATAAAAAGTAACTAATGTTTAATCTAAACTAAGAGCATAAAAATAGGAATAAAAAGATGAAAAACGCAGCCTAAAGCCGCCCCTAGGTTTAGTGGTTTTGAATGATGTGTGTATGATCCTCTTTTGTGGAGAAAAAAACCGACTATATATAGATTTCAAAGTCGGTTCTCGCTAAGTCGGCCACCGGACGCCCGTCCGAAACCTTGAACGCCCGTCCACTCTTCAATAAAACTTCGAATCGGGCCGAGTCATGACCGACGCTCGTCCGTACGGCGTCCACTCCGCCGTCCAAACTTCCCGAATCAAAGATGACATCCCGGACGCTCGTTCAATTACACTCGACGCCCGTCCACCGGACGGAGATTCTCGGACGCCGCTTGATATGATCGATTTTGATTTATTTATCTTTATCTCTTCTATCTCTATCCCACTTCTTCATTATCTCTTTTATCATCAATTAGCTCGAACTTAATCAACCTTTGATCATCTTTTGAGCCTCAAACATGTACCTATAACACATAAAAACATCGCAAAATGTAATAATGCTCCAATAATCATAAAATCACAATTAAAACACATAAATCAACCTATTTTGCGATTAACTCTTCTAAAATATCATTTGCTCAATATATCCATTAAACCCTCGTTTCTTATGCAATTTAGTACAATTACGGGGAAAAATATCGTAGAATATAGCGTTATAAATCGTATAAATTCACCCTTAAAAAAACTTTTGTTGGGGAGATTTTGCATCATTAAAACAAAAGAAAATTTATAAAACCTATACTACCATGCAAAACTACCTCCTAACCGGCCGAATACCGGGTAGTTGCTAGTAAAGTTGGATAAGTACGGGTATCGATCCTCAGGGAAAAGGGATATTGAATCTAGCTTATTAATTCTTCTTTATTAACCTAAACCTAAACTAAAACGGAAAATAAACTGGACAGAGGATTGTTAATCCAAAGCCAGGAAGGATAAAAGCGATAAAAACATAAATAAAACTACATCTACGAAAACAGTAAAACTAACTAAGAACTGAACAAACATGAACAAACCATGATCAACCTATTCCCAACAACCATCACCCCACCGAAATCAACAAGATAGATAAACATTCATTCATTAGTTATCTTGGGTTATTATCTTTTCTAAAGAAGCGTTTCCTCTTCCGATTTATCACGCCATTAATTAGTTTACCTTCCGGTCTTAACTAATATCGATACAAATCAAAGATATGGATTGAATCCTAACCTAACAACATTATCCCTCAACTTCCGTTTGTTGGAATAATTATTGTCAATCTCCCTCACGATAATCTAATGAATCTATTAACTTCCGTTATCTAAATTCGATTAACATGCGGCATAAAAACATGAAAGAGAACAAGAACAACATAATGAATTAAACACATGAAAAATCCTATCTTTCCGGTAACGGTGATATCCCTCAATTCAAATCTAAGATAATCTTGCATCGAATTAATCAAATTGTGGTTCTCTCGTAAACCTAGATATTTAACCTTCGAACTTCCGTTATGTATAGATTAAAGATCTAATCTTTCCTATGGTGATCTAAACTACACCGACTTCCGTCATACGGTAGCATCAACAAGCAATAATCTTCCGATATAAATTGCAAGATACAAATAAACAAAGGAAAGAAACAATTTGAATTAAAACTTACAAAATCATCCATGAATTGACATTAAAGTGCTGCTGCAAAAAGGTTTCACCAAGCTTGTTTCATGGCCGAACCATGGCAGCAACAAGAAGAAACAGAAAACGAAAAGAAAAAGAAATATCTAATCTAACCACCACCGGCCGGCCAAGCATGAAGCTCGGCCCGGCCGGCTGCTTCTTGCTTGACTTCTCTAGGGTTCAAAGAAGAGCTGCTGTTGTGTAAAAATTCGATATGGTATATTATTAGGGTTGAAAAGCTGCTGCTATTTATAGAAAATCCGAGGCGGTTGCTACAGTAACGGTGCCGGACGCCCGTTCACTATTTTCAGCAACAGCATCCAAACTTGTAACGCTCATATCTCGGGCCTCGTAAGTCGGAATGGAGTGATTCAAAATCCTGTAGAATCCTCTTTTCAATCCCTACAACTCTTCTCTTGAGGTCCAGAGTAAAATCGGTTGTTATCATATCAAGAAATTCGTTGCAAGGTCGTCACTACCCGGAATCCTGATTTTCCGACATTTATCTTGCTTGATTCCTTTTCCACTCGAATTTATCTCTTTAAAATCATCCTTTCCATCAACAATGTGTATCTAAAATGTAGGAAAGACATACCAAAGCGTAACACAATCCTAAAATAATATAAAATCATGATTTTAACACATAAATCGCTACGTTCTGCAATTTAACCTATTAGAAACACCATTTACTCAATTAATCGATTATAAGCTCGATTTCTATGAAAATCCTAAGAATATGGGGAATATTCTTAGGAAAGACATACCAAAGCGTAACACAATCCTAAAATAATATAAAATCATGATTTTAACACATAAATCGCTACGTTCTGCAATTTAACCTATTAGAAACACCATTTACTCAATTAATCGATTATAAGCTCGATTTCTATGAAAATCCTAAGAATATGGGGAATATTGACATAAAATATATCCTTATAAAACGTATAAAATCACCCTTAACAACTCCCCCACACTTAAACCTTGCTCGTCCCGAGCAAGACAAAACATAATCAAGACTCGAGACATATAAACATTTATGCAAATATAAAACATATTCAAGTAGTTTAGAGGTTCACCCAAGTGAGTGTGTGCATAGCCATAATAAATTTCCACTAAATCCACACTTGAAATTGATTCAAGCAAAACTAGCCAACATCCCATTTAAATTAGAAATATAAAAACGATTATAACATGCACCTCACAAAACATACATATTCCGAAAAGAATAATAAAATGCGCTTAGGATCTTTCCGACATACTCAGAGGATAATCCCTACATCATATCTTTCAGTTTATACTGGGGATAGTTAAGATAACTACGGTTTCCAACCATCTTTTCACACCGCCATTCACTAATTTTTCTTTATAGTTCAATCAATTCCACATATATAGCATATATGCCCTCATTCCCGCAATAGGACGTTTCGTGATAACACCCTAGCCGGACTACTATCATCAAAAATCGGGAGCTATTAACCTCATAGTGGTATAGGACATTTCGTGATAATGCCCTACCGCACTCAAATCATCGGCAGCTACTTCCGACACTTAAATATATATAATTCATATTATTCATCTTAGATTGGTATGCAAACCTTAAATTATATCCCTCCTATCACATTCAAACCTTCAGATATTCACAGTATGTCATACTTTAACTCTAAATACAAACTATTAAAATTTTCAAAATTCGTATGCAAGCAAAGAATCATGCGATAATCATCAAAAAATCTCTAATCAAATGGGCATAGCTTTAAAACATAGCTCATCATCTACTATGGCACGTGAAAAATAGTGTCGGGTGAAACAACTAAATTTACTAAATATGCAAAATAATGCACCAATGACATAAGAACTCGAATAAAGATATGCATTTGTTCACTCGGGACAAAACAAAAATTTGAAAATCTAGCACTTTTCATAGAAATATAAAAGTATGGCAAATGAATGTAGATAACACATAAGCCATTCCCCTCCCCCACACTTAAATTACAACATGTCCTCATGTTGTGCAAAATTAAAGAAAAGAGAACTTAGCTGATTGTCATCCGAAAGGGAGCAACTCTGGAATGATGCGCATCACCCAGGAATGCTTGAAGAAATCAGTAGATTGTGGACCATCCACCAGAAAACTGATATCGTCTAAAACTCACAAAAGCTAATGCAAATACCCTGCACTCATGAAAAACAAAGAAATACCTCGGGGGCAAGGGGGGATAGAACATACAAAGCACAAAATAGAATCGCTTCAGATGGAAAAATCAATCAGGGAAAGTACAGAACATCGAAGCGTCTAAATATGGAAGTTTGATATAAGCACAAAAAGAAATAATAGCTCAGATGGGAAGATCAACACTTAAACTCAGGACATCTAAGAATAAAGCCACAGAAGCTTGTAGAATGATATAGACCACATGTGCAAACAGAAACATCAAACTCCAACTAATAATGATAGAGGATTATACATGGAAAAGAAATCAGAAAGATTTTTCAGATTAAGCTCATATAGAGGTGGAACATATACATGGAATATTACAAAATAGTAGGCTAGGTGCACAATATGAAAATATACTACAATGCAGCCTACATGATATGCAATCCTAAAAATAAAATAAATAAAAATAAATTCTGACAGGCTCAGACTGAGCAGGTTTCGAGGACAACCCTACAGTGACTACGGCCTATGCAGAAACTAAATAAAAACGAGGTAGTATTACGGAAACCGACAGTTAACTAGGCTCAAGAAAAATAAAAGAAAAATAGAAAAACAATGCAACTAGATGACATGCAACTAAATGATATGCATCTAAGTGACATGCAAAAATAAAAGAAAATAAAAGAAAGAAAACTAGCCCACTCATTTGCAACACGAAAAGTATAAAATAAACGTCTACCAAATAATGACAGGTTACGATAAACGACAGTGCTGTCCATTACATGCAGTGTAGACGCGCCTTAAGACTCATCAAAAGTGATAGCATTATGGAAACCAACAGTTAGCTATACTAAACAGATATAACTCATATGGCCTAAGACGTAGCATACGGAAAACCGACAGTAGCTACCCATATGAGTTACATAAACAACAGGAAAGCACATAAGTCTTAAAAGCTAACAAGATTCATCACAACGGTATGTAGCATACGGAAACCGATATTAGCTACTAATTAACAATCAGACCAGTTATAGCGTACGAGAACCGACAGTCACTATAACTTGCATAGATGAATCATATATAAAGAATTGATCAATTATCTAACATGGATTCATAGATGGAAAGGTAAAAACATATAAGTTCGTAACATCTACGTAAAATGAAATAGCCACGAAGCTCTAATGAAAGTAATCCAAGTTAAATTAAAGCATCAAGAAAAACGAGAACCGGATCGCATTACGGACGAACGTTCAAAGGAAATCTCAGCACTGGACGGGTGTTCCACTTTTCAGACGCTCGTCTGCCTTGAAAACCGACCGGACGGGCGTTTAGAATTACAGACGCCCGTCTGATTCTTCAAATCAGAGCAGGATTGAAAATTTTGGAACGGACGAACGTTCTATAATTCCAAACGCTCGTTTACCTGCACGTTAGGGACTGGACGGGCGTCCAATAAACCAGACGCTCGTCCATACAACGAATATGCATAGAACAAACAGGAAAATAACGAGAAAACCCTAACTATAAACCCTAATTAACTTAGAAGGTCATCATACATCAAAAACGCGAGTAACCACATAAAATTCTTGCACAGGGGTTAGACTAGGTAACAACTAAACACATAATTCACGTTTAAACAGATTGAGTAAAAAAATTTTGCACATTCTTAACCCTACGGTCATCGAAACACGGCAAAATAAAAACTCTCAATCTATTCGACGCTACTTTTATTGAAAGAATACAAAAATAAATCGTAACAAAATCGAAAAATTAATTCAATTAGATTCAACAAAACACCGATTCCCCGGCAACGGCGCCACTTTTGTTGGGGAGATTTTGCATCATTAAAACAAAAGAAAATTTATAAAACCTATACTACCATGCAAAACTACCTCCTAACCGGCCGAATACCGGGTAGTTGCTAGTAAAGTTGGATAAGTACGGGTATCGATCCTCAGGGAAAAGGGATATTGAATCTAGCTTATTAATTCTTCTTTATTAACCTAAACCTAAACTAAAACGGAAAATAAACTGGACAGAGGATTGTTAATCCAAAGCCAGGAAGGATAAAAGCGATAAAAACATAAATAAAACTACATCTACGAAAACAGTAAAACTAACTAAGAACTGAACAAACATGAACAAACCATGATCAACCTATTCCCAACAACCATCACCCCACCGAAATCAACAAGATAGATAAACATTCATTCATTAGTTATCTTGGGTTATTATCTTTTCTAAAGAAGCGTTTCCTCTTCCGATTTATCACGCCATTAATTAGTTTACCTTCCGGTCTTAACTAATATCGATACAAATCAAAGATATGGATTGAATCCTAACCTAACAACATTATCCCTCAACTTCCGTTTGTTGGAATAATTATTGTCAATCTCCCTCACGATAATCTAATGAATCTATTAACTTCCGTTATCTAAATTCGATTAACATGCGGCATAAAAACATGAAAGAGAACAAGAACAACATAATGAATTAAACACATGAAAAATCCTATCTTTCCGGTAACGGTGATATCCCTCAATTCAAATCTAAGATAATCTTGCATCGAATTAATCAAATTGTGGTTCTCTCGTAAACCTAGATATTTAACCTTCGAACTTCCGTTATGTATAGATTAAAGATCTAATCTTTCCTATGGTGATCTAAACTACACCGACTTCCGTCATACGGTAGCATCAACAAGCAATAATCTTCCGATATAAATTGCAAGATACAAATAAACAAAGGAAAGAAACAATTTGAATTAAAACTTACAAAATCATCCATGAATTGACATTAAAGTGCTGCTGCAAAAAGGTTTCACCAAGCTTGTTTCATGGCCGAACCATGGCAAGCAACAAGAAGAAACGAGAAAACGAAAAGAAAAAGAAATATCTAATCTAACCACCACCGGCCGGCCAAGCACGAAGCTCGGCCGGCCGGTCTTCTTCGCTTGACTTCTCTAGGGTTCAAAGAAGAGCTGCCGTTGTGTAAAAATTCGATATGGTATATTATTAGGGTTGAAAAGCTGCTGCTATTTATAGAAAATCCGAGGCGGTTGCTACAGTAACGGTGCCGGACGCCCGTTCACTATTTTCAGCAACAGCATCCAAACTTGTAACGCTCATATCTCGGGCCTCGTAAGTCGGAATGGAGTGATTCAAAATCCTGTAGAATCCTCTTTTCAATCCCTACAACTCTTCTCTTGAGGTCCAGAGTAAAATCGGTTGTTATCATATCAAGAAATTCGTTGCAAGGTCGTCACTACCCGGAATCCTGATTTTCCGACATTTATCTTGCTTGATTCCTTTTCCACTCGAATTTATCTCTTTAAAATCATCCTTTCCATCAACAATGTGTATCTAAAATGTAGGAAAGACATACCAAAGCGTAACACAATCCTAAAATAATATAAAATCATGATTTTAACACATAAATCGCTACGTTCTGCAATTTAACCTATTAGAAACACCATTTACTCAATTAATCGATTATAAGCTCGATTTCTATGAAAATCCTAAGAATATGGGGAATATTCTTAGGAAAGACATACCAAAGCGTAACACAATCCTAAAATAATATAAAATCATGATTTTAACACATAAATCGCTACGTTCTGCAATTTAACCTATTAGAAACACCATTTACTCAATTAATCGATTATAAGCTCGATTTCTATGAAAATCCTAAGAATATGGGGAATATTGACATAAAATATATCCTTATAAAACGTATAAAATCACCCTTAACATACGCATTCTCTAATACACGTCCACGTACAGTCCAAGTGTCTCTACACTTCGATAGACGAGATCTATCCCTACCTTCTAAAAGATAGAAGACATCCAATACGTGCTAGTCTGATTATACTATCAATGTCCCATTTGATAATATATAAGACTAGAGACATTTAAGTACCAACCTTATTATGGTGATTAGAGATCTCATCAACCATAATCACTATCATGGTTTCTCTATCACGATTGATACTAGGGACGTTACTATATATGTATACAACAAATAATATGAAGACAGACAATATATAATAACATAAGTGCTTTTATTAATCATAATAAAGTTATTACATGAACTAAATAGACTGTAAATGACCCGACCCGGTCGGATCCGGTCCAACCCGATTGGGTTTAGGACACCTTTCCAACAATCTCCCACTTGGCCTAAAGCCAATCACCCATATGCCTAAGCCCGTGCAAGTGAACATGTTTCTCATGCTTAGCTTGAGACAATGCCTTGGTTAACGGATCGCCTATGTTATCATCCGTGTGGACTTTCTCTATCTTTACATCTCCTCTATCTACTATCTCTCTAATCAAGTGATAGCGCCGTAGCACATGTTTGGACTTCGATGAGACCTTGGCTCCTTTGATCGAGATATCGCTCCATTATTATCACAAGACAGAGGCACCGGACCTTCAATGGAGGGAACCACACCAAGTTCGCAATGAACTTCTTCATCCAAATCGCTTCCTTTGCCGCCTCCGAGGCCGCTATGTATTCGGCTTCCGTTGTAGTAGTCCGCAGTAGTCTCCCGCTTGGAACTCTTCCACCACCGCTCCGCCGTTAAGCGTGAAAACAAATCCAGATTGTGACTTAAAGTCATCCTTGTCGCCTTGGAAACCGGCATCCGTGTAACCTCGTAATACTAAATCATCATTCCCGAAAACCAGGAACATATCCCTAGTACGTCTCAAGTACTTAAGGATATTCTTGACAAAGAATCCCAGTTGACCATCACCTGGATTGACCGGTACCTACTAGTCATACTAAGAGGGTACGAGACATCCGGTCTTGTGCATAACATGGCATACATGATAGACCCAATTGCCGAAGCATAAGGGACTTTACTCATTTGTGCCCTTTCCTCCTCTCGTCTTAGGACTCATTCCCTTCGACAGTAGACCCCATGTGACATGGGCGCAATCCTTTCTTGGATCGCTCCATGCCGAATCTCTTCAAGCATCTTGTCTATGTAGGTGGATTGCGACGGACCAAGCAACCTCTTAGATCTATCTCTATAGATCTTTATTCCTAGAATATAGGTCGCCTCACCCAAGTCCTTCATTGAGAAGTTCTTGGATAACCAAGCTTTGACTGATTGTAACATAGGCACATCATTCCCTATGAGCAATATGTCATCCACATAAAGCACTAGAACACAATGGCACTCCCACTAACCTTCTTGTAAACACAGGCTCATCTTCGTTCTTGATGAAATCAAACCGTTTGATAATCTCATCAAAGCGAAGATTCCAACTCCGAGAAGCTTGCTTTAATCCATAAATGGATCTTTGCGCTTACACACCATCCCGGCGTCATTGGTTGTGAAACCCTCAGCCGTGTCATATATACTTCCTCGACAGTTCCCGTTAAGGAAAGTCGTTTTCACATCCATCCGCCGATTTCGTAATCATGGTATGCCGCAATAGCGAGCAAAATTCTAATGGATTTTAACATGGCAAAGCGAGAAGGTTTCATCATAGTCAACTCCTTGTCTTTGCTTATAACCTTTTGCCACTAACCTAGCCTTGTAGGTAGTCACGTTACCGTCCATGTCGGTCTTTCTCTTAAAGACCCATTTACACCCTATGGGAACAATTCCCTCAAAGCGGATCAACTAAGTTCCAAACTTGGTTGTCCTTCATGGATTCCATTTCGTAATTCATGGCTTCTAGCCATTTCTCTTTGTCATGCCTTAATAGCACTTCCTCATAAGTTCTAGTGGTCCTCATCTTCCATGAGATACACGCCGTGTACCTCTCGGGTTCACGGCGTTCCCCGGTGGATCTTCGAGGTGCTATTGTGTCTACGGTAGAGGTGGCGCCACATTTGTATGTGGTGTCTCCTCTACTTCCATCAACGGATCGTTATCCGTAAGTGGTTCTCGAATTTCTTCAAGATCAATCTTACTCCCACCGACCCTATCCCGTAATAAACTCTTTCTCCAGAAAGTGGCCAGTCCTGGCAACAAACACATTTTGTTCCTCAGGATGGTAAAATTGGTATCCTCTAGTTTCTCTAGGATATCCCACAAACAGACATTTGTCGGATCTAGCCTCTAATTTGTCAGGCATCATCCGCTTCACATAAGTTGGACAACCCCAAGGTTTAAGATATGCCAGATTTGGTTTATTCTTTGCCCATACCTCGTATGGTGTAGAATCAACCGTCTTTGATGGAACTCGGTTCAGTGTGTAGGATGCGGTTTCTAGAGCATACCCCTAAAATGATTTTGGGAGAACTGCATAGCTCATCATGGATCGCACCATGTCTAACAGGGTGCGGTTCCTCCTCTCTCGATACGCCATTCATCCGTGGCGTCCCGGGGGGTCCATTCAGCGTAATCCCATTCTCCTTCAAATAATCTTGAAACTCTCCGTCTAGGTATTCTCCACCTCGATCGGATCGAAGTGTTTTGATTTCTTTACCCAGTTGTTTCTCCACTTCACTTCTGAATTCCTTGAACTTTTCGAAGGCTTCGATTTAAACTTCATTAAGTATATATAACCATAGCGTGAATGGTCATCGTGAAAGTGATAAAATAAGAGTATCCTCCTTTGGCTTGAATTGACATTGGGCCACATACATCGTATGTATGAGCTCAAGCAATTCATTGGATCTTATCCCTTTGCCACTAAAAGGTGACTTTGTCATCTTGCCAAGTAAACAAGCTTCGCATGTGTCAAACGATTCGTGATCGAATTGATCCAACATTCCATCTTTATGGAGTTTGGAAATGCGATTCTTATTTATATGGCCAAGTCTACAATGCCATAAGTAGGATTCATTCAAGTCATTTGTTTTGGCTTTCTTGTTATTTATATTAAGTACGTCAACATTCATATCTAATATGTAGAGACCATTGCTAAGTATGCCGTACCATAAAAGATTCCATCACGTGAAAAAGAACAACATTTATTCTCAAACGTAAAAGAAAATCCATCAACATCTAATGCGTAAATAGAAATAATACTCTTCGTAAGAGCGGGAACAAAATAACAGCTTATTGAGTTCTAGTACTAGCCCACCGGGCAATGAAAGAAAATAAACTCCTACGGCCGCCGCAACAACACTTGCTCCATTTCCAACGCGTAGGTCCACCTCTCCTTTCCTCGATCTCTAGTTCTTCTTAGTGCCTCGCATATTCGTACAAATACGAGAACCACAACCAAGCATCTAATACCCAAAGTGGTTAGACTTAGAAGAAGTAATGTTGATCTCAATCATAAATATACCGAAGTCGAAGCATCGAATGCTTCTTCTTGGTACTCAAGAAGCCCTTGCGCTTCTCCTCCAATGTCCGGTCTCACCGCAATGGAAGCAAGCATCCTTGGATTTGTCTTTCGCTATTTTAGGCGTTGGCTTAGGTGCAGCCTTTGCCTTCTTGGACTTTTTCTGGGCTTTTGGCTTGCCCCTGCTTGAAGTGACCAAGCAACACTTGCTTTCCCTTCCCCACGTTGCCCTCGCAGCCTTCAACATGTTCAATAACTCCGCAAGGGAGCAATCTATTTTGTTCATGTGATAGTTCATCACAAACCGCGAGAATGAGTCGTAGAGATTGCGTAATCAAGTCAATACTCAACTCTCGTTCCAACTTGTGGCCCAAAGCCTTCCCAAGCCTCTCTATGTACCCGATCATTTTAAGCACGTGTGACCCCACAAAGCCAGCTCCGCATGCCATCTTACAAGCCTAAATGTGGCCTTCGAGACCTCGTACCTCTCGGTGCGAGACCGAGAAGCGTAAAGTTCCTTCGTGTGGACCATGATAGAGTAGGCGTCCATAGACTCATGTCGTTTCGCAGCTCGTGTGTCATAGAAGCAAGCATGATACATGTAGCATCGCATCGTCGTCGAAACGTTGCTTGTTGTACTTCTCGACAACATCCGCAGCTCGAACCCTCGCCGGGCTTTTCCGGTAGTGGCCTCGTCCAAGACATAGCCAATCTTCTCGTGCCTCAAAACGATTTTGAGGTTTCTTTCCCAATCGAGAAAATTAGTTTCGTCAAGCTTGTTTTCGATGATAAAACGAAGGTTCAATTTGTTTGACATTTTCTACAACAATAAATAAAGATAGAATAAGTAAAAGCTCATGTATAAAAAACCTAAATTTGCACTAAGAAATTTATAAGGTTTTACTCCCACTAGCCAACTATTCCCTATTGGCTTTCAAGAATTTAATTAATTCTTTAGTGGATGGAATCCTATCTAGTTGACTCGATCCCCGACGTGGGCCGATCGACCGGGTCAATTTCGAAGGTGGGTACTATTTACCGATCGAATCTTATTCGATTTCCATTGGTTGACTAGTCAACTCTTTGACAATTCACATCTCTACGTGATAGCCACCCCTTGTCTCTAAAATCGACGGTCCCGACGTGGGCCAATCACCGCAAGATTCTTAGTCGAGTCGTAACCCAAATATTCATGAGATCTCATAACGATCATATCTCGATAATGACGATATACCCGTGGTAGGTCAACTCCCGACGTGGGCCGATCGCTTGATCCGAACAAAGGCTCTTCACCGTCATTATAATATCGGGAGACAATTTTGGCTCGATTTTTGGCGTGGGAATAATTTTAAATTAATTCACTTAATTAATTTTGTTTAATTATGGTCTCATCTACTATGTGCATATTACTACGATATCATATAAAGTAAAACATACACAACATTCCGCGCATAAAATAACCGGTATGATCATGGACTTTTTCTAGGTGCGGTTTCGAATACAACCGACGAAACCGCGGGTCACAAACTAAGGGTATCTCGCAACCGCCAATAGGATCTTTATTGCCGTACGCCAATGGGTTCTTTATCTCTCCTTGGTCTTGAACTTCTTGCTCCATTCTTGTTACATAATAAATAATTACACCCGCCGCACACGGGGGGGAGCTCGTGGAATGGGATAAATGCAAAAAGTAAACTAGGTCACGTTCTTCATAACGGCCTAGACAATTTTTCAAAAACCAACATAAAGAAAACATTCCCATCTATCCTATTGGTCGAGTCCTACGATCAATCGGGGTCCATATAATCACATTATATCTACACATCTAATCCATACAATTTTATCTTATGAAAAAGATTAAATTCTAATTTTAACTACTACTACTCATGCGTCTTTATTTTATCACGTCAAATAATTAAATAACTTTTAATTAATTATATGACTTAATCGAAAATTAAAATTAACATTTAATTTTAAATCGATTTCAATTTTAATTAAATTTGAACTATTCAAAACATAAAATTAAAATTATAAAGTCTCCTATTTGTTTCCTTTCCAAAACTATATTTAGCTTAGTTCGCCACTTTCCAAAATCAAAATTTTGGAAGTGGTTTAGCAGGCCTTTTACAAATCAAATATTTGAAAAGGCCAGCCTATTCCAAATCAAATATTTGGAAAGGCCAAATTATTTTAGTCTAGGTCCGGCCACTTTCCAAAATCAAAATTTTGGAAGTGGCCTAGCCTAGCCTTTTACAAATCAAATATTTGAAAAAGTGGCCTAGGCCTATTCCAAATCAAAATTTGGAAAGGCCAAATAATTTTGGTTTAGGCTCGCCACTTTCCAAAATCAAAATTTTGGAAGTGCCTAGCCAGCCTTTTACAAATCAAATATTTGAAAAGGGCCTAGGCCTATTCCAAATCAAAATTTGGAAAGGCCAACATGCCATATGGTTTCCCAATGGTCCAAACTATTTGAACCATTGGTTGGCCATACGACACAACTAAACAAACGAGATATCTATGCACAATAAAATATCACAAAACGAAAAGGGTTGATCTCCCCCATTGGAAGAGAGAGCCGACGGACGGCAACCCTAGGGTTACCGCCCGCCGCCGCCGCCGCAGAGGGAGGGGCGCCGCCGCCGGCCGACCCCCCAATGAACCCTAATTTTTTTTTTTTTTTTGTTTTAACGTTTCGTGATTTAAATCTTGCATCTATTGATTAAATACTACGCAATTAAAATAAGCTTATTGCTTAAGCACGAAGTCCGTCTCGATACCACCGTTAGGAAATCACTAGTTTAACGCGGCGGAATTTAAAATTTGATTTCCTTTTCTAGATCGTTCTTCGTTTAATGCAATAAACACGTTAAGTAGTTTGACGGTTATACCTTGATGATCTACTAGATCGTCGCTTTGACCGTCAACGGAGAGTAGTTCAATGCGCAAGCCGTCCACGCGTCCGGCCTCTATCGCTAATCCACACGAACCCCTCGCCGGAATCCTCCTTGGATTGCTACGAAAAACTCCGGTCGCTAGATCGGACCTTTTCTTCCCTCACAAACTCACTATGGAGAGCTCTCTATTTTACACAAGAATTATGAATTCTTGCAATTGTGTTGTACAAAAGAGCTTGACACCCACTTCCCTTTTATGTAGGAGGTGGCGCCCCAATAAGTAGTGTGGAGGAGAAGAAAACCTTTTTCTAATAAAATAAGGAAAATCAACTAGATTGATTTATCTCTTTAATTATAATTTATTTTGTCAATATCATATATTGATTATAATTATCTTATTACCATAAATCTATTTTTCAAAATCAATTAATATCTTATATTAATATCATGGCAATCTTTATTAATTAAAGTGCACAATCCAAGTGTATCTTATACACACAAAAGTGGCGCCCCATTAGTCAACAAATTGACTTCCGGAATATTCTTTAATTAATCTAATTTGTACATAATTAATATCTTGTATTTTATTTATTCATAATAAATAAATACCACCATATTAATTTACCACTATAACCTTTATAGTCTAGAGATAAACTTTCCTTATTTGGTTATCAACTATAACCGCATTTTAATCCGACTCGATGTTCATATGTGTGTGACCCGATAGGCTTCCGAATATGTTGGCCGTAGACACAAAGTGCAATTTACTAAAATGCCCTTCATACCTAACGATCACGGGATAGCGTCTAGCAACATACCGTGACCCCCAATTATCGGAAGAGTCAAAAGCAATGACTACTACCTTTCATGTGAAGCAAGCTTACCGTGTAACTTACAATCCTATCGCTATAATAATATCCATACGATCGTATCTCGAGTGTCAATACATTGACGATCGTATCTTATAATCCGGATATCATGCTCCCTCGGAATAACACATTTACTCCCACTTTGCAAAGATTCTCGAGAGCTAGACATTCCTTATAAGAAGGCCATTTCGGATATTCAATCCCAATCATAGGATACGCGATTCCCGGACGACCAATCATGTATACTCCGCATGCTTCAATATCATACCCAATCACTACCGCATGATCGCCCCGTGGTTAGGAGAAATCTCAATAGTGTCAAAGCATGACAATCCACACCGTGATGCCATGAAGACTCCGGTCAAAAGGATAATTACACAACCGCCACATAGTGTGACACTTAATGTAAGTGGGTCGGGCCTAACGTACGCATTCTCTAATACACGTCCACGTACACCCAAGTGTCTCTACACTTCGATAGACGAGATCTATCCCTACCTTCTAAAAGATAGAAGACATCCAATACGTGCTAGTCGATTATACTATCAATGTCCCATTTGATAATATATAAGACTAGAGACATTTAAGTACCAACCTTATTATGGTGATTAGAGATCTCATCAATCATAATCACTATCATGGTTTCTCTATCACAGATTGATACTAGGGACGTTACTATATATGTATACAACAAATAATATGAAGACAGACAATATATAATAACATAAGTGCTTTTATTAATCATAATAAAGTTATTACATGAACTAAATAGACTGTAAATGACCCGACCCGGTCGGATCCGGTCCAACCCGATTGGGTTTAGGACACCTTTCCAACACATTAATGGTTGAACAAGTACCAAAGATAGATTCTCATTGGGATAGACATAGAATGGACTGTAGGGACTTATTTCTTGTTTCTTAGCTGCCATGGCTATCAAGAACTCCAAATTCTTATCAAAACAATGATTATCAAGGAAAATCGATCAAGAAATGATCAAAAAAAGAAGGAAACGCTCGCAGTTTACTCTCAAGAAACTGGAAAACGCAGAAAAGATGAAGAACACTCTCAAGATTCTTCAAAAATACTCAGAAAAAAATAGCAGGAAAATGTTCAGAAATTCTCAAATTTCTGCTCTGCTACCATGATGAAGTTTATAGAATTATAAACTGAAAGTAAAATGCGGAATTATTATTGATGAACTGAAAGCTACAAGTTAAGTTTACAATGCTCCTGATCATGGGGCATTTATAGCCATACACCTCATGAATCAGTTAGAAGTAAGTTACAAGCGGTTACCACAAACTATAACTGAATAACCATTTTCTATATTACACTATACTACTCAGTAGCCTTACACTACTCAGCAGCCTTCCACTACTAAAGAAACTGCCGAGTTCAAGCAGCACAAGACACTCGCATTCCCTTCGCCCTATACTGTAACATCATCACACGTAAATAGGACTCATTCAGAAAACATATCCAGACATTCGGCGCCAATATCTCTCCTAGATGAGGTTGCCGGTCTCATAAATAGGTCGATGAAATCCGTAGGGACAAGATCAAGAAAGAGAAGAGCCCCACCTGGGGGACTAACGTACTGAAAGACAAACATATGGAAGAAGCACCTGAGGGAGTCCATTACCCTAACTTCTAAAGCTACACATGAGAAACTTGTCCTTACGACTGGATGACCGCCTTCCACAACAAAGCCTCATTAGCCACTAGGCGCCAGACCGCATGGTGTATCGCCTTTGTCGGCGCCATGCCAGAAAAAGTGGCTAATTGGATCACAAATCTTCCACCAAAGTCAATCAGTTCTTGGGCTGACCTCAATACCAAATTCGTCGCAGAGTTCCGTGTTGGAAAGGTGTCATAAACCCAATCGGGTTGGACCGGATCCGACCGGGTCGGGTCGGTTACAGTCTATTTAGTTCATGTAATAACTTTATTATGATTAATAAAAGCACTTATGTTATTATATATTGTTTATCTTCATATTATTTGTCGTATATATATAGTAACGTCCCTAGTATCAATCGTGATAGAGAAACCATGATAGTGATTATGGTTGATGAGATCTCTAATCACTATAACAAGGTTGGTACTTAAATGTCTCTAGTCTTATATATTATCAAATGGGACATTGATAGTATAATCGACTAGCACGTATTGGATGTCTTCTATCTTTAGAAGGTAGGGATAGATCTCGTCTATCGAAGTGTAGAGACACTTGGACCGTACGTGGACGTGTGTTAGAGAATGCGTACGTTAGATCGACCCACTTACATTAAGTGTCACACTATGTGGCGGTTGTGTAATTATCCTTTTGACCGGAGTCTTCATGGCATCACGGTGTGGATTGTCATGCTTTGACACTATTGAGATTTCTCCTAACCACGGGGCGATCATGCGGTAGTGATTGGGTATGATATTGAAGCATGCGGAGTATACATGATTGGTCGTCCGGGAATCGCGTATCCTATGATTGGGATTGAATATCCGAAATGGCCTTCTTATAAGGAGTGTCTAGCTCTCGAGAATCTTTGCAAAGTGGGAGTAAATGTGTTATTCCGAGAGAGCATGATATCCAGATTATAAGATACGATCGTCAATGTATTGACACTCGAGGTACGATCGTATGGATATTATTACAGCGATAGGATTGTAACTTACATGGTAACTGCTTCACATGAAAGGTAGTAGTCATTGCTTTTGACTCTTCCGATGATTGGGGGTCACGGTGTGTTGCTAGACGCTATCCCGTGATCGTTAGGTATGAAGGGCATTTTAGTAAATTGCTTTTTGTGTCTACGGCCAACATATTCGGAAGCCTATCGGGTCACACACATATGAACATCGAGTCGGATTAAAATGCGGTTATAGTTGATAACCAAATAAGGAAAGTTTATCTCTAGACTATAAAGGTTATAGTGGTAAATTAATATGGTGGTATTTATTTATTATGAATAAATTAAATACAAGATATTAATTATATATACAAATTATATTAATTAAAGAATATTCCGGAAGTCAATTAGTTGACTAATGGGGCGCCACTTTTATGTGTATGAGATACACTTGGATTGTGCACTTTAATTAATAAGATTGCCATAATATTAATATAAGATATTAATTGATTTTGAAAATAGATTTATGGTAATAAGATAATTATAATCAATATATGATATTGACAAAATAAATTATAATTAAAGAGATAAATCAATCTAGTTGATTTTCCTTATTTTATTAGAAAAAGGTTTTCTTCTCTTCTACTCAACTCGGGGGCGCCACCTCCTCTATAAAAAGGAAGTGGGTGTCAAGATCTTTTGTACAACACAATTGCAAGAGTTCATAATTCTTGTGTAAAATAGAGAGCTCTCCATAGTGAGTTTGTGAGGGAAGAAAAGGTCCGGTCTAGCAGCCGGAGTTTTTCCGATAGCAATCCAAGGAGGATTCCGGCGAGGGGTTCGTGTGGATTAGCGATAGAGGCCGGACGCGTGGACGGCTTGCGCATTGAACTACTCTCCGTTGGCGGTCAAAGCGACGATCTTGTAGATCATCCAAGGTATAACCGTCAAACTACTTAACGTGTTTATTGTAAACGAAGAACGATCTAGAAAAGGAAATCAAATTTTAAATTCCGCTGCGTTAAACTAGTGATTTCCTAACATTCCGGTCATCCGGGTAGCCTAAAAGTACCTTGGACAACCTCTATGAGGTTCGGTGGGAGGACGACGAGTCTACTCGGAGCTACTATGCAAGATTTATGAGAGTTTACAATCAGACAAAGGGTCTCACCGACAACATAGCTTCCTAAGCGGCCTGATCAAGGGGCCTCTCAAGGGCGAGTTCGCCTTTAGACCACATGAGAATTTACAACAAATGCTATCCTTAGCCAGAAAGTTCTCTGCCTCTGAAGTTGTTCTGTGTCTGCCAGCCGGGCAAAAAGACAAGGCTAAGCCCTTCTTGGCCAATTATGGCCCAAACCGGAACATGGACATTAAAAAACCTGAGAAATTCAACGAAGAGCAATACACCCCGCTGACTGCCCCAATCGAGGAGATTATGTATGAGCTCAGAGACAACCTCCCCAACCCTCGCCCAATGAGACACGATCAACGCAAAGACAGTGATATGACCAAATATTGCGAATATCACAAGAATCATATGCATGACACCAACTCCAGTCGTTTGCTAAAACGGGAAGTCAAAATTTTGGTCCCCCGAGGGGTTCTCGACAAATGCAAGGCTGAAGAAAATGACGCCCCTAGGGGCAATGCCTCGGCCCACCCACCAAAAAGATAAATCCATTGACAATGGGCATTCTAGATCAGGCGGTTCGCCCCCTCGCGAGCAACCTCGCCCTATTTATTTTACTTTCATTGTAAAACTCAACAAACTCAAGGCAGGACAAGCTCGTTTGTCAAACATTTTCAAATTTTGAATATTAAGCGCATTACTACATGATTACTTGTATACATCATTGCGCTCTGGTCATTTCTTTGACAATATTTTCAACTTCATTATGCTTCGGTCGTTTTTTTACACGAAGTACACGAGACAACACAGATTCTCAACCTCGTTACGCTTCGGTCATTTTTTACAAGAAGTACGCGAGACAACGCGGATTTTCAACCTCGTTACGCTTTGATCATTTTTCACACGAAGTACGCGAGACGACTCGGATTTTCAACCTCATTACGCTTCGGTTGTTTTTTACACTAAGTACGCGAGAAGACTCGGATTTTCAGCCTCGTATTGCTATGCACAACGAAGCATGCGAGATGACTCGGTTTTCAATCCCACAGGACGATTTAGAAAGTTCGGAAATCAAAAGTTCGAAACACTCCATATTTTATTCTGTCAAGATCGCTTTGAACCCCCTCGATCTCGTGAAAAAAAGGGGGCCCTACGCCAACAGATTTGTTAGCCCGAGTGATTAGCACCGGACAAATAAAGAAACCAAAATCTAGATCAAGCAAAAGCAATAAAAATGGGCCAAAGTGCACAACCATAGAAGATTCAAATTGTTACAAGACTGTGAAGAGGCGAACAGGAAGATTCGTAAAATTACAATCAAATCAAATCAAAATTACAAATCAACGGGCTGATCCTTAAGCAAAGTACCGGGCTGTGCAGCAGGCCAAGTAGTCAGAGCAAGCATATCCTCCAACATCTGAGCCTTCCCAACCGTCTGCTCAGGAAGCACCACAGAGGGGAGAGAGATACCAGCAACATGGGCTTGATGACAAAGAGGACTGGGAAAATCAACATCCCCGGTCCCCCTTTGCAATGCTACTAAAGTCGACAAATTGACCGACTCAACTTCAGGCGGAACCCACCCATCGACACTAACGGGCTGTTTTCTAAATATTTGATAAGCTCCTCCTTGGTATATGGAATTTGTGCGTGGAAATCCCTTAGAGTTGGGCTAAACAGCCTTGATGTGGCCCATTCCGCAAGTCAATCTAGAGAAGGGGCATGCTCTCCTGGGTCCCTCAACATACATCTCGCCGCATGAGAGAAGCCTTGATCCAAGAACTTCTCGGCCTCCCCAGATACTGACTTCTTAAATCTTTGGTACTTCTTGAAATCTATGACAGCCTACTCGCAAGCTTTCTCCAGCATGTTCGGCCTCTGGGCCTTAAGCTCTGCCAGCTCACCGGCCACCGCGGCAGCCTGCGCGCACTCTTTGTCATCAGCTACTCGAGCCTTCTCAATCTCTTGGTTCATATGAACCATCAAGTCATTGAAGTCCTTGGTTTTATGTTCAACGAGAGACCTAGCACTGCAAAGCTCCGTCTTGATTGCCTCTCTAGCCATTTTCGCATCATACTCAACCTTGTCAGCACGATTCTCAAGCAATGGCGATCTTGCTTTTGGCTCCTCCATATCTCTTAAAGCTTATATATATATATATATATATATATATATATATATATATATATATATATATATATATATATATATATATATATATATATATATGTGTGTGTGTGTGTGTGTGTGTGTGTGTGTTATTATGTGTGTGTGTGTTATGTGGGACATTGTCGAGGAATATATAGTTTGAATTATTATTTACTTTAAATATTATTATTATTCGTATTTATCTTATATTTATTTATTGGCTAAGTCATCGAACATTATATATTGTACTCTCCACAATGCATTCATTCAATGAAAAATATATGGTTCTGAATTATAATATAATATCAGAGCAATGAGGTCCGGAATCAAGTGTAATTCGAGTGGAGGCCGACATAGGTGCTTAGCAAGGCTTTGCATATTGTCCATGCTAGCACGCTGCAAAGTTGAAAAATATAATTGCGATTAGATCGACTTCCATCACGTTCGGGAACTTGTTGCAGCTCGCAAACTTGGCATCTCCTTCATTGCCCCTCAGGATCAGCTTGCGGATCTTCTCACCAAGCCATTGGGCCAACCTTGCTTTACTTCTCTCAAAGTCAATCTCCGTGTACACCCATTTCCCACGGGATTGCGGAAGCGTCGAGAATAATATAGTTTGAATAATAATTTAGTTTAAATATTATTATTATTGGTATTTATCTTGTATTTACTTATTGGCTAAGTCATCGAATATTACATATTGCACTCCCCACAATGTATTGAATCTCTGAATTATAATAGAAAAATTCCACATTGGATATCAAGCTTAAAGAGCTGACTCACTTTACTATATAAAATGGCCTTTAGCCTTTTGTATTATTGTCACTTACTGTTACTTGGTACTAATAAGAGTTTTTGTACTTTTTAATATTTGGCTACATTCATAACTAAAATTTTGGACTAATTATAATTAAATAAATAGATTTGGTGGCAAATGGCGACTAGTAGATAAATACTCCTAGTATTCCCCGTTGTCCAGATTTGGACTGCCGGCAATTAATTCCAAAAAAAAAAAAAAAAAAAAAAAAAAAAAAAAAAAATGCGGTAAGTGTTTCTAAACTTCATTGAATTATTTAATTTTTTTTTCTAACTGTACCGTTTCTCCAACAACAACAACCACATTAAAATAAAATAAAAAACAAAACAAAAAACCTATTATTTCACTATTAAAAATGCCATATATTTTGAATTTCAAAATCTTGAAGGCTATTACTGTAGCAATATACTAAAGTTGTGTCCCTTGAATTTCAAAATCTTGAAAGTTGCAATGGTAATGCTCTTCGGGCTAGCGACGGTACTTGAAATTCAAAATGTTTATCGTCTTTCAGGTAAAACTCAAGTAGCGTGTTACCGTTGTTGAAAAAGTTTTAGACTCAATAAAATGGTGAAAACTTCCATGGCATTCTTTCAAAGAAGAGTTGCAAATTTATACACTGAAGTGTTAAATGAATCTATAAAGCTAAGATGAATCTAGATCTCTATCTATAACATGTTTTTTTTTTTTTTTTTTAACTTAAACTTATATCAACCGGTATTTGCTGAGAGTCCAATGCTTTATCAAAATTTATCTTTTCCTGCTTTGTCTTTTTATTCGAAACTCCGTAACTCCGATCACTGTTATCACTATAGCATCTTCACTAATATTTTCCTGTTCAATTATCTTTGTCTTTTCAGTTGTAACCTTCAAGATTTGTCTATAACAGTTGATTCAAGTTATCAAATATGTTATGTCTCAAAATTTATATTTTGGTAATGTTTGTTCCACTTTTCAAATGTAAGACATTACTTTTCCCTCATCTTAAAGAAATGGTGTCATCGTAATGACTTTATCAGATGATTCTAAACGTGCTATCCACCGCCTCTCACGGCGGGACACTTAATTAGTTATGTCTGATGATTGACTCTGATATCACCCATAACGTCCCATAACTCCGACCTAGTTGTTGAATTAGTGTCATAAACCCAATCGGGTTGGACTGTTGGATCCAATGGGTCGGATCGATTACTGTCTATTTAGTTCATGTAATATTATTATTATAAATAATAAAAGCACTTTTGTTATTATATATTTTGTTTATTACATAAACCAATTTATTATTGTATATATATGATAATGTCATTTGTATTAAACGGTGATAGATAAACCATGATAGTGATTATAGTTGATGAGATCTCGATTCACTTCAACTAGTTTGATACTTAAATTCTCTAGTCGTATGTGCTATTAAATGAGACATTGATAGCACTGTTAGACTAGCACGTATTAGATATTTTATATCTTATGAAAATAGGGATAGATCTTGTCTATCGAAGTGTAGAGACACTTGGACTGTACGTGGACGTATATTAGAGAATGTGTACGTTAGACTGACTCGCTTACTTTATTAAATGTCATACTATGTGGCGGTTGTGGAATTATCTTTAGACCGGAGTTCTCATGACATCACGGTGTGGATTGTCATGCTTTGATGCTGTTGAGGTTTCCTCTAATCACGGGGCAATCATGCGGTAGTGCTTGTGTGTGATATTGAAGCATGCGTATGATTCATGTTGTTCGTCCGGAAATCGCGTGTCTTAATGGTAGGAGTAAATATCCGAAATAGTCTTCTTATAATGAATGTTTACTCTCGAAAATCTTTACAAAATTGGAAGTAATGAGTTACCTCGAGAGTGTAGGAGATGCAAATTATAAGATACGTTCGTTAATGTTTTGACACTCGAGCTACGACCGTATGGATATTATTATAGCGATATGATTCTATTTACACTACAATCGTTTCATATGAAATGTAGTAGTCAATGCACTTGACTCTTCCAATGATTGAGGGTAATGATGTGTTGCTAGATGCGAATCATGATCGTTAGGTGTGAATGACATTTTAGTAAACGTGTTTTATACTTATGACCAACATATTCGAAAACCTATCGGATCACACATATATGAACTTTCTATCCGAAATTAAAACGTGGTTATAGTGATAACTAAATATGGAATGTAGATTAATTAAGTTTCCATAATGTCTATTTTTAGACATATGGGGCGCCAAGTTATGTGTGTGTAAGATACACATATTTTTTGCAATATAATTAAGGGAATAAAATATTAATTTTTTTGATATGAATAAGATATTAATTAAAAAGGGATGAATCAAACAAGAAATTTACTTTCTATAATTACTTATTTCATTAGGAAAAATGTTTTTTTTCTCCCTACTTCATTCAAGAGGCTTCTCCATGGCATCTCGTGAGAGCTTGAGGCGCCACTTTAATATCCCTATATATAAGGGAATGTGTCAAACTCTTTTGTATCACAATTACAAGAGTATTATTTTAATAGAAAATAGTCGAGAGCTTCTTTTGAGAGTTTGAGAGAGAAGAAAAGTCGGTCTA
Source organism: Gentiana straminea (assembly GCA_036785695.1). Classification (NCBI taxonomy): domain Eukaryota; kingdom Viridiplantae; phylum Streptophyta; class Magnoliopsida; order Gentianales; family Gentianaceae; genus Gentiana; species Gentiana straminea. The sequence continues at coordinate 12,322,086 of JAVUPR010000048.1, forward strand.
GCAACAAACTTTTTTCAATAGCATTCGCCTAGCAAGGATTCCGGAGGAGGTTCGTGTGGATCGACGTAGAGGCCGAACAATTGGGCGGCTCCGTGCATAACAACACCGTAGACAAAGAGTCGATCTTTTCTAAGATCAATTCTGGTATGAATTCTTGTCTATTTTTCTCTTTGTTTATTGTTTAAACGAAGTCGGTTTTGGGAATAGGAACTCGAAAATTTTAAATACCGATGTGTTCATGTATCGATTTCCTAACACTAGAGGCATTACATGATCAATTATGGCTCAAATAACGTTGTCAGTGTCGAGTTCTGGGACGTTACAACAACTTCAATGTGATGATGGGATTGATCATTTCAAACTCACATATATATATATACACTCATACATTGTACTATAATTAAGCAGGGGCGGGCCTGGGGTGAGGGCTCGTGCCTCTCTCGGATTTTTCTAATTACCAAAATACCTTTGAAAAATTGTAATATCCTTGAACACGTGATATATAATGTTTGTCTAATATTTTGACAATGCCTAATCTAGCACATTGGTGTTGGTTGCATGGCTTTTTATTGCAAGTGCCTAGGTTCGAATCCCAATTTAGAACCAAACCAGTTTATTCAATCACATCCCTAAAACAAAACAAAAAAACATCATTCGGGGTTGACTCTCCCATGAAATATCTTTTAAAGAAGACAAGTCATATCTAGCTAGAATATACGCACAAACATTTTCCATACATCAAAGAGGCAAAAAAAAAAAAAAAAAAGAACAAGCCTCATGAATGCAACCTTTGCACCAAGCATTCAAACAGGGATAGATCATCAACCGTCTGAGAAAGTCGTTGAACACACGCCAAGAAATCGCTTTTCACCACAAGCCTCACAAAAATATATCCAACCGTTTTAGCCTCAACAATGACGAAGAAAATAGCTTCCAACTCCATGAGCGCTGGATCAATACCCGGATCAATACCCGGATCAAAATGAAAGGAGAAAGATGCCACAATGGTGCCTCGACTGTCTGTAAATATAAATCCGGCCCTTGAAAAACTCTCAGTGACCGAGGCATCCACATTGCACTTAATTAATCAGCCAAGGAGCTGGCGGCACCCATTGAGCAATGAGTGGAGGAGACAACTACTAGAAAAACCTATCACTCGCAGCCCTATAATCGCTCGCACCTAACAGCGACCCAGGTATACTACTCTAGATTCATACACCGCCTTTCTTCCATACAACGCCCCACAACGTGCCTTTATCATGCTCCACATATGATAGCTAGACATAGTCCGTTATCCTACTTCGATCCGTCCATAGTTTCCATAAGATAGACATGGAAATATTAGTATTATAACGGTTGTTTTATAGCGAGCGACACAATATAGTTTTGTACCGTATAATACTCATTCATAATGGTGTTGGTCCACTATAATCAAAAGTATGTCATGTCACATGTTATATCACAAATTCACAATTGATATGATAAAAATTAAATATGTTATGTTACATGCATGTTATATCATAACCGTTATATAGAAGTAATTAAATATTATCGTTTATCAGGAAGATATTGCGATCCACCTCGAAGGCATATGCATGAGGATAGCTTAATTAGCTTGTAGAATGCAGATCGCCGGATTTGTAGATCGATGTTTTGTAGACGTTAAATTTTGAATCTCTTCTTGTTGTTAATTAATTATACACATATCATTGTATTATTTTAATTACTACTTAGACTTGCATCGTGAGGGACGTGATCGAGGAGGTAAGAGTCACAAGAATGAGGACTAAAAAAGCAAATAAAATGAACATATTTTTTTTATCTATAAATACCATGCATATGCATTTCTATCTCTCTACTAATTAAGTCTATAGCCTTCTCTTTCTTCCTCTTACAAATCCCAGCACGTTTGTTTTGGTCCACTCTTAATTTAACTACTGTCTCTTTCTACTAAGTTGCCTTAATCCAAAGCTCTATCTGTGACTGTAAGTTGATCTCTTCGATCTCTTTTCATTGAACCATGCATGCATATATCAATGGCGATTAATTAGTACCATATATAATTAAACTCAAAATTATAATGTTAATTATGTATTACAGATCGATGAAGATGTTGGTGAAAGAAGAGAGTTTGAAGAAGATGATTGGAATATTGGTAGTTTTTTGCTCTTTGTTAGCTAACAATAACATGATGGCAGAAGCAGACTACTTACCATACAAAGATCCTTTAAAGCCTTTAAATGTCAGAATCAAAGATCTAATCAGCAGAATGACTTTAGAGGAAAAAATCGGTCAAATGACTCAAATCGAAAGATCAGTTGCTTCTGCTGATGTTACCAAGAAATATTTCATCGGTACGTATGCATGATCTTCACTCTTCAATATGTGTATCATCATAAACCATACTGTCATAATCACACTATCACAAGAAATTAAATACTGACGTTAAGACGTCACATCAGCAAATCTCCTACAGTACGTCACGGCATTTTGCATGTAGTGTCAAGGCCAGATCATGCATTTGTTTTGTTGTGACGGTAGTATTAGTCTTTATATGGTTTGTTGTATTATGCAGGAAGTGTATTGAGCGGTGGGGGAAGTGTTCCGGCGAAGAGGCGCCTGCAGAGACATGGGTGGACATGGTCAACGAATTCCAGAAAGGGTCGTTGTCTACACGTCTGGGCATACCCTTAATGTATGGGATTGACGCAGTACATGGTCATAACAATGTCTACAAATCTACCGTTTTCCCACATAATGTTGGTCTTGGTGTCACCAGGTAATTAATATTTTCATTGTTTTATTAATTGTTATTGACATATTCGTATTATATTATATATCATCATTAGCTATCATTCTAAATTGATCGAGAGATCTGGCTTATTTTATATATATATATATATATATATATATATATATATATATATATGATAAGTTAAAAACATCAGATGTGGCAGTGATCGTATAATACAAGATGCCAGCAGATATATTTGAATTAATAAAATCATCTTTGATTGAATATTTGAATTGTCAGTCATGCTGGTTCTATTCAGAAGAAGTCAAACATGTATATTACAAGTTGGAAAATGAGGTAGTAATGTAAATCAAACTATCAAAGTATCACGTTTATAAAACAAAAACAAAAAAATAAAAAGTTTACATTATTTATGTGTATTAGACGATTATCGGACGAGACGTTTTTTATTTTGTTCAGGATTTATTTTTCTTCTTTAAAGTATACATCAAATTATGTAAATGTATATTTCATTGACTCACTCAGACTCGTGTGATGTCGAGAATTTTGAAGTTGTTTTAGAAAATTGTTCTTGTTTGAGAACGGAATATTGGTAGTATGACCTTATTTCTTAAAATCATAAAATCACTTTGACACCATTACATCATAAAATGATAAGATGTAAACCGTGTGGTTCTGATTAATTTACGGGTTACTCACCCTAGAGGTTTGACCAACCAAAACTTCCCCCATATTTATGTAAACCTTTATTCTTTCGATAAAAATTATACTTCAAAACAAAAAAATTTGATAAGAAGGAATTGTGTTGTTGAACTTGAACAGAGATCCTGATCTTCTTAAGAGGATTGGTGCTGCTACAGCTCTTGAAGTTAGAGCTACTGGCTTACAATATGTCTTCGCCCCTTGCATCGCGGTAATTAGCCTATTTGATTAAACGCGTTTTTAGTAGCACCACACCGAATATACTTATAGGGGCACTGTTGTAAAAAGAGTGCTGCATTACATTGTCCACATCGAATTGACTTTTCGTTTCGACAAAACAATGATTAACCAGGTATGCAGAGATCCAAGATGGGGTCGGTGCTACGAAAGCTACAGTGAAGATCATAAAATCGTGCAGTTACTGACCGAGATTATTCCGGGGCTACAAGGAGATAGTCCGGCCAAAGGGGTCCCTTATGTTGGTGGACAGTAAGTTCTGCAAATTTCTTTCTTTCTTATATGCCTTGTTGTGGACACGTGGTATACGTAGCAGTGCACTTATCATTTTCCTTGATTTTCCGCACAGACAAAAGGTGGCGGCATGCGCAAAGCACTACCTTGGTGATGGAGGGACAACAGAAGGAATCAATGAAAATAACACACAAATTAGCAGACAGGGCTTCCTTAGTATTCATATGCCTGGCTATTACAATGCAATTATTAAGGGTGTGTCCACCATCATGATCTCTTACTCTAGCTGGAATGGAGTTAAAATGCATTCTAACAAACAACTTATCACTGATTATCTCAAGAACAAATTGAGATTTCGGGTACGCCATTCGATATTTTTCCAGTCCCTATATATCTATTATCTATTATTATAATAATAAGAGAGGGCCTTTGAAGGAACCATATACTACCGCACAGAAGTGCGGATCGAATGTTCACATTTGACTTTTTGAAAGTCGAACTTCATTCTGACTTTTCAATTCTGTTAATCAAAAACCGAAATCTTGAGACATATCCACAAGTAATAATACTAAGAATCAATCATTGTATGATTTCAGGGCTTTGTTATATCAGACTGGCAGGGCATTGACAGGATAACCTCCCCAGCTCATGCTAACTACACTTACTCAATCGTTACCGGTATTAATGCTGGAATCGACATGGTTAGAACTCGTCTTCTTTGCGTTTAAACTCGATCACATACACAAATCCTTTGTTTCCAATTTATGACAATCTTGATACTAACTATTACTAAAACTATGTTGCAGATCATGGTTCCTTATAATTTCACGGAATTCATCTATGGCTTAACCACCTTGGTGAAGAGCAATTTTATCTCTATAGACCGAATCAATGATGCAGTCTGGAGAATTCTGAGAGTGAAGTTCACAATGGGACTTTTCGAGCACCCATTGGCTGATTATAGCATGAAGAGTTACCTAGGAAGTCAGGAGCATAGAGATTTGGCTAGGGAAGCAGTGAGGAAAACTCTTGTGCTTCTCAAGAACGGCGCATCCGGGAAGAAGAAGAAGCCATTGTTGCCCCTCCCGAAAAAAGCTTCACGTATACTAGTTGCAGGAACCCATGCTAACAATATTGGGAATCAATGTGGAGGATGGACCATTGAATGGCAAGGCCTTACTGGAAATATCACTGCCGGTACCACGATTCTGTCTGCGATAAAGAACACCGTTGATCCTAGTACACAAGTTGATTTCGTCGAGAACCCTACCTTGAACCCTAAAGGTAAATTGATTGGTTATAACAAGTATTCATATGCAATCGTGGTGGTGGGAGAGCCGCCGTACGCCGAAACATTTGGTGACAGCTTGAATTTGACGATCCCGGAGCCAGGTCCGAGCATTATAAACAGTGTGTGTGGTGCTGTGAAATGTGTTGTTGTTCTTATCACCGGAAGGCCGGTGGTGATCCAACCGTATGTTAAGAAAATCGATGCACTCGTAGCGGCGTGGCTCCCCGGAACTGAAGGCCAAGGGGTTGCCGATGTGCTGTTCGGTGACTATGGATTCACCGGAAAACTTGCAAGAACATGGTTTAAGACGGTAGACCAATTGCCGATGAATGTTGGAGATAAACATTATGACCCGCTTTACCCATTCGGATATGGGCTCACTACTAAACCGGTTAAGGGAACCTGATCATTTGTTTACCTCATTGTATTACGTGTTGTTATACAATATATAACGCATGTATCATTTATCTTTTATTTTAATTTTATTTATCATTTGATGTTTTTAGGCAGATAAGTGTCACCATTTAGTTTTTTCCTTGTCATGGATAATGTATTTGATATTGCATAACTACTCAACTAATCAATTTTTAAAAAAAATATTTGTAGAACAATTTTTGGTATTTCGAAAAATATAATGATAATGAAGGGACAACAATATTATTTAGGAGAAAAAACCATATTTGATAATACAATTTCTTATGATTTTAATGAAAACGGAAACTTCTCTTTATCTGCTTTTAGAATTGATGGTCATTCTTTTATAATTCGCTTATGTATAAAGGATGAATCTCAATGAGTTATGTTAATGAGCTATAAAACCGAAAGTTAGAAGATACAAGTTGAAAGTTACGAGTTACCATAATAATGAAAACTTTGATGTATTAATAGGCGCCGAGGAGAGTTCTCGATGGACTCCTCAGACATAGTACATTATGATCTCCAATAAGTTGGTACTAATAGAAGATATACACCATTTGTAATATGGAGATAAGAGTTAATTGTTTGTAATATGAAGATAAGGGATAATTGTAATATCTCTAGAAATGCTCCATTGCACCTGTATATTAAGTTGTACCACAATCAGTGCTGGGAATTTTATTTTATTTTATTTTTTTTTTGGTAAAAGTGTGAATTCGTTGAAAAAGAATTGCTGGGAATTTTTTTTTTTTTTTTTTTTTTTTTTTTTTTTTTTTTTTTGAAGAACAAGAACATGCAAGAAGAAAGAAAAAAAAATTGGCAAACTACAATAATGTGTAAATTGATCTTAAAAGTTTGATGAAAAAGACAACTGAGTTTGTTCGTATGGTTAATTATTGATGGTCTGAATATTCATACGCTGTTAGAACATAAATGCATCTTTGCGTTTTCAATGCTGCGCTTTACGTTTTTCTTAAAAGAAACTTTTTGTTACGATAGGGCGTGATGGTTGAGTTCAAGATAAGATCTCTATTGACAATGGCATGGACAACACAATTGTTATTTGCTTCACTAGCAAATACTGTATGATAAAAAAATCAACGGTGAGATGGTTTAGAGGTTCCAATCTTAAAGAGCTACACGAAACTCTTACCGAAGATATATGTGATCCAAAGAATGATGCTGATACAAGCCTTGAAACCGAAATTCGGTGCTTTACTACTCAAATACAAAAAAAAGAATTGGTGTGGAAACTTCACAGCTAGAAAGCAACACCGTTTAGTCCTCAGGTGTAAAGAGAAGCATTCAGTAAACAATCATCTGCCCCTTTCCCAGACAACCGAATCCACTTGTGCTTCCTCTACAAAATTGAATCGATTTCTTCGAATTTCACTCTAAGGAAACTCGTACCTTTTGCAAAATTCTTCTTCAATAGAATCTAACTTTATGATGGCCAATAAAATACGATATTTGTAATTAGATTATCGTCAATGACGACTTTTAAATAAAGGGAGCAATCTCTTAATAATTGATAATATGAAAATGGTGTCTTATCCCCTGCAAGGACGAGTTCTAGTTCAGAAATTGGAAAATCAGGTTGTGTCAGACCTGACACTTGCAAATGCTTTTTCTGACATGGAAAATAAGGTAAACGTAATGATCCTTACGTTTAAACGTGGGGAATCCTTACGTTTAAACGTGGGGAAATTCTTGTCAATTCAATTTTACTTTTATTTTATATTTTATTGACATTTTGTTATTTAACATCTGCAAGCAAAATCTTGCAAGATAATTTTTTTTTTGCCATAAAAAATCTTGCAATTTTTAAAAATAAAATAAATTTATGAACACTCAACAGATTATAATGATTATTATTTAATTTTATCTTATGCATGCCTTCTTCTCCGGCCATTCAAATCATCTTTGAAATCTAAATTTTTATAGTACATTAATTTGAAGCTAAACAAGGGCCTCGCATTTATAAACTACGGACTAAATATTAAATAATCATAAGTTTGAAATCCCCATATTATTGCTACCGTATAACATCACTTCATTTGATCGAAGCGCATCCTTATAAGGAAAACCAAGAGTCTCTTGTATTTATTAGGAAAACTATTTCATTAAATAAGTGACAAGTTAATGACTGAAATTAGAAAATTAAGGGCATACGACTCCTTAAATTGATAGTAGTATTAGATGCATAAAACTCAAACAAATCTTTTAACTCTAAAAAAATCAAATAAACATAACTTTTTTTTGAGAAACAAACATACTTAGATTGTTGTACGTAATACATCACTTCTCTAAATATTATTCCTTTTAAGAAAAAAATACTTTAAATTTGTGTTTGTTTAGGTTACAAGATTGATTGTGTTTGTTCGTTTAATAAACGAACAAAAAATACATCCAAATTTGATTCGTTAAGTTAAAAAAATTGCTCAGGAAAAAATTAGAATTTGGATCTTGACATGTATAAAATATGGACAAGAATTTCCTTACGTTTACCTTATTTTCATATTTCCAATTTCTGCTTCTAGTTTTGCAGGGAATGACGTCACTAGGTGGGGAACCAATTTTCATTTTATTTTATTTTATTTTTTGAACGATCGGGTTCTACTATATTAACAAACTGCAATCTTCTTCTTATGAGAAACAATAAACGGGAAATTGATTTCAGAGCATGTTTTGACGTATATAGTGAAATCTTCAAAAAGATTTGTCATAATGGTGGGTGAATGAATTTGTGAGTCTACCCGGGCGAGGGGAAAGAGAAATTTAAAAAGCAAAACGAAAGAGACACCCAATTTGACGACAAAGAAGAAACTAAACAGCCGTCTCAAAATTTTGTGTTTGTTTGATGGTGGATAAGAACTACGCACACATCAAGAAAGTGGTTGAATGTCATAAATTTGATGGTTAATGTCTAACATAACTCTTGACTATTATTAATGTAATAGTTGTTACGTAATTAAAAGTGGTTGAATTGATAATAAATTAAAGATAACATAGAAAAAAGAGTAATAAACGTTGCATTGTTAATGTTGAATAACTTATATTGTGAGACAAAATAAAAAAAAAATGTAAGATGACTTATATATTTTAAAACGGAGGGGGTATGTTATTGTGCACGATACATATTGTGTGGTTGATTAAAAAATCAACCGTTAAACAAAATGTTTTATATATATATATATATATCTCGAAAATCCATCAAGGGCATGTGCCCGTAGTGAGTATAAATTTATTCCATGCAAATTGATGTTTTTGTACAATATGAAAAGACACCCTATAAAAAGTTCCCGTTAACAATAATTATGTGCTCCTAAAAAAACAATAATTATGTGATTATTTTTTAACATGTTTTTGTATTTAAAATTGTTTGGAGATCTACAAAAGCTGTTGTTTCTCCAACTCATTGTTGTAGATCGAGATCACTTCGAGTCTTCGAAAAATAATTTGCCACTACAATTCATTAGAAAAAACCTAAAAATGGGTACTTTTTAATATTTGGCTACATCTTTCCTCTGATAATAATAAAAAAAAAAAAAAACACTACATCATAACAAAAATTTCGGACTAATTGTAATTATATAAAGAGATTTGGTGGCAAATGGTAACTAGTAGTCTTGGTAGATAAATAATCATGATCACTTATTGTAGCACAACCGTTGTGTCTGTCCCCCTTGTAACTATACCGTTTCTTCAACAACAACCACACTAAACAAAAAACAAAACAAAAATTATTGTTTCACTTTTAAAAATGCCATATATTTTAAATTTCAAAATCTTGAGGCTATTACTGTAGCAATATATTAAAGTCGTGTCCTTTGAATTTCAAAATCTTGAAGGTTGTAAATTTGCAATGGTAATGCCCTTTCGAGCGGGCTAGCGACGCTGCTTGAAATTCAAAATGTTTAACGTCGTTTAGGCAAGTTGCGTGTTACCATTATCGAAGAAGTTTTAGATTCAGTAAAATGGTGAAAACTTCCTTGGCATTACTTCGAAGAAGAGTTACAAATTTATACAGTGAAGCGTTAATGAATCTAATGTTTGTTCCACTTTTCAAATGTAAGACATTACTTTTCACTCATCTTAAAGGAATGGTGTCCTCATCATGACCTTATCAGATGATTCTAAAGGTGTCTATCCACCGCCTCTCACGGCGGGACACTCATGCCTGATGATCGACTCTGATATCACATGTAACGGCAGTAACACCCCATAACTCGGACCTAGTTGTTAGTCAAGTAGTGATAGTGCCACACAAAAATAAGCACAACAAAGTGCACCATACATCTTTTTACCATTGATTATGATGTGGGACATATTGATTCAAATAGGTCCCATAAAAATCAAGAGGTCCCATAAAAATCAAGGGTGGAAAATATTGTTGTGATACTTGTACTTCATATTTCTTTGTGGCACTAGGATTTCTCCCGTCAGAATTTCAAAATGGGGACTAAAGATGCAATAAATTGAACATACTTTTATCTATAAATACCATGCATGTGTATTTCTATCTCTAAATAAGTCTAATTGTAACTCTTCTCCTTCCTCTTACAAATCCCAACACGCTTGTTTTTGGTCCACTCTTCAACTGTCTAGCTCTCAGTACTCAGTTCCATTAATAAAAAGCTATCAGTAACTGTAAGTTTGATCTTTTCTCTTTTCATTGAAGCAATATGCATATATCAATGGTGATTAATTAGTACCATAAACTTAAAATATATAGCCACTTTTAACATTCAGCTGGTTATAATGTTAATTATGTATTGCCAGGCCAGGTGAATGAGGTGATATATATACATTATTAATATCTGAAGAAGTTGCTGATGAAGATGTTGGTGAAAGAAGAGAGTTTGAAGAAGATGATTGGAATATTGGTAGTTTTTTGCTCTTTGTTAGCTAACAATAACATGATGGCAGAAGCAGACTACTTACCATACAAAGATCCTTTAAAGCCTTTAAATGTCAGAATCAAAGATCTAATCAGCAGAATGACTTTAGAGGAAAAAATTGGTCAAATGACTCAAATTGAAAGAACAGTTGCATCTGCTGATGTTACCAAGAAATATTTCATCGGTATGTATGCAACTATGCATCATCACTCTTCAACGTATCATAACGATACTGTCACAATCACTCCGACAAAAAAAAAAAGGAAAAAAGAAAATCGCAACGCAATATTTCATTGCAGTTGGACCCGTCTTTAAATAGACGTCACATCGTCAAATGTTCCTACTCCGCTTTTTGTTGTGTCAGGGTGATTGTAAATTGTAACAGTATTACTACAGCCAAATCATGTATTTGTTTTGTTAGAGTAGTTGTGACAGTAGCATTACCTTTATTATTATTATTATTATTATTATTATTTGCAGGAAGTGTATTGAGTGGTGGGGGAAGTGTTCCGGCGAAAGAGGCGCCGGCGGAGACATGGGTGGACATGGTCAACGAATTCCAGAAAGGGTCGTTGTCTACACGTCTGGGCATACCCTTGATGTATGGGATTGACGCAGTACATGGTCATAACAATGTCTACAAATCTACCCTTTTCCCACATAATGTTGGTCTTGGTGTCACCAGGTAATATTTTCATTAATGTTATTGGCATATTCGTATTATATATATAAATATATATCATCATTAGCTATCATTCTAAATTGATTGAGAGATATCGCTAGTTGCACAACAAAATTCACGATTAATACAGTTTTTATTATTGATCAGGGTGTGAATCCTATTAATTTATAAAGATCTTATAATTATTGTGTTGTTGAACTTGAACAGAGACCCTGATCTTCTTAAGAGGATTGGTGCTGCTACAGCTCTTGAAGTTAGAGCTACTGGCTTACAATATGTCTTTGCACCTTGCGTCGCAGTAAGATATTTAATTAAACGTTTTTAGTAGCACCATGCCAAATATACTTACGGGGCAATATAACGACATTCTATTTCTAAAAAGTCCGATTCTAATAACTCGAGACATTGTGAAAGGAAGTCTAATCTTCTTACCATTAGACTCAACAAAATGACTTTTAGTTTCGTCTACAATGATAATAAGGTATGCAGAGACCCCAGATGGGGTCGGTGCTACGAAAGCTACAGCGAAGATCACAATATCGTGCAATTATTGACCGAGATTATTCCCGGGCTACAAGGAGATAGTCCGGCCAAAGGCCGCCCTTATGTTGGTGGACAGTAAGTTGTGCAATTTCTTTCTTGTAGAGTATTGCTAGTGCCAGGTATCAATGGAATGTGTAATTATTTTATGCACAGACAAAAAGTGGCGGCATGTGCAAAGGCCTACCTTGGTGATGGAGGAACAACAGATGGAATCAATGAAAACAACACACAAATTAGCACATATGGCTTGCTTAATATCCATTTGCCTGGCTATTACGATGCAATTATGAAGGGTGTGTCCACCATCATGATCTCTTACTCTAGTTGGAATGGAGTTAAAATGCATTCTAACAAACAACTTATCACCAATGTTCTCAAGAACGACCTCGACTTTCGGGTAATTAAGCTTTCGAAAATTTTCCGGTCCCTAGAGCTAGCCTTTGAAGGAACCGAACCACATAACATCTATCATAGCACCACACCGGAGTACTGTGAGGTTCGATTTTCCACAAATCGAATGTTCACATTTAACCTTTGAAAAGTCGAGCTTCATTCTCCAGGTCCGACTTGAGACATATACACTAGTAATAATACTAAGAATCAACCATTATATGATTTCAGGGCTTTGTTATATCAGACTGGGAGGGCATTGACAGGATAACCTCCCCACCTCATGCTAACTACACTTATTCAATCGTTACCGGTATTAATGCTGGCATCGACATGGTTGGAACTCATTTATTGTGTTTAAACTCGATGAAGTACACAAATCCTTTGTTTCCAATTTATGACAATCTTGATACTAACTATTACGAAATCTATGTTGCAGATCATGGTTCCTTATAATTTCACGGAATTCATCGATGGCTTAACCGCCTTGGTGAAGAGTAATTTTATTTCTATAAACCGAATAAACGATGCGGTTTGGCGAATTCTGAGAGTGAAGTTCACCGTGGGACTCTTTGAGCACCCATTAGCTGATTATAGCATGAAGAGTTATCTAGGAAGCCAGGTAAATTATAAATAAACAAATATATATATATAATTCAACATACTGGATATAGTTTCTGAATCTGTCACCTTTTACTTGAACAGGAGCATAGAGATTTGGCAAGGGAAGCAGTGAGGAAATCACTTGTGCTTCTCAAGAACGGAGCATCGACGAAGAAGCCATTGTTGCCCCTCCCCAAAAAAGCTTCACGTATACTAGTTGCAGGAACCCATGCTGACAACATTGGTAATCAATGTGGAGGATGGACCATTGAATGGCAAGGCCTTACTGGAAATATCACTGCCGGTACCACGATTCTGTCTGCGATAAAGAACACGGTTGACCCCAGTACACATGTTGATTTCGTCGAGAACCCTACCTTGAACCCTGAAGGTAAATTGATTGATTATAACAAGTATTCATATGCAATCGTGGTGGTGGGAGAGCCTCCGTACGCCGAAACATTTGGAGACAGCTTGAATTTGACGATCCCGGAGCCAGGTCCGAGCATTATAAACAGAGTGTGTGGTGCTGTGAATTGTGTTGTTGTTCTTATCACCGGAAGGCCGGTGGTGATCAAACCGTATGTTAAAAAAATTGATGCACTCGTAGCGGCATGGCTCCCAGGAACTGAAGGCCAAGGGGTTGCCGACGTGCTGTTCGGTGACTATGGATTCACCGGAAAACTTGCAAGAACATGGTTTAAGACGGTAGATCAATTGCCGATGAATGTCGGAGATAAACATTATAACCCGCTTTATCCGTTCGGATATGGGCTCACTACTGAACCGGTTAAGGGAACTTAGTTAAATTTTTTGTTCATTCTATGGTAGGACATCTTTATAGGGAGTTGTCTGCAGTGAAACTGTGTAGTTCGGACTTCAGATGATGTCACGTAAGCAATTCCCTACCAGAGAGTCTCTATGTAAGGATTTCCTCAAATTTTTTACCACGTTCGAGGATTAGATTTTTTTCCAGAATTTTATTACTACTATTGATTATTACAGAATCTATATCGATTAACGGGTTCTATATTTAATTAATAATGAAATAATGTATTATGTGTTTTTCTTTATTGAGAAAAATGATACGTGTTTGTAGTACAATGGGTAATGCGCGTATGATTTCCTTTTTACTCGTTCTTTATTTATCATTTGATGTTTAGCCTTTTCATTCCACTTTGACCCTGGTATAAGCCTAGAGGCTCTAGAGATACATGCGATTCTTTTGGCAATGGAAGAGGCTATCCGGTTGGGGATCTCCACAGTTACCTTCGAGACTGATTGTTTGTCATGCGTCCAGGCGTTACAGCGTCCGTCAGATGACTTGTATGTCTTTAATTGCTTAGCGCGTGACTTTCTTGCGCTTTTGTCGTCCTTTACATCTACTTCTTTTACATTTGTCAAGCGCACTGGAAATTTCCCGGCGCATTTGTTGGCTAGACATGTGTTAGTGTATACTGGTCGCATAGTTTGGGGAACTGTCCCACCTTATGATGTAATTTATGTCGTTATTACGGACTTGGCTTAATATAAAGTTTGTTTTTTTTTTAAAAAAAACATTTAGTTTTTTTTTGTTTGAGGAATAACATTTAGTTTTTCTTGATCATGAAAAATGTATTTGATAGTATTGCATAACTACTCGACTAATCAATTTTAAGTAGTACATAAAAAAAACATTTGTAGAACAATTGTTGGTACTTAGGAGAATATAATGATTTTGAAGGGACAACAATAGTATTTAGAAAAAGAACTTGTATAATAATACAAGTTCTTACGCTAGTCAGGATCTCCTCGTGTGTACATGATGGTCATGTGTAGTTGAGACCACACAAAAAAAAAAAAAAAAAAAAAAAAAAAAGGAAAGTTATGCATATAAGATAAAAGTGTGAACACCACATGACCATCATATGCACATGATAGAATCAATGCTTGTTCTTACGCGATAGTGCCGTTTTCTTTCATAGACACTTAAAAGCATGACTAGATGCCTTACACAAAAAGTGTAACCTTTTTAGGCATAATTTTTCAAGTTTCTTTTTAACTTTTTGGTGTAATAGGAGCTTTTCGTTGGTTCAACACAATATGATTTTGATGAAACGTGCGGAATTAACATGTACAATGATTCAAAAAATCTCTCTATTGCCCTTAGAGTTTCTGACCATTCTCTTATAATTCGATTATATGAAAAGGATGAATCTTAATGAGTAATGTTAATGAGCTATAAAACGGTAAGTTAGGAGATATGAGTTGTAAGTTAAGAGTTACCATAATGGTGTAAAACTTGGATGCATTAATAGGCGCCGAGGAGAGTTCTCGATGGACTCCTCAAACATACATTATGGTCCCCAATAGGCGGGTACAGTTCCAACTTATCCTTAAGGTCAAGTACCTGAGGTAGTACTTACAATATAATTATGTCAATCCCTCAGGTCAAATAGATTCGTTGTTGTGGGTACAAGACAAATTGTCCTTAATAGATAAGATCATGTAAATGATTAGATTAGATCCGTGAAGGTTTGCTCGAAGGTTGTGTTGTTGAGGTACAAAAGGGTTGTTTGTCATGTGAATAACAGTGGCATATCTCATAGAGTTTTAGTGTATGTAAAAGTACCGTTGTAGTCGAGTTTGAGTTGATAGCGCTAAACCTCTCTGAAACTTTCAGCATCTTGTCGTTTGCTTTTGGAGCGCGCTGAAAGCCTTTGGCGTGCGCTAAAAGCTCCCAGTAAGATTCAGGATGCTCTGGACCGTTTTGGTGCGCACTAAAACTCTCTGTAACTTTCAAGATGGTTCTGGTTCCGTTTTTGTGCGCGCCAAACCCCTAAAACTGCCATGAACATGCCTTTCTTTACACTTTACGATTTCCAACCCAAATCCTCAACTTTTAATCAGTAAAAAGGCAGTAAAACCATTCTTAAACATACCATAACCTTATATACTTCAACAATAACATATATGCATGGTTTCTAGCACCAAAACAACCAAAAACACAAACCTTAGCATTACAAAACATAATTAAACCATAGGAAGAGCCTTTTACTTGATCAAAGCACAAACTCAAGGAAACTCCAAAGAAATTACAGCACTTCTCCCAAAAACTCCTACAAAACCTATTTGATCCATAATCAATTCAAAAACTAATTAGGATCAAGGTTTCTAAACAATTAGGGCTACGAATTGCACCAAGAAATACATTAAAACCTGAAAATATCCAATGATCCTCAAAAGGGGCAAAATTACCTTGATCAAACTTGGAAAACTTGATATCAAAACGACCCTTGTCTTCTCACGATTCTTTTGCTCTACTTGTATCTGAAAATTACCAAGAATCCACTTAGAATTTTGAAGAAGCCTCTTTGACTCTTTATTTGCTCTCAAGGAAAATTGCTCGAACTTCCAAGGAAAATGATTGTCTGAACTTTTAGTGGTTATGGGAGGTTTGTTTCCAAATAAAACCTCCCCCATTATTTCCTTTAATTACCACTAATTGCTCATTAATTACCAATAATCCAAAAATCATGAATAATATATATATAATATATATTTGAATTAATTTTATTCAATAAATAAAATAAACATAATATTTCATTCTTGCAAATTGACACGTCTACCCTTTCCCGATAATCGGAATATTACATTCTCCCCCTTAAGAGGAGTTTCATCCTCGAAACCGAAACGTACATGGTAGATCTTAAAAATCTGGAAACTCAAGGATAATATCATCTTCAACTTCCCAAGTTCCCTCATTCGGTGAATGATTGCTCCATTGCACCAAAACCAAAGGAATCAACCGTCTTTTGATCATCTTTTCCTTCCGGTATAACACCTTGATTGGTTTCTCATCATAAGCAAGGTCGTCTTGAAGAATTTCGGATCAACCGTTCTTCATCCATCCTCGTCAAACACTTCTTCAACATCGATACGTGGAACACATTATGAACCCTTGACATCGAATCCGGTAACTTGAGCTTGTATGCCAAAGGTCCAACTTTCTCTAAAATCTCAAAAAGTCCTACATACCTTGGGCTTATCTTTTCTTTTTGTCCAAACCGTAACTCCTTTCATTGGTGAAGCTCGCAAGTACACTCTTTCCCAAGATCAAACTCTAACGGTCTTCTTCTAACATCAGCCCAACTGTTCTGTCTATCTTGAGCTGCCTTCAAGTGCTTCTTGACCAACAAAAATCTTTCCTTAGCTTGCTCAACCATTTTTGGGCCGGTAAGTTGCTTCTCCTCGACATCATCCTAAAACAGCGGTGTTCGACATCTTCTCCTATACAAAGCTTCAAACGGCGGCATACCCAAGCTGGCGTGATAACTGTTGTTGTATACAAACTCTGCCATAGGTAGGTATTCATCCCATGATCAGGCTAATTCCAAAACACAAGCTCTTAATGTATCTTCAACGGTTTTGATTGTCCTTTCTGATTGTCCGTATGTTTGAGGATGGAAGGCCGTACTCAAATACAACTTTGTACCCGAGGCCTTTTGCAAACTCTTCCAAAACCGACTCGTGAACCAGCTATCACGATCAGAAACTATTGAGATATGTATTCCATGCAACTTCACTATATTATCCAAATAAAGTGTAGTCATCTTCTTCAAGGACATATCAACTTTTGTCGGTAAGAAATGGGATGCTTTGGTCAATCTATCAACAATCACTCATATCATGTCATGTCCACTCTTTGTTCTTGGCAAACCGGTGATGAAGTCCATCGTGATCTTATCCCACTTCCACTCAGGGATATCCAATGGCTTAAGCATTCCATCTGGTCATCTATGCTCGGCTTTGACTTTCTGACAAGTGTCGCACTCAGCTACAAACTTTGCTATTTCCAACTTCATTGAAGGCCACCAGAACCATCCTTTAATTCTCTATACATGTTGGTAGCTCCTGGATGTACCGTAAAATCAGTTCTGTGTGCTTCATCCATAACACTTTGCCTTAAGTCACCAACATTAGGCACACAAAACATATCTTGGTACCAAAGGTTTCCATTCTTGTCCAGCATATAACCAACCACAGGCTTTCCTCTTGCAACACGCTTCAAATCAACCAAAACCGGATCTTCGTCTTGCTTATCCTGAATATCATCCATCAAATCTGATCTAGCCAACAACGGAGCCGCAAACTGACCCCAAACTACTCATAACCCTGGATTTTCAACCCATCTAACTGTTCTCCCACATATTGAACCCCTGAAACCACATACACTGGTTTTCTACTCAAAGCATCCGTTACAACATTGGCTTTACCCTGATAGTACTGAATATCCAAGTCGTAGTCCTTTACAAACTCTAACCATCTTCGTTGTGTCAAATTTAAGTTCTCTTGAGTGGATAAATACTTAACTCTTGTGGTCCGTGAAGACTCTAGCCCTGACTCCATACAAGTAATGCCTCCAAGTCTTTAAGGCAAAAACTACCACTGCTAACTCAAAGTCATGTGTTGGATAATTCTTTTCATGCACTTTTAGTTGCCTAGATGCATAGGCAATCACCTTTCCTCCTTGCATCAACACACAACCCAAACCTTGTCTCGAAGCATCGGTGTAGACGTCGTAGTTATCAAAGATCTCCGGAACTGCCAAAACCGGTGTTGAAGTCAACTTATCCTTCAAAGTATGAAAAGCTCCCTCACACTCACTAGTCCATTCAAACTTCACATTCTTTTGTGTGAGTTTGGTGAGAGGTGTAGCTATCTTAGAAAAGTCTTATACAAACTTCCTATAACATCCAGCCAATCCCAGAAAACTCCTTACCTCAAAAACTATAGTAGGTCTAGGCCATTTCTCAACTGCTTATATCTTCACCGTATCAACTTGAATGCCATCCCCAAAAATCATATGACCCAAGAAACTTACTTGATTCAACCAAAACTCGCACTTGGAAAACTTAGCATACAATTTTTCTCCTTTAAAGTCTTCAACACAATCCTTAAGTGTTCTTCATGCTCTTTTTTCGTCTTTTGAGTAGATAAGGATTTCATCTATGAATACTATCACAAATTTATCCAAGTAAGTCATGAAAACACGTTGCATCAAGTCCATAAATGCTGATGGAGCTTAGTGAGTCCAAAAGGCATAACCAAGAACTCAAAATGTCCATACCTTGTGCTAAAAGTTGTCTTAGGTATGTCAGTCACTTTAATCTTCAACTGATGATAACCCTACCTAAGATCAATCTTAGAAAACACTCTCTCCCCTTGCAACTGATTAAACAAGACGTCAATCTTAGGTAGAGGATCCTTATTCTGGATGGTGATGTTATTCAAAACTCTATAGTCTATATATGCACATTCTAATGCTACCGTCTTTCTTCTTAACAAACAACACAGGGGCTCCCCACGGTGAAGTACTTGGCTGAATTATGTTCCTTTCTAAAATATCTTTTAACTAAGCCTTCAATTCCTTTAATTCATCTGGAGCCATCATATAAGGTGCCTTAGCCACTGGTGCCGCTCCCGGTACTAACTTGATCTCAAACTCAATCTCCCTATCCGGCATATTACTCGTTAACTCATCCGGAAACACTTAGGGGTACTCTTTTTCTATAGGTGTTTCTTCCAACTTACGCTTAAATTGTTCTACATTCATTGCATACAACAAGTAGCCTTCACAACCCTTTTGACAAGCTCTAACTGCTTTAACCGATGAGATTATTGGATGACGCTTCTTACTCGGTTTGTACACATTTTCTTGAAAGGTCTTAGACGATTTCCTGGGTACCTTAAAGGTTACTCTCTTCTCTCTACAGTCCAAGTGAACATAATTCTTGGATAGATAATATATTCCAAGAATTACTTTGAAGTCTAAAAAGTCCAACACCATCAGATCACTCTTACACCGATACACTCCTACACGAACATCCACTTGTGGTATAACTTTAGTTACCTTAGTTACATTTCCTAAAGGTGTAGTTATCTCCAGAGTGTTCCTTAAAGTTTCCATAGGTAGATTGAGCTTCTTAGCTATCTTTGTGGACACAAAAATATTAGACGCTCCGGTATCAAACAAGGCCGTAACTGCTAGATTGTCAAATATTACCGTATCTAGAAAGTAAATTCATTTATTTAAATATGAGTATAACAAGAATTAACGTGTTATAAAAGTACTTTAATAAATTAAATAACTTAAAAGTACATGAGGTGCTGCTAAAGGCATTTTGATGAGGTTTTGGTCGACTACTGCCTTGACTTGCCCCAAACGGTCTTTTCGCTCCCACAAGATAAGAATGCTTATTCTTGAACGTTTTCACTTCCAAAGCCTTGTTGAGCATTTCTGCCATAGTGTTTAGTGTAGCTCCCAACATACCCGACTGTATCTCCCGAGTTAACCCATTCTTATACAATGCCATTTCTTTTCTTCATCACATATGATCTCGGAGTAAAACCTACCCAACTCATTGAACCTTTGGGTGTATTGAGTAACCGTCATGTACAAGCCTTTCTTTAGATTCAGAAATTGGCTTGCCTTATCCGCTTGCACTGAGGGTGGAAAGTACTCGGTGTAGAAGATCTCTTTAAACGTCTTTCAATCAGTAATCTTTCCCCGGCTACTCTCTATAGCCTCTATCCAACTCTCCGTTGTGCCAAGTAAAAATCCCAAGGCTAATTGTGCCATCTCGGATTCAGGAACATTCACGTTCCTACATGCCTTTTCAAAACTCCTAATCCATATTTCAGCCTTAGCCGGCTCAACATTCATAAAAAAGACTTGAACACGGTTCCTTTTCAACCTAGTGTACCAATCAACTAGTTGATCATGGTCGTTCAATGGTGGTTTTCTAACTGGTGGGTAAACCAGAGGGTATCCAAGAGGTGCTTGTGGTTCTTGGGGTGGATATGGCTATTTAGGTGGAGCCACTTGTGGTTCTTGTTGATAGGGGTGATATCTCTGATGATGTAGTGGAGTGTGGTATGGCTGGTGTAGTCCATAAGGCGGGTAACCAAAACCATACTGGTGATGGAAACGTGGTGGTGGTGGTATGGTAGGTTGAGGTGGATGACTTGTGGGTGAAGGGTGGTGTGGAGAGATAACTGGAGAAGGTGGATAGCTTACCAGTGGTGGAGGTGGAGGGTACACATCTGTAACTGGTGGTAAGAACACCGGTGGAATGTCACCTACAATGGTGACAGGTACAGATCCTCCCACGTGCCAACGTGGGGAATGATCTTGATGAGCTTGAGGTGGTGGTAGTGGACCATGTCAAGGTTGATCAAACTGTTTCATTACTCCTCCCAAAACTGGTATCGGACTATCTACTCCCAGTCTAACTCCTGAGCTTTCAACACCGTGGACTCTTCTTCGGGTAACTATCATTCTGAAAGATCAAGGAAGACCGGAATGTTACTAAGTGGTCTAAAGAAATCTTATCTCAAGAAAAGAAGCCTAGAATAGCAAATGACGCTTCTCTCTGATACCAACTGTTAACTCATCATTCCCGGATACCGAGTCATTATCCGGAAAAGAATGTTCGGCACGTACAATATTAAATAAAATCAATATTATATTTAAGCCTCTACTACGTCGTATCGAGTTTAGCAAAAAACAGAAGCTAAAAGACTCGGGTGAAATTCATAAAAGCTACTAGAATGGAAATTCAAAATACTAAAGATAGAATGTAATCTTACATCAACGAAAAACCAAATCTTACAAAGGTACGATGTCTCAAATAAATTTCAACATGTTTGAAATTGAATGTACAACATAGTTTGATAGAACAAAAGCATTAATAGAGAATGAAACAACAAATAAAGACATCTTCAAACGTCATCCTCAAACTCCCCATCGAGCTCATAGTCAACATGTTCATCTTCTAACCCAGGGCCGGCCCTGTCATTTTTGGGCTTAAGGGCTAAGTCCCCGAATTGGACATTTTAGTTGAAGTTGCTATTTTTTTGAAAACATACTTATAGCGTTTTTAACATGCGTAAATACAAAATTCAATTTATTGATAGCCTCAAAACATGCCTACAAAGTGTTAGATATTTTTTCATAAATAAATATTTTGATTATCGTTTGCATACGAGTTGCCGTACGAATTAATGTAATCGCAACGAAACGGGGTTCGAGGGGGCAGAGCCCCTTCGTAGGGGTCGAGGGGGCAGTGCCAACTCGTGGGGGTTCGGGGGCAACGCCCCCGGAACCTAAACGGATACATGCATAAGCTCATGAACGAGATTCATGCATTTTTTTCCGAAACCATGCATCGGTTCGTGAACAGATTCATGAACTTACGAATTAGTTCGTGAACAGATTCATGAAGATTCATGAACCTACGAATGGATGCAACTCTGAAAATTCAAGAGTCGCATGTTTTAGGCCGAACTGACATGATTCTACCATTTCGTGCAATGAGTACCTCCATTCGTTTATGGGGTACCTTCAGCCTATAAAAGGCACAAGTATGCAGTCGAAATTCATATAGTTTACAGCATCATTAAAACAAATATTGAGAGTCCTCGGGTTTGATTGAAACAAGTCACTATTTGAATCAAACACCTCCATTGTATCTTGAGATAGATTTTCGTTTGAATCCCTAAGTGACAATCTACGTGGGACGAAACATTTCTTTAAATATAACGTTCTTACGTGTCTTTGAGTTTTTTCTGAGTGTCAAATTCTTATTCCTCAAAATTTTCCAACACAAAGTAGTCTTTTTAATTTCTATAGTTTTCCAAACAAAAAATTAATAAAAGTTGTTTGTATGTCTAATTTTTTTTTGGGCCAAGTAAAATTTTATATTGGGACCTTTATCGATTGGAGTAAAAAAAAACTTGGGCCTTTATCAAAAAAAAAATAACTATAAAATATTAGGTTTGGATCGGATTGAATCTACACGGATTTTTTTTTTTCTTTTAGCGAAACATGTACCGTTGGGCCCTTCTGGCACCATTGGGCTTAATACGGCCGTCTCTCCGGCCTCACATGAGGGTCGTCCATGTTCTCACCCCACAATGCATACAAAACAACATGCAAATGAGGTAAGTACATAAGTACTTACTAAAAGATAGAAGTTATTGTTTAATTAAGTTTCATAACAAAAGGTTCACTTTATTAAGTTATCTTTGTAAGACCGACACAACTCTAAAATTCACTTCATGCTCATCAACATGTCGTGCCTAATTGTTTCTAGCTTAGCTTAGCTTACATCAGCATTCAAGAGCACAACGCAAGATGCTACATCTTCATTCACCAATCGAATCGTCAATCCGTTGTGTTGAAATCGCGAAATAAAACAAATAAATAGTTGTTGTTCTCAGTAAGTTTGATGGAAGAAATAATCTAGATCGATCTACTTTTCCAAGGGAGAATAAAAGTTTATTGCAGAAAAAAGAATTAAAATATGAGTGTGTGTAAAAATTCAACCTAAATGGATTTAAATAGGCTCAAAACCGACTTTAGAAAGCTCAACCAATCAGAAATACGGTTCCATGAGCGCATGGGGTGAGAAAAGTTATTACATCAGTGTTGTACCAACTAGAGTGATGATGTGTTATACCTCAACCAATAAAAAAAGCCACATGAGTAGTCTATTAAAACTCGATTACTGTCTTACTATCAACTGTGGAAACTTGAGTCAGAAATCTCAGATTAGCTTGAAATTTAGATTAATGATTATTTGTTGTAATCGCTTTGTGTTTTTTCTTTGTAAGTCGTGGACGTTCAACTTATTGATTTTTAATATAAAAAAAAAGTTCGTTTTCAAAAAAAAAAAAAAAAAAAGTGTGCAACTAAATAAATAAAAAACACAATAATGACTTCTCTACTTCTTTTTCAATACTGAAAATTTCCCTTCTACCCAAAGATTATTAATTCAAAGTATTATAATAATTTATAAATATAGTAGAAATAATCTTTAAAATAACACATAATCTCACAATATGTGAAATGAAATAACAAAAGCAACTAAAAAAACACACCTCACCCTAAAAAAAATCTAAAAAAACACCTTAAGGTCTAGGTGACAGCAACTTCTCCTAATTGAATACAGAGTTTTTTTTTTCCGAATATGTATATACTAGTAGGAAACCCGTGCGATGCACGGAGAACGTTAAATTTAAAAAGTAAACATCGGAGAAAAATAATATGTTATGGAAAAAGGTTGTGTTTAAAGAAACTAACATATAATAGTTAATAAAAAAATATGAAACCCGTGCAGTGCACGGATCGAATAGCGTAAAATATAAAAGTTACGGGAAAAAAAATATACATATACATGTAGAAGTAGAGTGTGTTCAATATTTTTGAATGATTACATTGTCTATATATTTCAGTGAGACTTGACATTCTCATTTCATTTCAATAATTCATCGCAAGTAGTTGATACCGTCATACCGGTGATTTGTACCTATTCACCCCACATGGAGTGATTTGATTCCTGAAATAATCAGAACCACACAATTTAAATACACTTTGAAAAGAGACAGTATTCATTGTGCCACATCACACATCTCTATATGTTGAGGGTCAGCTAAAAATCATCCCTTTTTACCACTGGTACTTAAACCCTCATAATAGCTTTGATAGAAGTGCCACTCGAAACCAATGAAAACAATGGTTGATATTATTAAGTTTCTTCCCAATTTAGCCAAAAACCAGTGCAATGCACAAAATCTAGTGTGTATGAGGGGTGGGGGGTGGGAGTGGGGGGATTTACCAGACGTCCCATATGGAATGCTTCTAGAAAATATTACCAAGAATCATAAACTCAACAAAACAGCAGTTAAGTAATGTTTTCTTGACAAATAGAAAATGTGCTTCAGATGTTTCATGCATTTGATAAAGCTAAAAATGAAAGTTAACAACATTTCAACAAACTTGGTATTTTAACGTGCTATTGTAAATGGGAGCGCGATCCCCTATTGTGCATGTGGGTGTTGTGCGGTGCGGTGCACCCGAAACGGCGTCGTTTCGGGCCAAAACGACGCCGTTTTGATTGTGTGTTTTTTTTTTACATCGGAACCAAACGGCGTCGCGTCGGATCGAAACGACGCCGTTTTGATGCACAGCACGCCGCGCTGTGCATGTGTATACCGTAGGGGATCGAGGTCCATTGTAAATGTGCATTTTTTTATTTGCATATTTTATATACATAAATGCATATAATGGCAACGAAAAATTAAAGAATCCAAATTGATCTCATATAAGCATCCTACATTCCTGAAAGAAAAGAAAAGAAAAAGAAAAAAAAAACCCAACCTAGAATCATCCATGGGACTATGATTCCAATATATGCGGTCATCTATCCCCGTAATAGACATGGTCTTCCATGACAGCAACAAACATATGCCTTCGGTCCTCTAATCAATCCAATCTAAAATAGAACCTAATTAATTCACAAAGCAGAAACACTTTTATCACCATATCCTACGATCCCACGATATAAAATCAACGCAATTCCTAAAAATACGATCAAGTAAAAATGAACTCATTAGTTCACAAAGCATAATCTTTTCTAGCCAGCACCTCCTATGAAAATGACTCCACAAATTTAGTTAATTACAAAAATCACGCAAAGTAAAAAACTAACCCATTAGTGGTTTACATAGCAGAAGCAAAGAACCCATTAGTAGTTTCTAAAGCAAAAACTATTTTGGTCCGCATGTCTGTGTGATTGTTGTAATAAAAGCCACCGCAACCACATAAACGAAATAAAATAGATCTCATTATTTCAAAATTCATATACATTGAACGAAAAGCAATAAAGCATGAAAAACTTGCACAAATTTTTACACAAAAAATGATTCAACGTTTATTCCTTTAGAGAGGTTTTTAGATTTTTATATGTCAATTTTGTGTATCATTTCCTTGTATGTAACGCCCTTTTACATCGAAACCGAAAAATTGCAAAATTTGAAGAAATCAGATTGTTCATATGCAAAGCTTCCCAACACCCCCTCCAAAAAAAACACACTAACATAAAGACATAGTTCTCGGATGACTTTTAGTAAATCAGGATATTTACAAAGTGTTTAGACACAACGAATAGGGTATGCCAAACATAGGATGATGATAAATTTAGACATACATTCGATGTATATATCTTGAGCATACATTCTTTACCAAGTGCATCGAGTTTCTAAACACCTTAATCATTGGCAATGTCAATGAAAATCTTTTTTACTACTAATCACAAAAACACTCTTGTTTGATATGCCAATCAACTTCATGAATAAAACCAAAATTAACAGCATAACATATTGCAATAATCTTCACATTGCATTCATACTTTAAAAATGTAAATTCAATGGCATCCTATTCAAGCAATATAATTTGAGCCACATTTGTGCAAGACCAAAAACACATTTCGCAAAAACCCGGAACAAATTCGAAGTTTTCATAAATAGGATGTCTAGCAGCTACTTTTACTCCCTAAGCATGTTTTTTTTACCTATCTCTGTTACCTGGTCATTACGGTCAACGTAATCCATCAAGAAAATCACCAAGATTAAGCATCTTTGCATCAAGAGCTTACCTACAGTAGTAAAAAAAGATAATTGACGTTATGAGCGTCAAGAAAGGCAGACAAAAGAGACATTATCATTCAAATAATCAAGCAGCAACCATAGCTATTCCCAGCCCCACAATGACCGTGCACCACCAAAGTTCATCAAATTCACTGATGGAAAAACACAAAACCAAGCAATTCCTAAGAATCCCAAAAAGCATGGATAAAGCTCGAAGGAGGACAACCCTTAAAAATTAGAGTGAAAAAACAATGTCGCGGTTATCCAAAGTGCTTTAGAACTTCAATGCCACACATGAGAATCTGGTATTCACAGATCTGAACCATTAAGCAAAAGAATTGAAAAATGTTGATATATGTAAAGGACTATAAAAATAGTCGAAGGAACATAGCCGAATCTGATTAGACCATATCAAGCACCTGTTGTTGAATAAGAGAATATCAAGGAACAACATCCAGACCTAACCTCCGTAAGAAACTCCATAAGTCCCATCAGAAAATCCATCAGTCGTTCAAGGTCGTCTCCACCACAAAAATAGCAGCCAAAGCAAAGCATTCATTCCAGATATACAAATAATTCATCTACCTCTCCCAATTGAAAAAGTGAAATAAAAATGCAGAATTCAGAGAACAAAGGCTAAACCCCACCGAAAAACAGATACTTGAAATCATTGGATATAAGCAAACAAAGGAAGTGAAATCGAAAGAAATTACATTGCTTACCCAAGTTCAATGTCGCATTTAATTCACCTTCAATGGATATAACCTCCGTGTTAGGATTCTTGTAAGCTCATCTCTTACGCCGTAAGAAGCCCACCATCTACTCATTCTCATAAAAATTGGACCGGCGACAGACTATGATGCACGGATACGGATACGCGGATACGGGATACGCGGATACGGGATACGTGGATACGAGATTTTCGTAAAATATAGGATACGGATACGGGGGTGTATTTGTAAATAATCAAAATATAAGGACCAAACTGTAAATAATTAAAATGCAAGGACCAAATTGTAAATATAAATAACTTAAAAACCAATTCATAATATAATATTTTTTCAAAGCTTGAAGTCATATGCTTAACCGAAAAAACAACAAACGTATTCAAATATGTTTTTTTTAGCAACATTCAAGCTTAATACATATAGGCTAAAAGCAAAATTATCCAGTAGAAGATTCAACAAAGGCAATTATCCCGGATAATCTGTGAAAAAGAAAGAGATAAAGAATCAAAGACAAAGGGGATAACTTACCTGTTGCTTAACCGAAGCTCGTGGCGAGTGTGGCCTAAGGTCCATCTCGGTGCAAGATTCCATCTTGAATTAAATACTCTCGAATTTATTTGTAATTTTTTGAATAAAAGATTAGGAAGAAAATATAACAATGGGCGGATAATTAGAATTTGACGGATTAATTTTAGGAAGAAGAAGAACTAGGGATTAAATGCTATCTAGATTTTAATTGGAGAAAACAAAGAGTTTATATTGGGATTCACGGGGATTATCTTTTACAATTAACAGGCTATGGAATTCTAAAGGGCACAACATTTTCCATATTTTAAAAAAATAAAAAAAATCTCACAATAGGCGTATCCGAAGGCCGATACGCGTATCCTATCGGAATTGGCGTATCCTAAATGCCGTATCCGAAGTTTTGGAAACTTCCTAGGCGACAGATATTAAAACAACAAAAAAAACATAAAGTAAATTACAGTTGTAGCACTCACCTTGCATTGTGGTCACCCTCGTTATTGTATGTTGTAGATTTGATGGAATACTACAAATTTGTGAATAATTGAGATATCGTAGAAAGTTTCCAGATTAGTAGTCGAATTTGAAATTTGAATTGAGATATCGTGGAGCAATTTTCTAGATTTGTAGTCGAATTTGAAATTTGAATCAAACTAAAACACCTTGAAAGATTTGATATAACGCGGAAGTTGAGATTTGAGGGGAAGTTGAGATCTGAAGGGAAAAGAAACGTGCGTGTGAGGTTGAAGGGAAAGGATCGTGGGGAACGGGGAAGTTGCCGGCTGAGGTTTGTTTTTTTCTTCCCCTTTTCTTTTTAGTATATTTGCCGGGTCATGGAGCGGGTAATTAGTCAAAACGGGTAATTTGACAGTTTTTTCCTTGAAAATATAATATAAGATTTCGTGGCACCAGTTTGACGGTTTCTCCTTTGCAAGAAAGAGATTGCAAGTTTGTGATAAGAATTCCATCTTTCAGTTTTTCTTTTTAAAACTAATTCTGTTTTTTGGTTTTCTTTTAATCCTGACATTCTGTCTTAATTCTCGCTAGTTTTTTCCGCTAATTTTTTTTTATCGTGGAAGATATTGGCACTCCTCAAATCATGGAGTTTTGATTCATTTTTTTTTTTTGGACTAGCAATGTGGTTGTTTTAATAGACTAATTGTGTGGCATTTTTTATTGGTTGGGGTATACCACATCATCAATCTAATTGGTACAACAGTGATGCAATAACTTTTCTTGAATGGAGGTATGCTTTATCTACGCTTCCATGTGTGAGCATGCGCGCACATACACTTGCTGAACTGCCAGTCTGCCACAGTACATGTACACCTTCACTAATACGATAATATCTTTATGTGCAGAGCTCCGATTTAAACGATTCAAGTTGCATTGGAACTCCCTACAACTTTTATGAAGACAAATTTCCATAAAATGCTTCAAAGAGGGATAAAAATTGTGATTAAGTGACGGTAGTGTGAAAACATCAACAGTTCTTGATCCGTTCCAACTCTTTAACTTCGGACACATATGCTTCTACCTCTCAAAATCGTCTTTTCATCATTGATTCCTTTAATCCCGGGATTAGAATAAACCTATATCCTACAAATATCAATAAAAATACCATGCATAACTCCTGCAAGATACGATAAACTATGAAATATGCAATAATTCGCCAAAAGTGGTGAGATTGTCGGACTAATTGTCTTTGACATCGAAGTGAAAGTAATGGTGAAAATGCATCATAAGTCACTCAAATTACCCCAAAAGTGTACCAGGTGCGTCATAAACGGGGGTAAAATCATGTAAGAAATGAAGCAAAGTTGACTTTCATCACCTTCGCTTTGTATGCAATATGCAGGTCACGAGATTCCAACTAATACCAAGGTTTCAACCTTATTTCTCCCCAATACGAGAGCTTGGGATGCTTCACGTGTTCAGTAATTGTTCCGGCCTTGGGAGTGTGACGCTATTTTGGCCACTCCTATTGCTCCAGGTTCTAATTTGGATAAAAGGATTTGGCATTATGACAGGAAATGACTCTATATGGTGAAATCTGGGTACTGTTTGGCCCTATCCCTTTTTTCGCCTTCTTCTACTTTTTTTAGGCCGACATCATCCACAGGGCAGACTAGGTTTGGTTGGTATTTTGGCAATGCATGTGTAACCGTGTATCCAACATTTTCTATGACGGTGCCTATATGATTGCTTAGCTATTGGGAAGGGTTTGTTGCGTAGGCAAATGGGAGATAGTGTTATTCTGGCATGCAGGGAGGCAAAAGAACACGTTATTCGATTGTGAGCTGGCTGCTAGAATTTGGAGGTCATTTACCTTTATCCAAGCATTTGAGTTCTTTAACTCTTCTTCCTTCATGGATTTCCTTATACGTATGGTAGAGGAAAATAGGATGGATGGGGCGGCACGGTTGTTTGGATTCTTTGGATTTGATGGTATTGTTGTTCATGTTTCTACTGTTTCTACTCATTCTTTGGCGGCGTCAGTTGAGTATATGAAGGCTATGGCGGCTTACCGAGTGCATGCGCTTGGGAAACAATTCACGGATAAGTGGACAAAGCCAGCCGAGGGGGTGGTAAAATGTAATGTGGATGCGTCGATGGTGGAGTCAGGAGCCGATATTGGCATTCTCTTCGACTCTCACGGTGCTGTATTGGCGTCACTGGCATATCATTTTGATCCAGGTGACTCGATAGAGTTTATGGAGCTTAAGGCTATCTTTTTGGCACTATTGGAAGTTGAGCATTTGGGGTTTCCTCGTTTGGTCGTGGAAAGTGACTATTTAGCTTGTGTTCAGCGTCTCACTCGACCTATGAAAGATAACACTGCTATGGGTTGTCTTGCTCATGATTGTCTGGCAAGGCTTCACAGTCTTTCATTTATGAATTTTTCCTTCATTAGGCGTGTGGGAAATGTCCTAGGGCATCTCTTAACAAAATATGCTTTTTTTATTCTTGATGTGGTCTCGTGGGGCACATTTCCTCCGAAGGATGTTTTGTCCGTGTGTTTGGCGGACTTGATCTAATAATTCTTTCTTACTAAAAACAATTCGTTAAATCATAATAGAAATGAATTAACTCGTGACTAAACTAACCTAAATCAATAACTTTATGCCCCGTTCCAACGAAATGAATTGGAATGCAATTTTCAAACAATTTCTTCATTTCCCCCATGAAATTATTTTTTATATTAAAAAACAAAATCTGTAGAAAATCTAGACTCAAGCCATATAAGAGGATGAATCTCATCCCAAATCCTAGATTGTGAGGTGAGGGATATCCATATCTTAATATGATGGGTAAAACTATCACAAATTTAACACGCCCCATCAAATGTGGATCTATAAAAAGCATGGGCCACATGGCACACAAGGCATATAAGGTGCACTATAAAGCCAACAGAGAGGACCAACACTTGCACAATAAAGGGCTGGTTCTGATACCATGTAGAAAATCTAGGCCCAAACCATATAAGAGGAGGGGCCTCATCCCAAAACCTAGGTTGTGAGTTGAGGGAAATACATCTCTTAATAGGTGAAACAATTACAATTTTCCAATGTGAGACATTTTAACAAAATCAAAGTACAACAAGCAACAACACATAATTGGTCCTACACCAGACTAGACATCGAAACATAACCGAACTAACAAAACAAAAGAGGTAACCAAACTAATCAGTCAAAGCCGTTGCCATCGTACGGCATGAAAGAGCCCAAAAAATGACTCATGCGCATGTACAAGAAAACAACTACCAAAGCCGTTGCTAAGAGCTCGAAGCCTTATAGGGGCAGTGAAAGCTAACGCTATCAGCAACCATTGGAAAACTCAAAATATGCCCCAATGAAGGATAGCCCAGACACTAAGCCGACCGACGCCGAACAAAAGCCACCAGAAAACAAACTGGAGGCATACAAAACAACATAGAAAAAAGGAAACAAGAAAATATAAGAAATCACTAATTGGACTAAACTAGCTTATAGCCTCCACCATAAGGACCAAGCCTCCATGAGGGTTACCTGTGCCGGCTGACTCCACACAAATTACACAACTAACCTACATGCAAGCCCCTAGCAAAATGACTCAAAGAGGCATCGGGTCTCCAACTGAAAAGGAAAATCTAGATCCAACAAAGCCCAACACCATTTTGCCAAAAAAATGTCCGAATAAAGCATGTAGAGCAACAACAACGGAGAAGAATAAATTTTATCTAGGAGAATAAAAAGAGCTAAGACAAAAGAACCAAATTTCAATACCCATCATGGCAAAATAAACTAAAACATCCGACTAAAGTTTTTTATTTATATGCCGGCAGACAGAAGCCACCGGCGCGAGCTTGCAGCAGGCGGAAAAGGTTTATAAAGTAGATATGAGGAGAGAATCGAGGATGTCATCATGTATTTGTTTGAATAGGAAGCAATTGAATGATGTTTCCTTTCAATGAACTGGATTTTTCTTGGTTTCATCGCATAAGAAATGGATGGAATGATTGCAACGATTTAATGAAATGAAAACCACCACCACTTGCCCTCCCTGCCGTCACTACTCGCAATCGTACACTCAGCAACCACTGCCACCATGAACTTTAACACTTCCCCCCACCGCCCACCTCACAGCCATCTGCCATCTCCTACTCTACGACCACCTTCCACAACACATCCCAAGACAACCCCACCATCAAATGTCGTTGCCACCCTACCACCACTTCTATACATCCTACCACATGACCCCTACCATATTTCATCCCTTACGACCACCCATAACACATCCGACCCCCACACTACCACCTCTACCCCACCACCGCTCAAATCACTATCTCCCGCCACCGCCACTCATTATCACACGCAACACACGCTCTCACCATCACCGCGTGACATCACCATCCTATCACCAATACCATCACAACCCGCCACCCGTAAAACCACCTTCCATCTCAAACCGCACCACCATCCATCGCTGTGTTGGGTGGATCACTCCTTTGTGGAGCCCAAGCCCACTAAATAATTGAAAAAAATAATAATATGTCAATTAGTATTTAAGGGAACAAATTAGGTTATTTTTCCCTTAATCTTTTCTAGTATTCACAATAAAAAGAGAGGCAAAAGGAGGAAAAAATCGCAGCTTTTTTGGTGTTGCAGCAGTCTCTTTCCGGCGATGATCGGGCATCTAAACGTATTCCGATCGGCACGAAATTTGGAGGGCTTGTTTGTCTCTCCTTCTTCTTCAATTTCAACAGCGTATTTTTGTTTCAACGGTTCAAACTCCGGAAATAAGGCGCCGACCTGAATGCTGCGTTTCTTCTGTGTTTTCGGTGATATTTTTCAACAACTCTTGTATTTAGCATTCTTAGTTGATGATTTGGTGTAGTTGAGTTGGTTGATGTGTTTGGAACACTTTTGTACCATCTTTTGCTGATTAGTGGAGATTTTGTGGGCCTCGGCCTCGTGGTTTTTACTCTCTCACATCGAGAGGGTTTTCCACGTTAAAATTGTAGTGTTGTTTCTTTGTGTTTTCATTTCGCTTTATTTGTGATTTGATTTCGTTGGGGCTGCCTCGTTTAATTCCGTTGCGTGTCATTGGGAAAAATTTGTGGGTAGTTGTAATACGTGTGGTATTGCGGTTGTTTATTTTCCCAACAAGTGGTATCAGAGCCCCGATTACTTGATTTGGTTTTGAGGTGTTTTTGTGAACCTTTTTTTATTGGTGAAATGAAAGCCAAATTGAATAGAATGATCACTTTGAATGGGTCTAATTATGTCATATGGAAAAATAAAATGGAGGATCTTTTGTACGTGAAAAATTATTTTTGCCGGTTTTCAGTGCTGAAAAACCTGATGATAAAACAGATGAAGAGTGGAATTTGTTGCATAGGCAAGTTTGTGGTTATATTAGACATTGGGTTGATGACAATGTTTTAATCACATTAGTGAGGAGAAACATACTAGGTCTTTGTGGAAAAAGCCTGAAGACTTGTATACCCGAAAAACTGGAAACAATAAGATACATTTGATGTATAAATTGATGAATTTGAGATATCATGATGGATATCCTATGGCTGATCATTTGAATACTTTCTTGGGTATTATGAACCAACTTAATGCTATGGGAATTAAGTTTGACGATGAAGTGCATGGATGGATGCTTCTAGGCTCTTTATCGGAATCGTGGGAAAATTTTGAAATTCTCTATCTAATTCTACCCCAGATGATGCTATGACCATTGATCTTGCTAAGACTAGTGTGTTGGAAGAAGAGACAAGGAGGAAGGCACGTGGTGTTGTTAGGTGTGATGCCCGAAAGACAATTTTGTAATTGTTTTATTTAATAAATGAAATGATATTATTATACATTTTTATTATTCTCATATTCACCGATGTGACAATAGTATTTACACTACAGAAAACCCTAAAGTATATCGTTTATGTAATCACTTAACTCAGTGTATGGGATATACACGGGAGGATTGAGTTAGTGAAGATGTACTTAAAAATACAATTAGCCCGTAGTGAAGTTAATCGAAAGTATCGGGTCTCTCCTTTAACATGCTATTAATGCGCCCAGAACACAATATGTGTGATTGTCTTATCCGGACTTTCGGTTAAGAGAACCTAGTGGGGCATTTATATATGATAGATATATCATATAGGGCTGGACCGATTTGATTAGAGTTCACGATATAATTCCGTAATCGAGAAGTCTTTATCGAATCAATCGATGATCATATTTATGGATATATCTTAATCTTGAGGTGATCACGAGTCAACTCGCTTGAATCGGTATGAGGTTTGACTTGACGGTTAAGGATTACACCGAGTCCGTGATCGAATTACCCCATCTTGGCATTGTACCTTGGATTGAGTGAGTAGTTTGTGTTATCACGGATACGAAATCCATTTCTTCCATTTACGGAAGTAGATAGACAGTTCTCTTATTTGTTAATCCTGGCGATCGATCCATGGAGTTCATATTACACCGATTAGCTACCCGGTGAGTTGTATGAATTAATTGATCACTAGGGGTTAATGGTAAATAAGGATAAGAGGTTCTAAAAATGGTTAACGGTAACTTCCCGATTTAGAAAAAACAGTCTATGGAGGATTAATCCATATGTAATGATTATATCAATGGACGTTTATTATCATTCTCGTGATGAGATAAATATAATCTTATAATCGGAGGAGTGCAGTCACGGGATTATGGTGGCATATTCCTGTGATTGATTTATCGAATATGATTATTCTGTTCGTAAGATAATTATTTATTTGATTTATCGGAGCCGCTGATTATTAGTCCATGGTCCCTGACGTGCCTCCAATATAGCATAGCTATTCTCGGACGTCGAATCCTAATAATATTAATTTAGTTCTTGTTAGAATTTAATTAAAACGATATGTGAATTAATTGTTTAGTGGACTATTAAATTAGTTGGGCTAAATAATTAAATATATGAAAAAGACATTTTTCATAATTATGGCCAAAAATTAGGAGTAAATTTTCGGCCAAAGGTGTATTATGGAGCAAGAAATTAGTTTTCTTCGTGTATTAATAAGACATGTGCACAAAATATTTATTGGATAAATATTTATGGTAAAAAAAATAAAATAAAGATTATTCTAGATTTGTTCTAGAATATTTCTAGGATTATCTTTTATTTAATAGGATTGTAATAATTGATTTTGTATTAATTATTAAATCCTTGGAGGACAATGATTACTCTCCTATATAAAAAGAGTTCTCCCAAGCCTAATACACATCATAAAATTCGACTTTCATCTCTTAGAGAGAGAAAGAAAATTTTCGGCCAAGGGGAGTAAGAGGGAAAATCTTGGAGGTTTTCCGGGTAGCATATCGGAAGGATTCGAGACGAGGATTTCCTTCCACCGGGAGTTGCTTGGATCACACGTGCGGAAGATCGTGGTGCTCTTCACACTATCCTTTGATCTTCATATTGCGGTTCTTCTACTTGGATTTTGAGATCCAAGAGGTATGTTCTACAACCCCCTTGTAGATTAGATCTAGTTATTTTATTACGTGTAATTTATAGATCTAGATCCTTAAATCGCTTCCGTTGCGGATGGTATTACTAACAGGTGTTTCCTCACAGTCGGATGTCTTGATTACTGAGTCACGGCCTCACGGGGGAGAAGTCAAAGTAGAAAAACGGTTAAACCCTAACCGTGAGGGCCCCCTCGCCCCCGATCCCACGGGAATGCGAGGAGAGGTTAATCAGGAGCCTAGAGCTTAGAGTCAAGGGATGTCTTAGTTCCCCATCACTGAAGTTTTAGCCATCGGAAATCAACCCCTTTTACGGGAATCGAACCTCTGACCTCCAGCTTAGGGTCCGGACTATCATTACAACACCCCAGCTCCTCACCACTAGGCCATATCCAGGGGATGGAGAAGTCAAAGTAGAGCTTCTAAAGATAGAGGTCGAAGTAGAAGTAAATCCAAGGGCAAGTACAAAAATTTTGAATGCAATCACTGTGGCAAGAAGGGCCACATCAAGAAATTTTGTTTTAAATTGAAACGGGAGAAAAAGGAAAACAATGACAAGAAAGATGATGAAAAGAAGGAAGATATAGTTAATGCAGCTTCTTCTGATGATTTCCTTGTGTTTCAAGAGGTTGATGATATTATTCTTGCTGATGATATGACTAGTTGGGTCGTTGACAGTGGTGCTTCGGAACAACTCTTCCCCAACACCTTATGCCATGTAAACTATCCTTCCCTAAGGGAGATTCACTCACAAGGCATGTTCCATGCTACTTCAAGAAGAGAGTTTTTCACATCATACACTCCAGGGTGACTTTGGTGACTTGATAACGGCTCGTAATTAAAAGGGATTCTATCTTAAAATGTGCTAATATTATGTTGATGTAAGCTAAGAGAAAGTGTTGGAGATATTTGTTTGGAGACGTCTAATGGTACCAAACCGATTCTTAAACGGGTTAAGCATGTTCCGGGGATCCGGTTGAATTTGACGTGCGTTTTACGTTGGCAGACTATGTGATGATGATTATAATAACTCATTTTCTTGTGATAAGTGGAAGCTCACAAAGGGGTCTTCAGTTGTGGCTAGAGGTATAAAGACATCTACACTTTTCTTGACTCAAGACAAAGTTATTGTTGATGAGGCTCATGCAGTGGAGTCACGTGATGAGACTGAGTTGTGGAATAAGAGGTTATGTCATATGAGCTTGAAAAGAATGACTGTCTTATCTAAGAAAAATTTATTGTCTTGTTCTAACAGATTGCATTTGGAAAAGTGTGCTCATTTTCTTGCAGGGAAGCAAACTAGAGTTTCTTTTAAATCAAATCCACCTTCAAGAAAGTCAGAAGTACTTGAGCTTGTTCATTCTAATGTTTGTGGTCCTATGAAGACAAGGACGCTTGGTGGTTCCCGCTATTTTGTGACTTTTATTGATGATCACTCAATAAAACTTTGGGTCTACACTTTGAAGACAAAAAATCAAGTGTTAGACTTGTTCAAACAGTTTCAAGTTTCAGTTGAAAGAGAAACTAGAAAGAAGTTGAAGTGTATTCGGACTGACAAGGAGGTGAATACAAAGGTCCATTTCATTATTACTGTAAGCAACAGGGTATCAGACATGAGAGAACTCCGCCAAAAACTCTGCAGTTGAATGGCTTTGCGGAGAGGATGATCAGAACATTAGTGGAAAGAGTCATATGTTTGCTTTCACAAGCCGGATTGCCTAAATCCTTTTGGGGTGAAGCTTTGACTACAGTGGTTCATGTACTAAATCCGTCTCCATGTGTTCCTTTGCATAATGATGTTCCTCAGAAGGTATGGTCAGGTAAATATGCCTCTTACCATTATTTACGAGTTTTTGGTTGTAAAGATTATGTTCACATTCCTAAAGATGAGAGGTCTAAGCTTGATGCTAAGACTAAACAATGTATTTTACTGGGTTATGCTCAAGATGAGTTTGGGTACCAATTTTATGATCTTGTTGACAAGAAAGTGATTAGAAGCCGAGATGTTGTGTTTGCAGAGAATGAGACTTTGCAGGATGTTGATAAAATCAGAGTTCAACACCTCAGCCTAGTGATGGTTCAACTGACTTGGAGATAATTTCTCGACTACACCCATAAAGGAGCATGGTGCAGTTGATGACCGGGGTAATCAGTAGGATGATGCAGATGATGCGATTGATATGTTAGGAAATCACTAGTTTAACGCAGCGGAAATTAAAATTTGATTTCCTTTTCTAGATCGTTCTTCGTTTAATGCAATAAACACGTTAAGTAGTTTGACGGTTATACCTTGATGATCTATAAGATCGTCGCTTTGACCGTCAACGGAGAGTAGTTCAGTGCGCAAGCCGTCCACGCGTCCGGCCTCTATCGCTAATCCACACGAACTCCTTGCCGGAATCCTCCTTGGATTGCTATTGGAAAACTCCGGTTGCTAGACCGGCCTTTTTCCTCCCTCACAAACTCACTATAGGTTGCTCTCTATTTTACACAAGAACTATGAGCTCTTGCAATTGTGATGTACAAAAGAGCTTGACACCCACCTCTTATTTATAGTGATAAGTGGCGCCCCATATGTGTGTAGGAGAAGAAAACTTTTTCCCAATAAAATAAGGAAAATCTTCTAGATTGATTTATCTCTTTTATTATAATTAATTTTGCCAATATCTTATATTGAATATAATTATCTTATTACCATAAATCTATTTTTCCAAAATCAATTAATATCTTATATTAATATTATGGTAATCTTATTAATTAAAGTGCACAATCCAAGTGTATCTCATACACTTAAAAGTGGCGCCCCATTAGTCAATTAATTGACTTCCGGAATATTCTTTAATTAATATAATTTGTATATAATTAATATCTTGTATTTTATTTATTCATAATAAATAAATACCACCATATTAATTTACCACTATAACCTTTATAGTCTAGAGATAAACTTTCCTTATTTGGTTATCAACTATAACCGCATTTTAATCCGACTCGATGTTCATATGTGTGTGACCCGATAGGCTTCCGAATATGTTGGCCGTAGACACAAAGTGCAATTTACTAAAATGCCCTTCATACCTAACGATCACGGGATAGCGTCTAGCAACACACCGTGACCCCCAATCATCGGAAGAGTCAAAAGCAATGACTACTACCTTTCATGTGAAGCGCGTTACCGTGTAACTTACAATCCTATCGCCGTAATAATATCCATATCGATCGTATCTCGAGTGTCAATACATTAACGATCGTATCTTATAATCTGGATATCATGCTCTCTCGGAATAACACATTTACTCCCACTTTGCAAAGATTCTCGAGAGCTAGACATTCCTTATAAGAAGGCCATTTCGGATATTCGATCCCAATCATAGGATACGCGATTCCCGGACGACCAATCATGTATACTCCGCATGCTTCAATATCACACCCAATCACTACCGCATGATCGCCCCGTGGTTAGGAGAAATCTCAATAGTGTCAAAGCATGACAATCCACACCGTGATGCCATGAAGACTCCGGTCAAAAGGATAATTACACAACCGCCACATAGTGTGACACTTAATGTAAGTGGGTCAGTCTAACGTACGCATTCTCTAATACACGTCCACGTACAGTCCAAGTGTCCCTACACTTCGATAGACGAGATCTATCCCTATCTTCTAAAAGATAGAAGACATCCAATACGTGCTAGTCTGATTATACTATCAATGTCCCATTTGATAATATGTAAGACTAGAGACATTTAAGTACCAATCTTGTTATAGTGATTAGAGATCTCATCAACCATAATCACTATCATGGTTTCTCTATCACGGATTGACACTAGGGACGCTACTATATATATACAACAAATAACATGAAGATAAACAATATATAATAACATAAGTGCTTTTATTAATCATAATAAAGTTATTACATGAACTAAATAGACTGTAAATGACCCGACCCGGTCGGATCCGGTCCAACCCGATTGGGTTTAGGACACCTTTCCAACAATCTCCCACTTGGCCTAAAGCCAATCACCCATATGCCTAAGCCCGTGCAAGTGAACATGTTTCTCATGCTTTGCTTGAGACAATGCCTTGGTTAACGATCGGCTATGTTATCATCCGTGTGGACTTTCTCTATCTTTACATCTCTCTATCTACTATCTCTCTAATCAAGTGATAGCGCCGTAGCACATGTTTGGACTTCTGATGAGACCTTGGTTCCTTTGACGAGATATCGCTCCATTATTATCACAGTACAGAGGCACTGGACCTTCAATGGAGGGAACCACACCAAGTTCAGTAATGAACTTCTTCATCCAAACTGCTTCCTTTGCCGCCTCCGAGGCTGCTATGTATTCGGCTTCCGTTGTAGAGTCCGCAGTAGTCTCCTGCTTGGAACTCTTCCAGCTCACTACTCCGCCGTTAAGCGTGAAAACAAATCCAGATTGTGACTTAAAGTCATCCTTGTCAGTTTGGAAACTGGCATCTGTGTAACCTCGTAATACTAAATCATCATTCCCGAAAACCAGGAACATATCCCTAGTACGTCTCATGTACTTAAGGATATTCTTCACAGCAATCCAGTGACCATCACCTGGATCGGACTGGTACCTACTAGTCATACTAAGAGGGTACGA
This sequence comes from Gentiana straminea, assembly GCA_036785695.1. NCBI lineage: Eukaryota > Viridiplantae > Streptophyta > Magnoliopsida > Gentianales > Gentianaceae > Gentiana > Gentiana straminea. Next base: position 12,362,198 of record JAVUPR010000048.1, read on the forward strand.
GATATCTGGTCTTGTGCACAACATGGCATACATGATAGACCCGATTGCCGAAGCATAAGGGATCTTACTCATTTGTGCCCTCTCCTCCTCTGTCTTAGGACTCATTCCCTTTGACAGATAGACCCCATGTGACATGGGCAGCAATCCTCTCTTGGAATGCTCCATGCTGAATCTCTTCAGCATCTTGTCTATGTAGGTGGATTGCGACAGACCAAGCAACCTTTTAGATCTATCTCTATAGATCTTTATTCCTAGAATATAGGTTGCATCACCCAAGTCCTTCATTGAGAAGTTCTTGGATAACCAAGCTTTGACCGATTGTAACATAGGCACATCATTCCCTATGAGCAATATGTCATCTACATAAAGCACTAAGAACACAATGGCACTCCCACTAACCTTCTTGTAAACACAGGGCTCATCTTCGTTCTTGATGAAATCAAAGCTGTTTGATTATCTCATCAAAGCGAAGATTCCAACTCCGAGAAGCTTGCTTTAATCCATAAATGGATCTTTGCGGTTTACACACCATCCTGGCGTCATTGGTTGTGAAACCCTCGAGCCGTGTCATATACACTTCCTCAGACAGGTTCCCGTTAAGGAAAGCTATTTTCACATCCATCTGCCAGATTTCGTAATCATGGTATGTTGCAATAGCGAGCAAAATTCTAATGGATTTTAACATGGCAACAGGCGAAAAGGTTTCGTCATAGTCAACTCCTTGTCTTTGCTTATAACCTTTTGCCCCTAACCTAGCCTTGTAGGTAGTCACGTTACCGTCCATGTCGGTCTTTCTCTTAAAGACCCATTTACACCCTATAGGAACTATTCCTTAGGTGGATCAACTAAGTTCCAAACTTGGTTGTCTTTCATGGATTCCATTTCAGAATTCATGGCTTCCAGCCATTTCTCTTTGTCATGCCTTAATAGCACTTCCTCATAAGTTCTAGGGTCCTCATCTTCCATGAGATACACGCCTGTGTACCTTTCGGGTTCACGGCGTTCCCTGGTGGATCTACGAGGTGCTAGTGTGTCCACGGTAGAGGCGGTGTCACATCCGTGTGCGCAAGTCCTCTACTTCCATCAACCGACCGTTATCCGTAAGTGGTTCTCGAATTTCTTCAAGATCAATTTTACTCCCACCGACCCTATCCAGAATAAACTCTTTCTCCGAGAAAGTGGCCGATCCCCGGCAACAAACACCTTTTGTTCCTCGGGATGGTAAAATTGGTACCTTGGTTTCCCTAGGATAACCCACAAATAGACATTTGTCGGACACGGGCTCAATTTGTCGGGCATCATCCGCTTCACGTAAGTCAGACAACCCCAAGGTTTTAGATGACCTAGGCTCGGTTTTCTCTTAGTCCATACCTCGTATGGCGTAGAGTCAACCGTCTTTGATGGAACTCGGTTCAGTGTATAGGATGCGGTTTCTAGAGCATACCCCCAAAATGATTTTGGGAGAACTGCATAACTCATCATGGATCGTACCATGTCTAACAAGGTACGGTTCCTCCTCTCAGACATGCCATTCATTTGTGGCGTCCCGGGAGGGGTCCATTCAGGAGAATCCCATTCTCCCTTCAAATAGTCTTGAAACTCTCCATCTAGGTATTCTCCCGCTCGATCGGATCGAAGTGTTTTGATTTCTTTACCTAGTTGTTTCTCCACTTCACTTCTGAATTCCTTGAACTTTTCAAAGGCTTCAGACTTATACTTCATTAAGTATATATAACCATAGCGAGAATGGTCATCAGTGAAGGTGATAAAATAAGAGTATCCTCATTTGGCTTGAATTGACATTGGGCCACATACATCAGTATGTATGAGCTCAAGCAACTCATTGGATCTTATCCCTTTGCCACTAAAAGGTGACTTTGTCATCTTGCCAAGTAAACAAGCTTCGCATGTATCAAACGATTCGTAATCGAATTGATCCAACATTCCATCTTTATGGAGTTTGGAAATGCGATTCTTATTTATATGGCCAAGTCTACAATGCCATAAGTAGGATTCATTCAAGTTATTTGTTTTGGCTTTCTTGTTATTTATATTAAGTACGTCAACATTCATATCTAATATGTAGAGACCATTGCTAAGTATGCCAGTACCATAAAAGATTCCATCACGTGAAAAAGAACAACATTTATTCTCAAACGTAAATGAAAAACCATCAACATCTAATGCAGAAATAGAAATAATGCTCTTCGTAAGAGCGGGAACAAAATAACAGTTATTAAGTTCTAGTACTAGCCCACTGGGCAATGAAAGAAAATAAACTCCTACGGCCAGCGCAGCAACACTTGCTCCATTTCCAACGCGTAGGTCCACCTCTCCTTTCCTCAGTTCTCTAGTTCTTCTTAGTGCCTGCATATTCGTACAAATACGAGAACCACAACCAGTATCTAATACCCAGTGGTTAGACTTAGAAGAAGCAATATTGATCTCAATCATAAATATACCTGAAGTTGAAGCATCAGAATGCTTCTTCTTGGTACTCAAGAAGCCTTTGCAGTTTCTCCTCCAATGTCCGGTCTCACCGCAATGGAAGCAAGCATCCTTGGATTTGTCTTTTGCTATCTTAGGCGTTGGCTTAGGTGCAGCCTTCGCCTTCTTGGACTTTTTCTGGGCTTTTGCCTTGCCCTTGCTTGAAGTGACCAGCAACACTTGCTTTCCCTTCCCCACAGTGCCCTCAGCAGTTTTCAACATGTTCAATAGCTCCGCAAGGGAGCAATCTATCTTGTTCATGTGATAGTTCATCACGAACTGCGAGAATGAATCAGGTAGAGATTGCAGAATCAAGTCAATACTCAACTCTCGTTCCAACTTGTGGCCCAGCTTCCCAAGCCTCTCTATGTACCCGATCATCTTAAGCACGTGTGACCCCACAAGCATTCCCAGATGCCATCTTACAACTAAACAGGGCCTTCGAGACCTCGTACCTCTCAGTACGGGACTGAGAAGCATAGAGTTCCTTCAGGTGGACCATGATTGTGTAGGCGTCCATAGACTCATGCTGTTTCTGCAGTTCAGGTGTCATAGAAGCAAGCATGATACATGTAGCATCAGTACTGTCAGAACAATGCTTGTTATACTTCTCGACAGCATCCGCAGCCGAACCCTCAGCGGGCTTTTCCGGTAGGGCCTCGTCCAAGACATAGCCAATCTTCTCGTGCCTCAAAACGATTTTGAGGTTTCTTTCCCAATCGAGAAAATTAGTTTCGTCAAGCTTGTTTTCGATGATAAAACGAAGGTTCAATTTGTTTGACATTTTTCTACAACAATAAATAAAGATAGAATAAGTAAAAGCTCATGTATAAAAAACCCTAAATTTGCACTTAAAAATTTTATAAGGTTTTACTCCCACTAGCCAACTACTCCCAATTGGCTTTCAAGAAAATAATTTCTTTAGTGGGCAAGATCCCATCGAACTACCTCGACCCCCAGCTTTGGCTGATGGGCCGAAAATAATTAAACAGGTGGACAACGATTTGTCGATCGTATCTTATACGATTCTTGTTGTTTGACCAGTCAACTCTTTGACAATATTTCATCTTATGAAAATAGTCAAACCCTTGCCTCTAAAATCCAAACGACCCCGCTTTGGCTGGTGGCCGAGAGAATTCTTAGTCGAGTCATAACCCCAATATTCGTGAGATCTCTTTCGATCATATCTCGATAACGACGATATACCCGAGGTAGGTCAACCCCCGCTTTGGTTGGTGAGTTGGGTCCGAACAAGGGCTCTTCACCGTCGTTATAATATGGGGAGGCAATTTCGACTTGATTTTTGATGTGGGAATAATTTTAAATTAATTCACTTAATTAATTTGGTTTAATTATGGTCTCATCTACTATGTGCATATTACTACTATATCATATAAAGTAAAACATACACAACATTCCGCGCACAAAATAACCGGTATGATCATGGACTTTTCCTAGGTGCGGTTTCGAATACAAACTGACGAAACCGCGGGTCACAAACTAAGGGTATCTGCAACCGCCAATAGGATCTTTATTGTTGTACGCCAATGGGTTCTTTATCTCTCCTTGGTCTTCAACTTCTTGCTCCATTCTTGTTACATAATAATTTATCTAATAATTACACCCGCCGGGGGGGGGGGGGGGGGGGGGAGCTAACGGGAATGAGATAAATGCAAAAAGTAAACTAGGTCACGTTCTTCATAACGGCCTAGGACAATTTTTCAAAAACCAACATAAAGAAAACATTCTCATCTATCCTATTGGTCGAGTCCATGATCAATCGGGGTCCATATAATCACATTATATCTACACATCTAATCCATACAATTTTATCTTATGAAAAAGATTAAATTCTAATTTTTAACTTATGCGTCTTTATTTTATCACATCAAATAATTAAATAACATTTAATTAATTATATGACTTAATCGAAAATTAAAATTAACATTTAATTTTAAATCGATTTTAATTTCAATTAAATTTGAACTTTTCAAAATAAAATTAAAATTATAAAGTCTCCTATTTGTTTCATTTCCAAAACTAAATTTGGCTTAGGTCTGGCCACTTTTCAAAATCAAAATTTTGGAAGTGGCGCAAGCTAGGCATTTTACAAATCAAATATTTTCAAATCAAATATTTGAAAAGGCTAGAGCCTATTCCAAATCAAATATTTGGAAAGGCCAAATAATTTTGGTTTAGGCTTGGCCACTTTCCAAAATCAAAATTTTGGAAGTGGCTAGGCTGCTTTTTACAAATCAAATATTTGAAAAGGGCTAGAAACTATTCCAAATCAAAATTTGGAAAGGCCAATATGCCATATGGTTTCCCAATGGTCCAAACTATTTGAACCATTGGTTGGCCATATGACACAACTAAACAAACGAGATATCTATGCACAATAAATATCACAAAACGAAAAGGGTCGATCTCCCCATTGGAAGAGGACAACCGACGGACGGCAGCCATAAGGCCACCGCCGCCGCCGCCGCCGCCGCCGCAGAGAGGAGGGGCCGCCGCCAGTCGGCCGAGCCCCCATAAACCCTAATTTTTTTTTTTTGTTTTAACGTCTCGTGATTTAAATCTTGCATCTATTGATTAAATAATACGCAATTAAATTATGCTTATTGCTTAAACTCGAAGTCTCGCTCTGATACCACTGTTAGGAAATCACTAGTTTAACGCAGCGGAAATTAAAATTTGATTTCTTTTTTCTAGATCGTTCTTCGTTTAATGCAATAAACACGTTAGTAGTTTGACGGTTATACCTTGATGATCTATAAGATCGTCGCTTTGACCGTCAACGGAGAGTAGTTCAGTGCGCAAGCCGTCCACGCGTCCGGCCTCTATCGCTAATCCACACGAACTCCTTGCCGGAATCCTCCTTGGATTGCTATTGGAAAACTCCGGTTGCTAGACCGGCCTTTTTCCTCCCTCACAAACTCACTATAGGTTGCTCTCTATTTTACACAAGAACTATGAGCTCTTGCAATTGTGATGTACAAAAGAGCTTGACACCCACCTCTTATTTATAGTGATAAGTGGTGCCCATATGTTGTGTGTAGAGAAGAAAACATTTTCCCAATAAAATAAGGAAAATCTTTAGATTGATTTATCTCTTTTATTATAATTAATTTGCCAATATCTTATATTGAATATAATTATCTTATTACCATAAATCTATTTTTCCAAAATCAATTAATATCTTATATTAATATTATGGTAATCTTATTAATTAAAGTGCACAATCCAAGTGTATCTCATACACTTAAAAGTGGCACCCCATTAGTCAATTAATTGACTTCCGGAATATTCTTTAATTAACATAATTTGTATATAATTAATATCTTGTATTTTATTTATTCATAATAAATAAATACCACCATATTAATTTACCACTATAACCTTTATAGTCTAGAGATAAACTTTCCTTATTTGGTTATCAACTATAACCGCATTTTAATCCGACTCGATGTTCATATGTGTGTGACCCGATAGGCTTCCGAATATGTTGGCCGTAGACACAAAGTGCAATTTACTAAAATGCCCTTCACACCTAACGATCACGGGATAGCGTCTAGCAACACACCGTGACCCCCAATCATCGGAAGAGTCAAAAGCAATGACTACTACCTTTCATGTGAAGCAGTTACCGTGTAACTTACGCTGTAATAATATCCATACGATCGTATCTCGAGTGTCAATACATTAACGATCGTATCTTATAATCTGGATATCACGCTCTCTCGGAATAACACATTTACTCCCACTTTGCAAAGATTCTCGAGAGCTAGACATTCCTTATAAGAAGGCCATTTCGGATATTCGATCCCAATCATAGGATACGCGATTCCCGGACGACCAATCATGTATACTCCGCATGCTTCAATATCACACCCAATCACTACCGCATGATCGCCCCGTGGTTAGGAGAAATCTCAATAGTGTCAAAGCATGACAATCCACACCGTGATGCCATGAAGACTCCGGTCAAAAGGATAATTACACAACCGCCACATAGTGTGACACTTAATGTAAGTGGGTCAGTCTAACGTACGCATTCTCTAATACACGTCCACGTACAGTCCAAGTGTCCCTACACTTTGATAGACGAGATCTATCCCTATCTTCTAAAAGATAGAAGACATCCAATACGTGCTAGTCTGATTATACTATCAATGTCCCATTTGATAATATGTAAGACTAGAGACATTTAAGTACCAATCTTGTTATAGTGATTAGAGATCTCATCAACCATAATCACTATCATGGTTTCTCTATCACTGATTGACACTAGGGACGCTACTATATATATACAACAAATAACATGAAGATAAACAATATATAATAACATAAGTGCTTTTATTAATCATAATAAAGTTATTACATGAACTAAATAGACTGTAAATGACCCGACCCGGTCGGATCCGGTCCAACCCGATTGGGTTTAGGACACCTTTCCAACAGGTAATTCTACACTTCGGTATAAGGCAAGATTAGTAGTCAAAGGTTTTGGTCGGAGAAATGGCATTGATTTTGGTGAGATTTTCTCTCCTATTGTTAATATGTCTTCTATCCGGACTGTTCTTGGCTTGGCAGCTAGTCTTGATTTGGAGGTTGAGCAGATGGATGTTAAAACAATTTTTCTTCATGGTGATTTGGAAAAAGACATCTACATGGAGCAGCCAGAGGGTTTTCAGGTGAAAGGAAATGAGAATATTGTGTGCAAGTTGAAGAAGAGTCTTTATGGGTTGAAGCAAGCGCCTAGGCAGTGGTATAAGAAATTTGAGTCCATCATGAGGGAGCAAGGCTACTAGAAGACTACTTCAGATCATTGCGTGTTTATCAGCAGATTCTCAGAGGATGATTTTATCATTCTTTTACTTTATGTTGATGATATTTGATTGTTGGCAAGAATGCTTCAAGGATTGACAGGTTGAAGCAGCAGTTAAGCAAATCTTTTGCCATGAAATACTTGGGCCATGCAAAGCATATTTTAGGGATGCAGATTACTCGTGACAGAGAGGCCGGGAAAATTTATTTGTCATAAGAGAAGTACATAAAAAAGGTGTTTCAATGATTTAGCATGAGTGTTGCCGAAGCAGTGTCCAGTCCACTTGCATCTCATTTCAAGTTGAGTATCAAACAGTGTCCTTCTAGCGATGATGAAAATGAAAAGATGCAGAAGGTCCTGTATGCTTCAGCAGTTGGTAGTTTGATGTATGCCATGGTATGTACTAGACCAGACTTATCTTATGTAGTTGGTAAGGTCAGTCGTTTTCTTTCTAATCCTGGTAGAGAGCATTGGAATGTTGTGGA